>JAVKLA010000057.1:18762367-18814364 GCA_034782735.1 Sagittarius serpentarius | reverse complement strand
TCATACCACACTGAAAACACAGCACTGTACCAGCTACTAGGAAGACAATTAATTCTATCCCAGCCGAAACCAGGACACATATATAAAATGAAATTTGTTTATGAGATACATCAGAGAAGACTCAGTCATTCAGGAAACAGTGTCTGACCAAATACATAGAATGTGTTCTCTCTGTGCTTATTCTTATAAACAATATTTTTAGTGGCAGTGATGTCCTGTGTCAAATTTCAGCACCTCAGAGTTTGCATTATCTGTGGAATATCCACTCTGGAATATATTTATTTTTCTGGAATCCGTCCATATTGCAACTGACAAGGTAAGGAACAAGTTCAAGCGCAAGCTGAATCACACATAACTTAAGCAGATGATTTACATATACAATATTTTGAGAGATGAGGGATAAACTGAGATCTGTGAGGTTCCTCTGGATTATGAAATATTTCATACGGTAGCTACTTTGCTTGAGAAAGTAGTATTTTAGTCATCACAGCCTACTTTTCTCCCACACGCTGTGCCATTAACACATATTTTCCTTTCACTCAATGTCTTAAATGTAGACCAGCAAGAAGAATGACTGATATATTGTACTTTCTGTCCACTAAACGTATGAATGCGTTTCCAAGCATACCTGTCTGCACTGGAGTGTAGAGCATAAAGGCCCCTCTATTTCAGACTGACTGGAGAGCTAAAAAAGAAAGAAATCCTACTTACAGCCCCCTGTACATGCAGTCTGTCGGTTTAAGTGAGCTGCAACATCTCACAGCAGCCAAACCAAACCGAACCTCCCTCCCGTCAGGGGCTCAGCATCCGGGGGAAGAGGCAGAGCCAGTGTCGGGTCTGTGCTGGGGAGGTGGCCCGTCCCCTCACAGATGCCAAGGGCCATCTGCAGGGCTCCCCGGGGCCGAGCCAGACTGCAAGAACGCCGGGATCTCGATGAGATGATTTTTCTTCTGCTCCAAAACACGGTGGTAGCACAGAGCAAGTTTGCAACCTTCAGTACACAAAACCCTCTAAGTATATATTTAAATAAACTGAGCACAGGCGTTTGTACATATGCCAGGCCTGCTGTCCGGCTTTTCCAGCTTGAGTGACAGGGAGAGCATCTGTGCGTAACTGTAGCAGAGATATCACGCCCTGAGGGCCAGAGTGCTTAGTCCTGCTGAGCTCTTACGCCGCTCCTTTGAAAAACTATTCTTCAGTTCCTCTGGTCTGTAAGAAATAAACAGACCCAACTTTTCTCCCCTTTCACCTTGCCAGGTCCCCCTTTCATTTGCTGAAGGAAGCCAGATGTATCGAGTCTCTTACAGATCAAGAGAGCAAAGTGTTTAGAAGCCTGGCCCCTGCAAGAGCTGGTTGTTCATGTCTTTCCTTGGTCTTGTGCCATGACAGCAGTGTCTTCTCCAGGTGCCTTCCCTCCCTCAATAGCTTCTCTCCTACCATGCCTTGACTCTCCATCTGCTCCAGCAAATGGCAAGACTCACCGGCCTTCCCCCAAACCCACTTTTTGAAGTCAGCGCTCCGCTGCCAGGCCTCCTCTTCTGCCCTCTCACAATCCCACAGATTGCCATGCTTATCTAATTCAGGGACATACACACAACCCCTTGTTCGGAAATATCATGCGCAAATGCTTTGCATGATGGTTGGTGGTCTACCAGAAGGCATTTGCCACAATATAATCAACCCATCTTGAACTCAGAGTGCAACATGGAATGGAGTGGGGTACAGCACTATTGGCAAGTATTAAAATACTTTACATGAGTGGATGAAATGTAACACGGTAAAATGAAATACTGAACTGAAAATTAACTGCAGCCACAGCAGAGAAAAGTTACAATATAATTCTAACTGTGACTTCAAAGAAAAAGAATTTAGGTACCATCATACCCACAAGACAATGTCACTGTCTCTAAAAAGGGATTATTTGGGGCTTTCTTAAATTAGCTCTTTTGTGTATCAGTAGCATTAGCCCTTTGTTTTTCAGCTTGCATTTTGCATAGCTCACTCCTGCGTAGCGGTAGATCGCCGTTCTGTGAGTTTTAGATTGTCAGTCTGGCTTGACTGCTCTTCATTTGCTTGTAAGCATCACTAATAAACCACTCAGAAAGCTGCCTGGTTTGTGTGTCAGGGAATAGCTAGGTTCTTCTGTTCCTGTTGACAGGCACTTACCTGTCTTTTTGCCAGAGTACCTGGAATGTCTTGTAGCAGATGAAGGAGATTTAAAAAAAAAAAAACAAAACAAACAAATACTGAAAAGGCCAGTCCAAAGGGAAGGGCTAGGAAAGCAAATGATGTTTAAGCTGCTGATGGTATTCAGAGATGTTCCCTTACTCAGGACTGGCAGAGTTGTGAATACAAGCTGCTGCAAAACACGGAATAGGCTGGAGAGTTCATTGTCTCAGTTCCCAGAAATTTTAAGCTCAGGCACATACTGAAATGGTGAATCTTCATACTTCACCTTGAATGCACACATGGATCTGACTGGACCAAATGGTGTCCACTTCAATTATGCAACTAGTCCAGTTAAATTCCACTGGGATACTGCCCAAAACATCAAGATGTGTCAGGATGAGCCTTCTGTTACAAAAAAAACTACAGAGGCAGAAATAACAAACAAAGTCAGTCCCAGCATTTACCTACTGCAGACTCATCCCATGCAGTATGTTCTTGATCAGAATAATAGATACGTGACACAGCTAAAAAATAATAAATTCATTATTTTAAAGGTAAATTAAGGCAAATCAGACCCTGAAGGGATTAGGGAGCCACTAATTATATCCGCCAGAAGGAAAGCAAATAATACTTGCAAAGCATTAAATCAAATGTGCTCTTGAGGCTGTAGTTGTGAGCTCTTGTTCTTACAGAATACCTTAAATTAGTTGCATAAAGGTTCACCAGCTTCTGTAGGATTTTATTTTAAACTAAAATTAATTTCATTATAAAACTGAAGAACTTTATTCAAAAGTAGAATTGTTTTATTAACATTACTATACTTAGTGTTACTAATATTAACTGTTATTAATAAAGTACATGTCATCTGCTAGGGCCAGCAATTAATTTCTTACTCATACATATCTCTCCTGTGGCTCATGCCAAAACCCCGCGTCAGTCTGCCATTACGGCCTGCCATTCAGCTGACAGCAGTGCCTCCACAATCTGTTCGTTCTTCATTTAGAGCATGGGGTTGGCTGCGGCCACAGCCAAATCCAGAGCATTTATGCTTATTCCAGGACCTCAGGCCCATGCACAGTGCAGAAGTCACTGAGGCAGACCAGGCCATCAAAAGCAGCTCTAATGACAGCAGTGCCTTTCTTAAGTGGCCATGGATCCATCCTGGTCCAAGCTTCTTGCCAACAGAATTAAGTTTTGGGCTCACATGGACCAGTGAGCACAGAGATGATCCAGCAAGTATCACCAGGCCAGGTAAAGCTAATGCAAACAGGCACTACAACGAATTGTGGTACCAGGAGTCACCAGGACAGCCATACAGGCGGGTTGTCTCTTCTCGAGGCTGCTGGGCAAGGTTTAGGGCAGTGGCTGGCAGCACCTTCTGGATGAGTGCCAAGACTTCTGGCACAGAATTACGGTCGTCTGTCCTTAGGAGAGGGGAGACATAGGTAACAACATCAACCTCAACGTCATCCCCTGAAAGCTTGCTCCAGTATCTGTGGGAATTTTGCCACCAACTTCAACAGCAGCTGGGAGTCTCCACTGCTTCTGTCAAAGAAAACTAGAATTTTCCTCTGGTTATTGAGAAATTCTAATGTAAGACAGATAATTCCGGGTCTTAGAATTCTTAATATGCTAATTTTCCATTGATTCCTTGATCAATCAATAAAGTAGAAAATCCTCAGTAACCCTCCCCTTTTAATTATCAGACAGTGACATAATGAATTAAGTTTATTGACTCACAGTAGTGGGTTGCATAATGGAAATGCCCTTGGAAATGCACACTTTTGTACACTTCATGTTTCCCCATTGTAATTCCATAGATTTATACATCATCAGTGTGCTATTTCGGGCTAATATATTGCAAGGACATTGGGGTGGTGGCAGTTTATCAATGACTTTTTGTCCTCCTTTTTTTCTTTAGTGCTATTTAAGAAGGCAAGCTATTTCTGTCAGGAGCTTCCTATAAACCTAATGGATTTTGCAGTATAACCATAATAGTGCAGTATTATGCCTGTCCCTTCCTTGTATTAATTATGATCATATCTGCATTCAGGATGCAACCTTATCTGAATCCAGTGCAAATTACTAGCTTTGAAGAAGAAAGGCCCTAGCACAATTGTTAGAGCTGTCCCTGAAGGTAGCATGACACTATTGCATGTGCTGCCTAAGGGCCAGGGCAGTACCTTTCTTGATCCACACAAATATATCTCAAATAATGTTTCTCTGGAAGTGGAAAATCTGCATTGTAATGTAGATTTTGGGGTTAGTCTAGCTTTCTCTTTTTTTTCGCCTGTACATTACCTCACTGTCATTCAGTCATGTTACGTGTGACCATAACCAGGTTCACCTCAACATGCTTGCTTTTTCAAATCAGTCAAAATAGGCAGTAATCCATTTTTTATAAATACTACTTTTATTAAGAGAGATGTAATAGTTCCTCCTTTGTCTGAAATCTACCCGAACCAGCCTGGTGTTTTTCATCTACCTACCTCACAAGTGACAGATAAATAAGCTTTTGTTATTTCCTGGGCTCCTAACTGAGCAACATTAATTCTCAAAGGCTCCAGCTCTGGGAAGAACTGGAAAGGCACTTAAGTACATTCTTAAAGCCCACTTATTGAGTGAGATGAAAAGTATGGCTTATGTCCATTTCAATACAGAAAGCATTAACTCCAACTTCAAGGCCAGATAACTGTGTGTGCTTGTGTACAGTCTCCATTAACAGCCTCCTTCTCTAATTTAAAACACATGCATAAGAGCACTGCTAAATCTTGACCTTTGAGTCATACGTGTACCAGAAGGGCAGGGTGCTGCCTGGAAATATGACTGTCTATGATGCTGACTGCTGAAATAAGCACATCAGAAGGTCACTGGCTTCAGAAGTATGTAACTTCAATGATTTTTTTCTGTTTCAGAAAAGAGAGGTGCATAGGCTATGCAAAACTTCAAAATGTTCGGTCCTTCTGCAATCCTTGGCCTTGCAAATGAAAAGATAAAGGAAAATCTGAAAAAAAAAGAAAAAAACAACAAAAGTAGAGAGTTGCCTTCTACAGAGGAGATTTATTCTTTTCTTCACTGGGATATGTTTCTGAAAGGGGCATTGTAAAAAAGTTGAAGCACTTATCTTCTTGATACTGTATGGCAGGTGGAAGTTCTCAAGTAAGACAATGACATATGGTGTGGATGATAGGCAGTCACAAAGATCCTTACAAAATAAAGCTGCCAGATCTCCCGGGGCCATCAGAGCCAATGTGTAAAATAAAAAAGTGCAGATTTGTCTCGACTTTCCCTGTGAACCCATTCAACAGGTGTTGGAAAAGCACCTTGTAGTTCAACAGCTAGAAACAGCCCTTATAACAGCAGATGACCCCCCCACACAGCACACCACTAGCTGCAGGGAGAGCCAAGACAACCTCTCAGCAGCCTGTGGGACTGTTCCCCCGCCAGGGGCGGTGGGGCGGGGGGTAATATGGTCTTGCTGCAGCATCGTTTGGGGGTTCTCCACTCCGCACAGGTAAGAGAGGGGAGGAAGGAAAAATGTTGTTGAAACTTCATCAAAGAATTATGCACTGCTCTGTTTACAGTTAAACCCAGGATAAATTCTGAGAGAAAATATTAGAGCCCTCATGGACTCAGGGGTCCCATTTCAGCCCATCCCAGGGCCATCCATCCCTGCTCCAGTGAGGCCACAGCAGTGCCAGTCCCTCGAGGAGCACCAGCCCTCACTGCCCCCTGACAGTAAGCAGGCAGAGTTGGCAAGAATTAGATCCCTCAGATGTATGTGTGTCTGCTGCGTGCCGGACACCTGTCCATCAGAGCAGTTTCCCCTGAAATGGCACCTCTCTTTTGCCATTCTCATTGCGAACCGTCAGAAAATGCTTAGTTGGTGAGGACCACATGGCGCTCTGATGCACACTGCGGGAATTACACCTGAGGGACAGACCCTGAGGACACCAATTCAATGACTTCACACTATCACTGGAGTTTTCCAGATGCTTTTCAGCCATGTTTTCATTGAGTATCCATTCATAAGCTCATCACTTAATGAAAGAAAACAGTCAAATGGGAGAGAAAACCGTTTCAGACGATTACATATATATAATTCGATATAATTTGCTTATCTACCTACTGACAGGTATAACTCTTTTCAAACATTTTTAAGAAAAAAAATCTCATTTTCTCGTATGTATGTACAGAGAAAGACACACAGAGAGAAAATATACAAACATAGGCAAGTGCACTCAGACTTTCTTTTCCAAGCAACAAACCAGGCTGCTTGAGGCTTTCCAAATTCAGTTAGATGCCCTTTGCATTGCACAGCTTCCCGGACCCATCTGTACAAGCTTCTGTCACACAGCCATCCTCAAAGTGCATGTATTAAAATTTAAGCTAGGTTGTTTACAAAATAGTTCCAAGACTGTCCCTTTGTGGAAGTACTGGTTTGCAGAACATCTGTTGCTTTCAATAGTCAATACAGAGCCATTTGTTTCATCTGAAAGCAATGGCATTTCCCTGTGCTATAACCATGCTCCCATGAGTCAAAGGAAATATGTTAAGACCATTCAGCCATTATTAATCTTTTGTCTGGGGACTCTAGTCTTTCTCTGATCACATATTTATCAATATTAATTTTGGCTTGATTTTTAATAGCCTATTCTCTGTGATGATTTCTACTAAATAGGAAGACACTCAGAATCTGAATGGGTAGAACGGCTCAGTGTGGATTTATCAGTGGTTTTGGCCTCATTTCCATATGTCCAAGTTGATCCATTGTGTTGGAAAAGCAAGTAACTAGCAACTGTGTCAGCTTCCCTTTGGCTAGCATCAATTTCCCTGAAAAGGACTTTCAGCAAGCAATGCCATCCTGGCCCATAGTCGTTTACTCCTGTTTTTCTTAAGGCTTGCCCTTTTTTTCTCTTTCAGGTGTTAGGTTGGTGTTATTGATATAAATTTGAATTTGATATAAATCTGGAAAAGGTTTATATTAAGTATTACTTAAGTTGCATCACTGCAAAGACAAGGCAGCCTAAGGGTCAAATGTGCAAAACATGATTCAAATGCATCATTACTGAGATATTTTATTTACAGAATTATTTTTCTTATCCATATGACATCTCTGGAAAGCAGCAGGATTACTGAAGATGTCTGAAAAGCATGAAATTAAGGGCTTGATTTTTCTCTTGGAAAAGTTTGTAAAGAAAGTATTGCATTGGTCCATTCTGACTTAGTAGACTCTCACGTAATAGGTAACCAGGATGCAAAGTACTGGGAGTTCAAGTAAATCTCATCTTGAAATGGTGTCCTCAGTAAACTTGTCATTGTAAAAGCTACAGCAACTTCTAAATTCAGAACATCAGGACTAAAAAGATGTAAAGATGTACAACATTGGTAAAACAACAGAAACTTTTCTAGTTCTAGCTCTCAAACTCTGTGCATCATATAAGGATCATCAGAGAAACTCCTAATCATCATTTTTATGAAACTTTTAAATTTTAGGTTTAGGAATTAGTTGGGGTGAATGAGTAAACAGATTATATGGCAGAAAATTCCCTCCAGCTTCTGAGAGGCATTAGTATCTCTGCTTTTTACCTTTTGCAGGAAATGCTTTACATTCAGGGAGTAATGAATCAATAAAAAAATCAATTTACAGGAACCATGTGAGAGTCTGGGGAATTCCTCCTGACAGACTGCACAAGCTGAGATTGGGTATCCCATTTCCTAGGAGGCACGGCCACAGCATCTTAAAAGATGGATGGTAGTGTGAACTAGCCTGCTAATTTTGGTCACTCAGAAGACAGGTTATTGGAACATGTTTATGGTAGAGATGCCTGCAATTACGTGACATGGGGATAATGTGTTTGGAGGGATCTTGTCCTTACCTATCTCCAATCACAAAATTGAAAAATTAAAATAGAAATAGTCCTTGTTAACAGGAGCTTTGAGAAATTCCTTTTCAAAACTAAAGCTGGGCAACATTAAGTATTACCTTAAAATACTGCCCTACTTTTTTATTGTCCCCACTAAGAATGACTTGAAAGCCTACATTTTCCACTTGAAACTGGGATGCATATAGCCCTTTCTGAGTCATATATACAAAGCAAAGCTGCTTTGAAATATTTTATTGGGATATAAAAACAATGTATAAATTGTTAAACTAATAGTACATGTCTGCTGAAAAGAATTTACGGTCTGGAAAACTACACTAGAGAATCAGACGTTTATTCAACCAACACTTGTAGATGGAAGCAACATCTGTGTGTGCGTTCTCATAGGTAGGTTCAGCTCTCCACCTCTCTTCCTCTCTGCACAACAATCAGAGACGGCTGTTCTTCTTCCACTACAAAGCAGTTGCTTCAGGTCTCCAGCGAACTTACACTGCATGTTGTGCTAAAACATGGTACTGAATCAGGCATTTAATACATGCTAATACATTGTGCATAGGTACCTTCTAGCTTTTCACAGACCTAGACCATTAAATGCACAAAAATGGTATTAAGGCAGCGGTCACACAATTAGGATAACAAAATAAGGGCCTTTAAAAGTTACAGTTCCAGCACTTACATTAGTTTGAGGGATTCTTGCTGCTGTAGTATTTTCCGCTCACTTGACTTCACAATGGAAATCCTAGTAATCATCATTCATTTCAGCTGCCCCAGTCATCTCACCTGAAGCACAGAAACTGTTCTGCTTGCTGTCTCATGCACATATCAGACTGCAGAGCCTGTGAAAGGAGTGCTGTGTGATTCCACCAGTAAAAGAGAAGAAATAGGATACCTGGAAGGAAATCTGAGTCACTTCTTAATTGGAACAAATGCTAAAAATAGGTCATTTCCACCAGCCAATAATTTGGAAGAAAACAGCCCATGAAGATTCTCTTTCAATTTGTTATTTTTAATATTTGTTTCTAAACTACTACAGTCTAAAATGAATAAGGTAATTTTTCATTTAGGAATGCAAAAGCAGGAAGACTGCCATTTCATACACGTATTTCTTGAAACATTTTTTCCAGTGAGAAAAACTATCAAGGCCAACACACTCCTGCGGCCAGAAAACAGTTTTGCAGGAAATTTTTGAATTTTATTTGGAAAAAAGTACTACCTGGATTCCCTTCTTGACAGTACCTCAATTTCTACATGCTCTAGATTCAGCAAAAAAAAGTTATTAAATACCATTTTCCACAGGGAAGCGATTAAGCCAGGGGACATGGCATGCAAAGCAGATTCCCACTTTGTGTAGCATGTATAGTGGTTGGCTACAAATGCGATCTCCATTTTCTCATGAGTACAGATGGCATCTCTTGTGGATGTCAGGAAGGTTGAGGATGCAACATAATGAATATTGGAGCATTCATCCTTCCTAAGAGCAGCAGCTTTCTGACTGCCTGTGAAATGATACAGCTTTTCAACTACTTTGGCAGGGCAGCACCTCGCAGGCATCATACAGGCCAGCACTTACCAGACACAGTGTAGTGCAGGTATGCTGGGATTAGTGAGCCCCAAAAACAGTCAGGGAAACTCCCAACGCGCAGACTGTGGTTCTGGGCATGTTCAAAGCAGTTAATTAATGAAGCTGAGCACTGCAAAGCTTCAGCAGATCAGAATTCTGAAAGCAAAATGACCAAAAGCTCTTTCACTCCTGTTTGTCCATTAAAAAGCTTAAATTTTTGTTTCTTATTTACAGATGTCCAGACAGTCAGTGGCTTTCTCCAATGAGCTTTATTTTTCAGCTGAGACCCAGTGGCAGAGGTGTAAACTGAATTAAAGGCCAGGAATGAACTGTCTTCATGTTATAACCATTTAGATTTGTAGCTACAAAGGCCTTCCCAAGAGAATAAAAGGTAACTTAATTTGTGATTCATCACATTATGATGAAAATGGGGAGAGAAAGAAAGTGATAGCTTGTTCAGTTTTCAGACTTCCATTGGCAATTTTATTTTGTTGTAAATATATCTCCTTCCTATATCTGGCTCAGAAATCAGCTTGTTAAGTACTTAGAATTGCTATAGGATAGAGAAACGTGTAGGTTACGAAGAAAGAAGCCCTTGTGGGCTTCTGTTGTTGCCAGGAATAACAAAGCTAGAAAAATAGGTCTCTTAGGCTAGGGTTGATGTTGAGAAAGTATTCCCTTCTAGGTATAAATACAAGGTTGCTTTACTCTTAAAAATCACAAATATATGTGGATTTCTGAGTAATTGTAACAAAAAGTCATCAGTAATCTTTAGGAAAGTTATCTAATATTTTACACGGTAGAGCTACTACACAAGTAACATTACTGATTCTCCATCTGGATGAAGAAGTTCACATAGAAAGATTTACAGAAACTGAACAAGATAACAACTTTGAGTAACCTGTAGCAATCTATAAATCCAGAAACTGGTTTTATATGTGTGTGGTTTGGGTATGTTGGGGGGGGGTTGCCCTCAGTATTCATCCTTCAGCTTGAAGGCCACTGTCAAGTGCTTTGAATTTTTTGCTGTCTGTAGGAATTGTTAAAGCTGACTTCAGGGTTACAGTTTTAAACACTTCATGCTGGAAAACCTCTCATTTCCTCATCTGAAATTTCCTCTCCAGTTTCCATTGATGAAGTGCATACTGATCCTTAATTAACAGAAGCACCTTTATTGGACTGAGCAACATGGTTTCTAGACAGCTAATGATTAGTTGGGTTTTCCCCAGAACATAATTTAAAGTTGAATTCTTCTTGTCATAATGGAAATCCCTTAAAAGTTTATCCTTACGAATAATACATGATTAATAAAAATATAAGCCAATAGCCAAGGAAATTAGCCAGGTAAGTAGCAAAGTTTAAAATCTACTGAGGTACAATTGGCCTCATTCAGAAGAAAGAAATCTGACCCAAGAGAGGTCAATTGGGAAAATAGCAAGTCACCACTGGCAATGTGCAGGAAAGAAGACAGAAGAGCAAAGAGGGAATATGGAGAGTAATTGCCAGATGTAATACAAACCTGATTAAATTCTCTAGCTATTTCAGAAACAGCAAGTCATGAGTGAATTAGTGAATCCCAAGACAAGATGAGCAAAAACTAAAAAGAAGCAACAATGGAAATAAACTAAAAGAATTTTTTTGAATAAACCCTTCCTGCCATTTCACAACAACATTATACAGTCACTAATCCAGGATCAGAAATTTCAAATAGTGAGGACAGGCCACAAACAGAGACTCAAAATGACCAGAAGCAGAAGAAGAGAAGCTGAAACAAACTGGCAAATTGAACAGCAACAACTAACTAGGACTGGCTGGTACCTGTCCAAAAACTCTGCAGGTGCTGAAGACAGAAGGGATTTAATAGCTAATAAAATATGCAATCGCTGGTTAAAATGGGCAGCTATATTGGAAGCCTGCAGGACAGCAACTGTTCTAGGTCTAAAAAAGTCAGTAGGGATCTGGGGAATTACAGATCATGGAGCTTTATTCCACTATCAGTTAACCTTGTCAAAACAATAATTTAAAATAGTCTTTTAAAAAAGCCAGTCTTCTAAAACACCTCAAGGAACATGTATGGTAGAACCTCATATCTTTAATACACATAAAATCATTGAGAGAAGATGAGAATCGTAAGGCAGGCAAATTTGCAGATGGCAGAAAATTATTTCATTTGGCAAGACTAGAGAAGATTGTAAGGTGTTCTTTAGGGACCACATAAAGATGTACTAGCGAGAAGCATGATGTCTAAAAATCAGTAGCGGCTGATATCCAGGAGCAACGACTGAAAGGAACAGCTTAAACTATTTTCATGTATAGTTACCCTGAGCAATTTGCTGACCTAAATTGGTTTTGGAGCCAAGAAATCTACAGGATTTTTTTTATTTAATGAAAGTCTGTATACACTATGAAAGATCTACGACAATTATAAGATCTTACTGTTTAAGGTATAGACCAATTATTAACCACCAGGAGCTACAGAGCAGTGATCTTTGTAGTAAGTCTTCACCCCTCTTCAAGAAAGGCAACCAGGAGGATGCAGGTGACTAACTAAAGGCTGGTCACCTCCGTCCCTGGGAAGGTGATGGAGCAAACTGTCATCAGTGGTGCAAAGTCCAGCTGGCAGCCAGTAACAAGCAGCATTCCTCAGGGCTGGACACTGGAGCCATGCTGTTTAATGTCTTCCTTACCAATCCCGATGGCAGGGTAAAGTGCATTCTTAGCAAGTCTGCAGGCAACGCTAGATCAGGAAGAGCAGTCAATATGCCAGAGGGCCATGTTGCTACTCAGAGAGACCAGGACAGGCTGGAGAAATGGGCAAACAGGGACCTCATGAAGTTCAACAAGAATGTATGCAAGGTCTGTGAGGGAGTAACTCCATGCAACAATGCACGGTGCGAGGAGACTGTCTGGGAGGCAGCTCTCTAGAAAAAAGACCTGTGGGTCCTAGCGGGCAACAAGCTGCACGTGAGACAGCAGTGTGCCCTGGCAGCAAAGAAAGCCAATTGCATCCTTGAATGTACTAGCCAAGATTGTAGCCAGCAGGTCAAGGGAGATGATTACTCCCCTCTGTTGAGCACTGGTGAGACACATCTGAGGTGCTATGTCAAGTTCTGGGCTCCCAGTGCAAGAAAGACATGAACATACTGGAGCAGGCCCGGCAAAGGGCCACCAAGCTGATGTAGAGGGACAGACTTGAGAAAGCTGACTTCGTTCATCCTGGAGATGACAACAATTAGGGGGGACCTGTATTGCTGCCTACCTCTACCTGATCTGAATGTACAGAGAAGGTGGAGCCAGACTCTTCTCGGAGGTGCACTGCATTAGTAAAAGAGGCAGTGGGCACACCTTGGAACATGGGAAATTCCAATTAGATAAAAGGAAAAATATTTTTACCGTTAAGAGTGGTCAAATACTGGAACAAGTATCCAGAGAGGTTGTGGGTTCTCGTTCTCCATCCTTAGAGATGTTCAAGACTTGACTAGACATATCCCTGAGTAACCTGATCTAATCAGACATCCTTTGAGCAATGAATTGGATTAGATGACCTCCAGAGGTCTCTTCCAACCTAAATTATTCAACGTTTCTATGCTTCCAATTGCTTTCAAAACTGTTCACTAGTAGTCATGAACCTTCCTTTGAAGTATCTGATACCCAGCTATGTAAGAGAGTATACGAGCTACTTTACACTGATCTTTAGATCCCACAGCCTATTCTAACTGAGCGAGTAGTGCAGGGCACAGAGGCATGCTAGCAGTTTGCCTATGTGCAAAGGCAGGCAAAGTATGGAAGGTGCCTGTGACTGAGCCTGAAAGAGTCCACGTGGAGCAGCACACTGACAGTAAGACAGCTTTAAAGCTTGCCTCAAAAGATAGTAAAGACTAGCTCTAAGGCATCTTCTGTCTAATCCCATATGGCTGTTCTTGTCTGTTTACCAGAAAAACTCTTCTAGTGGGATTTTTAAACAAACAGCAAGACAGTTTGAAATAAGGGAAAAGAAATAACCAGGCACAAAGCAATTCAGACATTCACCATTTTGTCCAGATACCATTTGATGGCCCTCTTTGATGAAGCTACTTTTATTACAGCATCTCAAGTTGAAAGTGTACTCATCCTATTATTGAAAAAATCACCTGTACATTCTCAAAAGTATGGAGGGTGAAAGGGAGAAATGGCTGAGCTCATTAACATAATTTAAAAATATATATATTAGCAAGTTCTTTGAAGGTGATATCTCTGTTGTACTGACATTTCAAGTATGATATAGTTGCATCAATCTGGAGAGGCAATTTAGAGCTTTAACATTAATTCCTTATTAACTCGTAATGTTTCCTTATACTTTTATGAGCTCATTTCCACTGATATGCAATTGTTTATCTGTATAGGTTCCTGTAGTGACACAATTCAAAGTGTTCCTTTGTCTAAGAATACAGGGTAATAATTGTTCTGAGAAGTGAAAATTATTATAGTTTGTTTTGCATGGAATGGTAGGTTAGAAGAATAATGAACCCGATGAGGGACCATAAGCAAAGAGCAGCAATATTGACAAGGTGTCAGAATAGATCAGAACAAGGCAGAGGCATATTCCAGTTGGGTGCAAGAAATGCTGCTCAATTGTTTGAAATCTTTCATAACTAGATGAAAGAGTCAAGAGCATGTTACAGATTATATTAGAATAGAAAACATTGCCATCACTAATGAAATGGAGGGAGAAGGAGTCAAAAAGGATGAGAAACAGAAAAATGAGGTCAGGTTTTACATACGTAGACTGATGCCTGTGAGGGGAATAATTCAAAACATAGATTTTCATTTGTGTGGAATATTTTTAAATACGTAGAGTTAAAAATATTCTAACTTGTGCCTGAAGATCAAAACAGATATCTGCTTGCAATGCAGTACTGCTATATAAACCACTGTGATTGTGGGGAGTGATGAGTCTTGTAACAAACACATCAAGGAAGTAAAATCTTCTGTTTATCACGGTGGCAGACACCAGCTACTACACTGCATACATATCCAAGCACTTCTGCAGAAGAAAGATGTCTGTGAAGGATTTTTGAGAATAGAAAAGAAGAGGAGGTGATTTGGATGCTTCTATTAGGTGAAAAGCTGCTGAGAGCAAAATACTATTAATGTGCTTTATAAACCCTTCCTCGTCTTTGTAAATGGAAGACATGAGGACACACTAGGAGACATGAAAATCTGTATTTCAGATAAGGCTACACAGCTAGATGTACTTGAAATAAGAACCCTTCTCTCTCTCAGACCTTTGACAAACAAAATTAAACCTGCACTCCACATGTATTGACATTTTTAGTTTCTGAACTAATGTTTTTAAGCATATATTTCATCTAATATGAGACAACCTATCAGCGACCTTTCTCCCTTCCACCATCTTTCCAAAACCCCAGTTTTTTTTATGCTATTGTCTACAGAAACGTGTAGGAGAGTTGGAGAGAACTGTCTTTGTTCAGTCTTAAGATGAGATGGCTAAGGGGGAATCTCATTACCGTCTTCAACCAGCTGACGGGAGTCTAGAGAAAAGACAGAGCCACGCTCTTCTTGAAGATGCATAATGAAAAGATGAGCGCAACAGACATCTGTTGCAACAAGGGGAATTCTGATTAGATGGCAGAAAAAAATCTTCTGACAGGAAGGGTAGTCAAACACTAGAACAGGTTCTTCCACAAAGACTGTGAGACCTCTTTCTTGAAGATACTCAGAACTTGACTGGTGAAGGCCTGGAGCAATGTGATCTAACCTGTACCTGACTTCAGCGTAAGCCCTGCTTTGAGCCTCCGGAGAGGTCCCTTCCACCCCAAGTTATTCTGTGGAGACAAGCATCTGGAGGAGAAACCCACACACCTGATACCCTTCATAAGCCAATAGTGTTCACAGGGTGAAAGTAAGTGACGTATCTGGGTGCAGACATGGCACCAGTTCAGCAGACAAGCACGTCAATCGCTGCACCTCATTGCCAGACTCTGCATTTGCCGTAGCTTTTTCATGAATGTATTCAGAGTAGGATTCTGTCTTTTTGCCATGGTGATGGCAACAGGGTTTGAAAAGTGATAATCAAAATCTCCACAGGGAAAAAGGTGTACTCCTGTTGCTGTCTGTCTTCAGGTTTATTTTGCCTATTTTTCTATTTTTAATAAGAGCTTCTTACCTTTGAAGAAAAAATAGTTTCTTTGACAAACATGTAGTCCATTTTTTCAGCGAGGACTTCCTATAACTGCGTAGAGCTTACTTAAGAATATTCATTTCTTGTACTTCCTTTTTTCTCCTGCCGATAACCTGATTTTCAGGGGCTCAGCTGCAATAAGGTCTTATCAATAAGAAGATTCACAGTGCACATCTGAGATACTTTTGCTGATTTGAAGCAGCTTATGGCAGTAGCAAATTTTACTCACATGTCGTAAGTCTAATATACAAACACAAAATTAGCCTCTCCTGCCAAATGGCAGGCTCTGCCTGGTATCAAGTTGAATTCAGCACAATGCTAAAAAGGAATTTTCAGGCAAATGCTCCAAAAAACAAATGGTTGTAGATCTATTAAAATAGCAGCAAGTGTTCCATACAAAAGTGGATTTAACAAAGAGCAAGAAAAAGCTCACAACTCCTTCAGGCACCACATTCAAGGACAAGCTATACCACTCACACATACAAATACAACCCCCATACTAAAATAAGGGCAAGGCTGATTCACAAGCCCATGAGTATGTTTGCGTTATACTGGAAGTGAACTACAGGGAAGGCATGGGTGTAGATAAAGTGACTTCTGTGCTATTTTTCTGGCACAGTAGGGGCTTTGGTTTTGTTCCTTTTTATCTTGCGCAGCTATAGGAGTTAAATCCCACCACCACAGCAGGTACATAGACAGGAATTTTGCAGTGGTTCCCTGCTGAACCCAGCCTCTCACTCCCACAGGAGCAGGAGCAGGGCTTGGAAAACCTGGGCACATCTGACAAGAGCTTATGATCACAGGAAAGGGAGAGGAAGCTCTGCTGTCACTCCTCTGCTGCTGGAAACCTCTGGATATTCGAGACGATGGAAAACGGGAGCCAGGCTCAGGCATTTCATGCCACCTCTTCTGACATGACATGAGGTACCCACACATCCCTGGACAACCATCTTGGCAGCTTCAGTTGTGCCTTGTGACTGCACTGTGCCAGCCAGGGACAAGAGGGAAAGACAGCCACAAGGCATGTCTTTTCTTCCACATGGCAGCACCTCAGCACAAGCTACAGAAGCAGGCAATTAAGAGCTGAAGAGGAGGGAGGGTGCAAAGTGAATGGGACCAGGAGGGTAGCAAGCTTAGGAAGTGGGACAGCAGTGTGAGGTAAAGGATCTGATCACTAGAAGACTGCTGCATCAGAGGGAGGCATGGGTCAGAGAGGCTGTGGGACTGACAGAAAGACCAAGCTTGAGGTGCCCACCACGAGGAAAAAGCAGGTTTTGATGGCAGCTGTTGATGATGGCTCAGTGGGTCAGACCTCCAGGGCTGCTATTTATGCAATGATC
This sequence comes from Sagittarius serpentarius, assembly GCA_034782735.1. NCBI lineage: Eukaryota > Metazoa > Chordata > Aves > Accipitriformes > Sagittariidae > Sagittarius > Sagittarius serpentarius. The sequence continues at coordinate 18,797,228 of JAVKLA010000057.1, read as the reverse complement.
TGCTGACTGCTCTGAGAAGCTTGAAAAGGAGAAACTAAAGCAGCACCAAAGTAAGGCACAAGAATGACAAGGAATAAGCCCAGCTTTTCTTAATGTGAAGTATTCACCATCTGACATAACTTCTCTGGATGAGTAGCTTGACATGTTTCTTCTCAACCAGGACACAACTAGCTACTCTTAACACTGTCCATGAAAACTAATTTTAAAAAATCTATGAATCCATAAACATTGTAACAAACAAAGGATAAGATGATATGTTGAAAAAAAGGTTGTGGTAAAAGCTTTCATTGGCTGGATTCATAAATTTGCTGCCATCTCTCTACCTCTTGTACATGTAGTTGAGGTACTGTGGGCTCAGAGCAGCCAGAGACCTGTGATACAAGTCTCCACACAGAAAAATACTACCTGGGCAGGAATCTAGGAATCTGTAAGAGGATATTTTATCTCCTTCCACATGCCTAAAGTACCAGTGAAAAGCCCCGGGAATCCTCTAGGCAGCAGCACATGGATGACAGAAGGCAGCCAAGTTATACTTCTGCTAGTTGTGCTGTAAATTGTGTGAGGCTACTTCTTCCTGTTATAAAATAGGTTTGTCCCTAGGTCACCCCGCCAGATTAATTGGCTTATCAGCTCTGAATCAGGGAGTCACAACCAGTTTCTTGGCCCTATTTTTTCTCTTCAGTGCTCCATGCAGCTGGGACAGGGTGGGAAACGTAGCCTCCAGTTAACAGAGGAGAAAACAAGGGGCCTGCTTTGGTTCCTATAGAATGACACTGACTCCCACAAGTCCTGAATTAACAGGAAAAGAAGGCTTTTGAAGAGACAGTTACTGCTACAGATCTCAGAGTGTTATTTACTTATCCATAATGGTAATCATAGCCACTATGCACCATTTCATTCTTCCATTCTACAGTATATATCACTTTGCAGAACTGTGAGCACAGGAACAAAACACAAACAAGTGTAGGGAGGTCTAATTAGTGAGCTGATGTCTCAATCACTCACCAGGCTGATCATTATCAGACTTGTTAATTTCCCTGGTTATTCTATTGCGTTTTCCAAAAGGAAAAAAAAAAGAAAACGGTCACAGTGTTCTCAAAACAAGGGACAGATTAAACTAAAAGAGGGCAGATTTAGACTAGATGTAAGGAAGAAATTTTTTACAATGAGGGTGGTGAAACACTGGCCCAGGTTGCCCAGAGAGGTGGTAGAAGCCCCATCCCTGGAAACATTCAAGGCCAGGCTGGACGGGGCTCTGAGCGACCTGACCGAATTGAAGATGTCCCTGCTCACCGTGGCGGGGGTTGGACTAGATGGCCTTTGATGGTCCCTTCCAACCTAAGCCGTTCTATGATTCTATGATTCTATGATTCTGCCACACTTACACCTACTGAATAATACCATGTCCCACAAGCTCTTCATTCAAGCCAACTGAGAAAAGGGATTTGACATTTCTTACAAGTAACAGGGGCTTCAGTAAAACATGTGCCTAGCAAAGTGTACGTGTGAACAGTGGTGCAAGAATAAATCCAACATAAATCTAAGTCATGCTTAATGACCTCTTTTTCACGTGACAGTGGTGATCTCACTGGCCACCTAGACATGTGGTATGCAAATTCAGAAGTACCAGTGTGAGAACACCAGGTCTTGGTTGCAACCTGTCCTAAAACTCGGATGCACAAAGGTATTAGCATATCTCTTCAACATAGCACCATTTGTAAGATCATTTCAACTGCTGCATGCCCAGTTTGTCTCTGTGAGTGAAACAACGACATTTTTCACAACATTTTTACATCCTGCTTAAGGAAAAAAGAACATTTTTCATGCTCTGAATAGCTCTAAGTCTGGAGAAAACTGGGCTCTCAAACTAAGGTGTTTCTTCCTCCCAACCAATTCCCTAATTCAGTCTTATTCACCAGTTCAGAAGGAACCTGAATATCCTGCTTTCATACTGAAGATAATTTCCTTGGCATTGCAAACAGAGCATTCAGAAGCCTCATTATAAAGGGGGTCTCTGAGCGGCGGCGCCTGTAGCCTCGCACAGAATCTCAATTCCTTTTTTAATCTGCACAAATAACTGAAAACCTTTCAGGCAACAACTTTCAAATTTTTTCTCCTTAGGTATTCCCTCAGCTGGAAACGTTAATCTCAAAACTCGTATGTTTCTATTTTTGACATCTTCTAGAGGGTTGGTTTTTCGTGGGATGTTCTGAAATAACACCATCTCTTTACCAATTAATCTCTGAAATTGTTTTCCCAAAGAGTCTCTTTTTAGATTTCTTGCTGTTGTCAGTTTCATCATAACAATATCCTGATTTTAATCTCCAACTATGCCTTCTTTCTGAGGTGATGCTTCAGGTAATATTACTAACCTTTTCAATAAATTAGGGAATCAGAGGTAGGAAAATGTAGGTACTGAGTCTCTGCCTTATTTTCTGACAGCAGATAAATTCAGATTGCTTCTTTTCCTTTTGGGGATCTTTGGGATACTTAGAAATTCTTCCAGGTATCAAGGATTAGACTGTATAAAATGCAAAATCTTTCTGATTCCCCTTTGGAGCCAACCTGAGTCTACTTAGGTGCGTGCAGAGCTCACCTCATGAGAAAATACAAGACAGGAGGATGAGACGCCACACTGTCTGTGAGGAAATCCCACTCAACTGTCCAGCTTGTCAAAGATACCTTTATCACTCCCATGTGTTTATACCTCTACTGTAAAATAACGATGCCACTCAATGGATCTGGGTAGGGTTATTTGGTGGTGAGGTGAGTTTAGGCTGGGGGCAAGTGACTAAATAACATTCCTAAAATCCTCAAGTCCCCACAGCATTGGATTATAAGAAATAGGGACAAAATTACAGCAAGTAAAGCAGTGCTCAATAGTCCAGTGCTCAATAAAGACTTAATAGTCAACACTTCTAAAAAGGCACTAAGTCAGCAAAGCCAGATTGTATTCTGCGTGACAAGGAGGGGGAATTCAGCCCTTTTCTGTTCTTTTTAGTAACTGTTCTGGCTGTTGCAGAGCATTCATCCTTGGCCTGAGTCGTGTATATACAAAACACACAGACACCGCCCTGGCTCCTGACAGCTCAGAGCCTAGGACAACGCAAGGGTAAAGACAGGTTCCTTTCTATTGATGAAAAGGCAAAGGCACACCACTTACTACAGTTTAAACTGCTCAGCACCAAACGGCATGACCACAAAATATAGGCCGTCCGTGTATGAACCTGCACTGTCAGTGTGGACTTTCTCTCTTTACAGGAGGTATTTAAATGTAATAACTGTCAGGTGACAACTTCTGTCTCTGTTTCCAAGGTGCTAACAAAACTAGCCCAGAAACGACCCCTAAGCGCAGCTCAGCTCCTGCTACCACATACCAGGACTGACACCTTACCACTAGTCAAGACACTATAGGGTGGCCAGTCTTCCAGAGCACCAGCTCAAAACCTCACTGACATTTAGAAGTCTACACTAATTAAAAGACCTGTTTTTTCTAATTTTCTGCAGTAGTAGTCTGTTTTTCCCACTGACAATTCATGAGAATGGATGGAGTCTCTCCTGGCAGTCAGGGTCCTCACACCACCCTTTTCAGGGGCTCATGAGCATGGTTTTTGGACTAGTTTCCTAGACAGGGTCAGCAGTTCCATGGCTGTTTGACAGTATAGCTGATAAAAGTTGCAAAAAGATCTTACGATGTTGCCAGGGCTAACTTGTATGTGCAAAGGTTTGAGAACACACCTGGCATTCAGATGGATGGAGAGGTTTCTGCAGCATCAGTCCAGCACAAAATCTACCTGGTTTTAACACAGCTAAGGCTAATAGCAGAGTGGTATGGGGGCTTAAAAAAAAAAAGTCAAAAGTAATAGGTAGCTATTTACAGAGATGCTGAGCGTTCACTGACTTCTACCAATGAGGCACCATTAGTTCTTCTCTAACAATAATTTCAAGCAGAAACACACAAACCTCACACCCTCCACAAACCTAGAAAATCTATACTAACATCTGGATATATAAGGCAATGGTTCACAGATCTAAATGTTTCTTACTGGGCTGCATGGATCAGAGGAATATCTGATCAGAGGAATATCTAAAGGGAATAGCAATTGAAAGAAGGCTGGAGAGATTCCTTTGAAAGGAAAACACCATTCTACATTTTGGAAGCGATGAATTTCACTATTAACACCATTATTTACACATACTCACTGAAGAGATGCGTTTCTCAATATATGACTTCTGTCAGAAAAGCCATTTGCTCAATTTTATGCACCCTGAGTTCCCAAATACACTGTGGGGGTACATGTCTATGCATTCTTCTTACTAAAGCAAATGGCTAAAGATATCTCACTTTTAAGGAAAAAAAAAAGGTAGACCCTTTATTTCATCAAGTAAAGATTCCCATTCCAGTGGTCTCTGTTTAGTCAAGGTTTTCACAACTCTGTCTGAATGCTGGGTAGATTAACTGATTTAATTGAGGTTTTAACGAGACAATGTGACAAAATAATTTTCTTCTTCCTGAAGAATTCACCCCTGCTTTCTGACCTGGAAAATCCTGTTGTATTCTCAGAATTCATTCCTGTTTAACCTTACTTCTGTTTGTTTTTATCTTGGCACGCAATCTGATGCCTCATAGGTCTTGCATTGGAAAAAACAATAAATTACATACCACTGGTAAGACCAACATTGCTTGAAATGTAATTTCATTGCAATTGAAAGCTTAATATCACCCAAAGTTTTCTTTCCTGTGGTGGAGATGTAATGAATTATGCTCATTAATGAAAGGAATGAACACAATGTTTTCCATCTGGGAGGCCAAAACATTGCAAATCTGCCTCCCCAAAGTCCTCATACCCTGCATAAGACAAACTGTGTCTGTGAGAGTCAGCACAGCTTTTGGTATAAACAGAGTAAGTGCCATTCAAGACAGACACTAAGGAATATAATGAATTTTTGATTTTGCTTTATTAACTTCTAGGGGAACAATGGTTTTTAGCCTTGCCAAATTAGAGATGCAAAGTTCTTCTGAGTTCTCCAATGCAGTTCTCCACTCTGCAGCACAGGTACAGATTAACGGCGAGGGCAGAACATCCAAGGCCATGGGTTTTGCTGAATGCCTGAACAGCTCTATGCCACCAGATGCTTAAAAGCATTTGAAGATTGCTGGCCTCCTCATATAGATGGTTCTCCCTTCATATCGGAGGAGACCTAGTAACCACGTTACTGGTTATTACACTTTGAAAAAACATTCTGTTTTCTTCTATTTTGACTGAAAGTGTCTGCTACACTAAATAAGGTTTATGTCTTGCTGATACCATAACATTATTAAACTTCCCTAGGCACTCACTGCTTGCGTGGATGTGCTAAGCCAGTTTTGTTACTGTTTGAGAAAATGATACACATTTGCCTGTACATTATGAAAAAGGAAGGTATACGCTTTTTTCTATTAATTTTCCATGAAAACCAAGTCTACATTTTCTGGTATGTTTCTCTCATCTGCAAAGCAAAGGCATTTTCAGGATATCAGTGATGTCAAAGGTTTTGTAAGACTGAGGTTTTGACAGCTGACCTCTTAGTAACAGTCCCTGCCTCTCCAGACAGACACCTTCCTGCTTAAAGCTGCTAACATTTATGCTTAGTAAAGTAGCATGTGTACTGACCCAAGGGGCTGACTGATACGCCAACCCACAGGTATTACATTTCAGGCCCAGTGAGTTTTGAGAAAGGCAAGGAAGTTCTTCTCATCTAGTTACAGAGAGAAAATTCACACAGAAGGGCTTGCAAACTGATGCTTTCAAGAAAAAAAAAGTAAAATCCAACCCAGATAACTATCAAATGCAAGACCCCTCCACGTACTTCGGGAACACATCTCCCAAGAGAATCATCATCATAGAAGCACTTTAATGATGTTTTACTGCTTTCATATATTTTTGCATTAATACATTCCAAAAGTATTTTGAATGACTATTCCAAATCCTTGTGCCCTTGGTGGATCCATTTGACATTTAAAATTCAATTTCTGCTGAGGGTGCACACAGATGAAATTTATTACATAATGAAGATGAAAGGCAATAATGCACACAGTGTCTTTATCCTCAAAAGGGAGATTCAGATCAATGTAAGGCAAGGTGGAAAATGTTTGCCAAATGCTAAGTGACAAAAACCCTTCCTTTTCCTCTTTAATTTGCCAATAGATGAAACTAATTCTTGGGAGAGGTTTTCTGCTATTTACAGCAATCATTTGGGACTTTTTTTAGATCAAAACAAACTGATTTGGGCTCTAATTGTTGACACTGGAAAGCATGAAAATATCCTTTTCTTGGTTGCTTTCCACACTGCTCCACTGAATGAAAGTGTTAACACAGCATGGGCAGGGAACACAGAAAAGATTAGTAATGTTCTAACAGTTTTTACCCACAAAGAGCCCCAGTCTGATTCATCTTCCATTTTAGATCAAGATAATTTAGCTAAGTGAAAAAGTAACAAGAAGTATCCACTAATAGGACTAACTGCTATTCTTGTTCTTATTCTTTGCAACCCCTTTGCACAGTCCTATCATCTGCCATTGTATCTTTGCAAATCTCAGTATTGCAAGATCCTTCAGCAGGTCTTCATAGGCAGCAATAATTTTCATTATGCTGAATAGTTTTATACTGTCATCAAATTTTGTCACCTCTTCATTCATGCTATTTTCCTGATCATTTATGAAAAAGTTGTGTCACAGAGCAGAGTGGGACCTCACGCTCAACCTTTCTTTCTGCTCTGAAAACTATCTGTTTATTTCTTTTTGTTGTTTTTTGGCTTTTAGGCAGTTATTAATTCATGAGAGCACCTTCTTTTTTCATTCTCTGACTGTTTCATTTCTTTAAGAGCCTCTACTGACAGACCTTCCCAAAGCTTTTTCAAAATTCATGTACACTAAATAAACCAGACCCTCTTTTTTGTTGCACCTCTTGAGCCTTTCAAAACTCTAAAGATTTTGTAAGGTATTACTTTCCTCTACAAAATTCTAACAGACTCCTCACCATTATATTAATATTTATTTGTGTGTCCGTTTTATTCTTTGCTATTATTTTTACAAATCCAACAGATACCTTACTTTCTAATGTTTAGTTGTCTAGAACATTCTTAGACTCATTTTAAACAAAGCAGTACCATTTTTGTCCCTTTGTATTTGTCTGGTACTGAGGGTCCTTTGACTAGAGGTAATATACTGCTACCCACTGCAATCCACCAATTCTCTGGCTGAACTCCTTTCAAACCCCTGAATAAACATCATCTTGTCCAAATAAAGTCTTATCATTTTTGACAATTTATTCTAAAGTATAATCCATTGATGCTTTAGTTTTGAGTCAGTTCTTCAAACTCCTGTCTCATTAAAGATTAGAACCGATTTAGGAATATTACTAACTTCTTGTATAACAAACACTGATGCAGAGAATTCATGACTTTTTTTTGCTCTGTTCTTATTGTCCTTGAGTAATCCTTCTACGCTTACGCCGGCTATCAGTCTCAAGGACTCTCTGGCAGGCTTTCTGCTTCCAATGTGTTTTTTAAAGTCATGTTTTTACGGCTAGTTTAAATGCTTCTAGCAATTTTCTCATCACAATCTTTTCTGGCTTGCCTTGCTATGAATTAACTTTTAACTTCCCAGAGCTGATGTCTATTTCTACTTTCCTCACCTGAGCAGACTTTTAAAGATGTCTTCTTACTTTCAAGACTCTTCTTCATTCTCTTCTTTTAGCGTGGCCTTTTTTCTTTTTGAAGATCCTCTTCAAGTCCTTTCTGATTTATGATACACTTCCTCTGAACCTAAAACACTGATTTGCAATGCACATTGACACAAAAATTTAGTTTCAGCCTTCAAACAGTCTCCATGCTGTCTGCAATATTTTTATGCTTTTAACCACTTTTTAGTTAATCATCTTCTCACTTTAGCATAGCTTTACTATCATGCCAATCTTCTTTTTTTTCACTTACCAGGATATTGAATCTGACTACACTGTTACAGGTGGCTGATAATTATGTCTTAAACCAGTCCCTGTACATTGTCCGAGATTAAATCAGGAGCTTCTTTTCTACAGGCAGGACAATGTGTTCTGAAGTGTGTACCTAATGGTGTTTCAATACTTAACCAGTGCATCATGGTGATATAACATTTCTGAATCTAAAACAGACCAGGGAAGTTACAAACATTTGATATTATTCATGTGTTTTCTTCTTTGCCTCAGTCTACTGACAAGGTCTCCCAGGCATTTGAGGAAAGACCTCATACCCTTTCTGGGAAATCGGCACATCTGAGTGCCTCTCTGAAGTGCTCTACATTACTGCCTACAGCATGGGGAACAGAAGGAGGAAATGGAGGTCTGCGTGCAGTTGCAGGGCTACAATCTTCTTGGCACACGGTGGGATAACTTACACAACTGGAGTCCTTCAGGTAACTGGAAGAAACCTCACATTTGCAGACCTTGGTATCTATCTGATGAAGGGACAATACAGTGTGGCACAAACAAGCCAAGAGATTCCTGGAGTGCATTGGTGACAATATCCCAGCACAGGTGATCAAGAAGCCAACAAGTGAAGATACCCTCCTGGACTTCATACTTAGAAACAAGAAAAAGCCAGTCAGGGGTGTGAAGGTCAGGAGCAGCCTTGGCAGCAGTGACCATGAGATGGCAGAGTTCAGGATCCTGAGAGGAGGAAACAAGGCAAAAAGCAGGATCACAACCCTGGTTCAGAGATGTGCTTGGAAGAATCCCATGGGATACAGCCCTGGAGAGAAGAGGGGTCCAGAAGAGCTGGTTGATTCTCAAGGATCACCTCCAAGCTTAAGAATGGTCCATCCCAACAAGCAAAATATCAAGCAAAGCTGGCAGGAGGCCGGCATGGATGAAGAAGGAGCTCCTGACTAAACTCAAACATAAACAGGATATGCACAGGAGGTGGAAAGAGGGACAGGTGGCCCAGGAGAAGTATAGAAACACTGTCCAAGCATCCAAGGGATGGGATTAGGAACGCCAAAGCCATCTGGAGGTGAATCTGGTGAGGGACATGAAAGGTAACAAGAAAGGCTTCTACAGGTGCATAAGGAGAAAAAGCAAAATGAGGTAAAATGTGTGCCTGCTGCTAAATGGGGAAGCAGCCCTGCTGACAAAGAGCACAGAAAGATTGAGGTTCTCAATGTTTTATCTGCCTCAGTCTTTCCTGGTCACACTGGCCTTTAGGAATGAATCCCAGGGTCCTGAGACCAGAGGGAAAGTCTGGAGCAAGGAAAACTTAACCTCGGTAGAGGAGGATCAGGGTAAGGAACATTGGACATACACAAGCCAATGGGACCTGATGGGATACACCCAGGAGTGGTAAGGGAGTTGCTCAGTGTCATTGCAAGGCCATGCTCAATTATCTTTGAAAGGTGGAGCAGGTTGCCCTGATAGGCTGTGCCATCTCTGTCCTTGGTGGTTTTAAAGATTCAACCGGACAAAGCCCTGAACAATTTGGTCTGACCCTAGAGGTGGCCCTACTTTGGGACAGAGACCTTCCGAAGTCCCTTCCCATCCAGATGACTCTGTAACAGGCAGCATCCCGTGGTCGCTGGCTCTCCGCAGTCACCGGCACCACTGGTTACATGGGCTGTCATTCACACAGCCGTCACGTTCTGCTCTGCCCATTTAGCTGTGGAACTTCAGTCCACAGGAACTCCATGGTACAAATTGTTACATCATCTTATTTCATTTATATTGTCTGATACTTTCTGTAATTTACTCAGCCTCTTTCCCAGTGGAAATATCTACTCTGTCATTCCTATGTAATCTGTGCACTGTTAGTAGTGTCTTTCTGAAATTCTGCCTTCTGCCTACTTTCTAAGATGCCTACAAAGTCATTTTTTTAATCCAGGCATCCTATTTCACCCATTTTAACTTTCAGACTTACAGTCCAAGTCTGTCACCTCAAAAAAATAGCCATGTTTAGGCTCTAAAAATTGGTCTGTGTATTTCAAAAGTGTAAAAACACCTCACAGATGTGCATGGGAGCTGCTGACTGTGCTAATGAAAACAAATTCTTCAGGCACTTAACTATGGACTTTAAGCGTTCATGTTTGGCAGAACACAGAAAATCAAATAAAAAATGAACAGAGCTTTTGTGCACATTGTTTTGCAGAGAATACAACTCTTCAAGCTGAGCTGTAGTCTTGGCACACCATGGGCAATAAGGAGATGGGCTTTATAAAATGTATGACTCAAAACTAGCTCCCACAAGCCGGGTTATAAGACTTCATGAAGCCTTGCAGCCTTGCTGAATTTCTAGCTTTAAAAATGGATGTGCAGCATTGCCTTCCCGAAAACAGGTTTGCTCATCTAGAAGTGGCAAGATTAGTAGGTAGTCAATAAATACATAACATTTATGTATTATCTCTGTAAAGGAAAAGGTTCAATTTTTTCACCTTGAAAACACATGCACAGTTGTAGCTATTGTTTACATTTTAATATGCTTCTCTATAATATATATTGTTTACAATACTACTTGTTCATATAAAACTGGACTTCATTAGCACAAACATAATACTGTAAGACAATTACAAAAAAGAAAATATTTTAATGGCAACTTAGCAGTAGCACAATATACACAGGCTGCCCGTAGGAAAAGTTTGAGTGTATGGGCTCCAGGAAAATGTGATCATAAGATTTATCAATATATTGTTCCAATAACAAATCCAACCAGATTGATTGGCATAAATCAAATATAATTATTTTGACCAAGACTCTTTTTGTTGTTGTTGCATGAATTCCTTATGACATACCATTGTGTTGCCTGGCAAATACTTAGTGTGGGAATTCCAGCCTGCTGTGATTTTTGTCTTTGCCTTTGTCTTTGCTTATTTGTTCTCACACACTGAGTGGAAGAATGCAGACTCACAGGAACTAATGAGGTAATTTGTAAACCTGTCAGCAAAAGACATGAGAATTAATCTCGTAGTGGCCTGGTGAAAGGAGAGATGAGGATTACAGGGGCCTCATGTCACCACTGCAGCAAAATCCTTATTTCTACACCAAGCCAGGCTTTTACTTGCATGGGCAAATCTTAAGAGCTTGACGTTCCTGCTCTGCAGGAATACATGATTGCCAGCCAATATGCATCCACAGGAGGCCTGAGGTAACACCTGAATTCCCTCTTCCCCTAAATTCCACAAGAAACTTCCACATTTGCACTGCATACGTCCCTCTTCGTGCCTCCTTGCCAGTAGCACTACGGAGGGTAAAAACTCTGCAACAGATGTGATATTCCATCTCCAGCACTCCTATTCCTTGCATGAATGGTTGCTTGGGTCCCCCCTGAAGGAGACTTCTCAAGGATGAAATTGTGCCAAAACCCGTAAGGGCTGTTTATTGCCATATTACTTTTGTTCTATATGATTCTTAGCAACAATAGCATGTTTTTGAGAATGTATTAAGCGACAAAGCAGGACTTTATTACTAATGTTTTGTGTATTTTATTTTCTCAAGAGGAACTATTTTATTTTCTTAAGAGGTACTGAGGAGAGCAGTCCATCATGCAACTTCGTGTTTGCTAGTTTTATTCTGAAGGGAAGTGAGAGGGATCTTCTACATCTGTTGTTATTCTTTGTTTTTCATGGGGGAGCAAGAAGTCTTGCTGGCTTTATTGTTGCTCTATTTTTCCTACTCACATTCTCAGGAGAGATGTGGGCAGAAGGCTATGAAAATGTGAGGAAACAGAAACGCTATGAAAGGCAAGGGAAGTGGTTTTATAATAACCCATGAGGACAGCTCCTCAATGGGAAAACAATCTTTGAATGGGAAACTACTATATGAAACTTAAATGATCAGGATGTTTTGATAATTCTTGTCTTACTTGTATTATGAGTTTCCACATAATTCATGAGCTATTATGAATAAGACCGATCTCTTTCATTGTTCTATTACTTGGCATGCTTTATCAACATCTGGTTATATGGTTCCACACTGTTGTTGATATCCACTGGCTATTTGATGATTCACCAATACCATGCCGAGCAAAGAGCCACTGGGATAGCAATAACCTCCTGCCTTGCAGTGGCCAGCCAGAAGTGAGTTCTGTTTGTTTGACCTTTGCTTGATTCTGATGCTCAGATCCTTTGTGTCTCATGGTACAACCACTACCTCTTCTAAGACAAGCTCACCAGAGAGAGATAAGACTTCAGGAATTCTTAGAGATTTGAATGACACACATACTGTATACGTGGGCACACTGGTTTATTGACAGCTCTCAGAAGAATGTTTAAACCCCACATCCCATGCCATATTCTCATTTTCTCAGTTTCTTGAAGACTGCAAAAATGAGAAGGATGAAAAAAATATTAATCATTGTGATTTAATGAGAATCTTCACATCTGGTTTATACTTTAGAGAGGAGAAAGCTGAAGAGCTGATCTCTTGCCCTGTAAAGAATAAGTACATGGGTTATGACTGAAGCAATAAGTTTGTCAAGGATAAATCTTGTCAAGTAAATCAAATGTGCTATTGCAGGACAAGGTTTTGGGGGTAAAAAAGGAAGCAGTAGTTATCATATAAATTAATTTTAGTAAGGTTTTAAGGGCAGAATCCAGAGGAAAGCAGCAAAAGCCTTCAGAAACCTAGAAAACATGACCTTCAAGGAAGAACTGAAGAAACTCAGGTTTCTTGGCACTAGGAAGAGAACATTGAACAAGGTGTATGAGAAAAATATAAAAGTATATTAGAAGTATATTAAAAGCTGGTACAAAGAATAAGGAAGTAAACTGCTTCCCAAATACATAGTCAGTAAGACAAAGACACAGCTTAAAATGATGCATAGAACAGTTCAGGCAGACATGAGGAAAAATGAGAAAGCAAGATTAATTAAACACTGGGATGTACTTCTGGATGGATAAATGGTATCTTCATCAGCAGCAAGTTTCAAGAACAGGTTAGACAAGCAATGGTCAAGAATGGTACATCTTGATCGTGCCTTTGAAAGGGCTGACAGAGTAGATGATATCTTAAGGCATCTCCTGACCTTTCAGTTGTATAATATATATCTTTGGCTTTAGGTACTGAAAATAGCTGAACTCATTATAGTAGAATATACTTTTGTTAAACAGTTCTGAGCTGATGAAAAATATCTTAAGCTGTCTATCCTCCCAGGTAAGTTATTTAGTTAATGTTGCATTCTTGCACATTGTTATTTTGCTTTTGTTTGACCATCTCATTCTTTTCAAGGGTCAGGTTGCTTTTAAGTAAGCACTCATTTTCCAGTCATTAGAAAAGAGTTTAGAAAACATTTTGTATAAAATTCTGACAGTAAAACCAGCAGCTTCATGCAGGAATTACAGGAACCTGCCTGGAGCTTTTGTATCTGTAATTTCACTTATAAGGAAGTTTCAGAGACCTTAGAAGTTCTGTTTTTCACCCTGAAGAAGTCGTGCAAGAGCAGTGGAAATAAAAGTTACCTGTTAATTAGCTGCCACCTTGTTTTAAAGACAAGGTGTAGTTCAGCTACTTTACCTATCCTCTTCATTATCTCTCTCCTGAAATTGTAAAGCAGTAAGATAATGATTTCATTTGTATGATGGTGATAAATGCCCAGCAGCAGCAAGTCTGAGACCATCAATTAATTTCCCGAAAGCCATCCATTACTTGCTCATAATGACTTTGTCCTGTTTTCAGCTGGGATGGAGTTAATCTTCTTTCTAGTACCTGGTACAATGCTATGTTTTGGATTTATTATGAGAAGAATGTTGATAACACCCTGATGGTTTCAGTTGTTGCTATGTTGTGTTTAGACTAAGTCAAGGACTTTTCAGCTTCTCCTGCCCAGCCAACAAGAAGGCTGGAGGGGCACAGGAAAGTTGGGAGGGGAGACAGCCAGGACAGCTGACCCAAACTGGCCAGAGGGGTATTCCATACCATGGGATGTCATGCCCAGTATATAAACTGGGGGGAGCTGGCCAGGGAGGGGGTGGATCACTGGTCGGGAACTAACTGGGCATCAGTCAGCAAATGGTGAGCAGCTGCATTGTGCATCACTTGTTTTGTATATTCCAGTTCTATTATTATTATCATCATCATCATCATCCTTTCTGTCCTATTAAACTGTCTTTATCTCAATCCATGAGTTTCACTTTTTTTCAAGTATCTCCCCCATCCCACTGGGAGGGGGGAAGTGAGCAAGCGGCTGCATGGTGCTTAGTTGCCCGCTGGGGTTAAACCACAACAGACTTAAACACTGGGATTCAGCTGAGTCAGATTTATATTCATATTGTGCTGTGCTGTCTGGAGTCTTTATTAGGCAATGTTTGCATTATTTGTACACAAAATTTTGTGTGTTGTGTATCATACTTTTATAAACACCTTAATCATGGACAAACACTGCAGAATGATGTTCATTCAATAAATTATTCACTTTCTTTTTTATATACTTTTGAAAGTGTATTGCATGGCAGATTGTCAGTAAAAATTTTTGAAGACACCACTGCTTACATTCTCTGGACATGAATTTGCAACACAGGCTTACACAAATACGTAGGCACACTGGAAACATACATCCATCTTGAAAGCCTTTTGTAGATTTAATGAGCCTTTGAACCAAGGAGCAGATATAACATGTGATTTGGTTTTATCAGTGACACAGTACACATTAATAAGGCTGAGAGTCATAGCAATTAATTCAAAGGCAAATCAGAGCTTGAGCAAGCACTGTGTCAAAGCCCACTTCCAGATGATTCTTAAATAGAAGAGAGCGAACAGATCACAGTCATTGTCCTGTGAAAAAAGTTTCCCAAAGTCTCTAACTGCAATTCTTCTTTTCATCTTCTCTCATTCCCTTGTTCCCTTAGCCACAGCAAGGCTCCCCATTATCTTCAGTGTACAGACCTGAACAGGGATACTGGTGGCTATAGCTTAAATGGAGCTCATCCATCATATGTGAGAAGGGATAAAGCTACGAAGAAGCTTAAAGCTTGTGGTTATGTTACGTGATTATGAGAACAGAATTTGGATGAAGGTCAGCAACTTCTACAAAAGAAAAAGATAAAAGCAAGAAAGAAAATACACTGGATTTGAGAAAACAAGCAGTCATACAAAGTGATCAAAAGGAATGAGAATTTACTGATATAAGAGGAAATTGTGCATGAGAGGTATTTGCAATTCATTCCAATACAGTCAATAAAAGGAACTGCAATAAAAACATTCTCATCAGTTTGAATCAAATGCAGAAATTAAAATGACACTGTAAGAGACGCAAAAAAAAATTAAAAACATTATCTATGTAAAGCAGTATTTATAAAACCTAACAAGAAAGAGGTAACAACATGGAATACCGCAGTAAAAATCTGTTTATCTTTGTAAGAAAAGACAATAGTCACATTAAAACCTTATAAATGGGAAAAAAAACCACCAAACATTGCATGAGACCTGATGTATTCGTGTGAGCATTTTAATACATGGGTATACTTATGTGAGAAAAAACCCTTGTATCAGCCTTAAAATAGTAGTATTTTGGGGAGTATTTACTCTGGGCTTTCTAACCCCTCATATTTTAAGTTGTTTCATCTGCTCATTCAGCTCCATCAGTATTAGCAGCAGTAGGAACATCAGCTGATGTGCTGCAATATCGCTTCTCCACACTTTTTGTGGTGTTCTATGGCAACCAGAGAAGCTGTTGAGCTGAGGTGGCCCTATGGTGGATGCCCAGAGCCACCAGGAAGGGTGCCTTGGGGTGCAGTCATTACTACCTGCCTGCCAGCGTGTTAGGGACTGCCTCTGATATCCTTGCATGTATCAGGCTGTTCTCAGACTTGGGTTTGGGAGAGACGTACCCCAGCACCTGCAGAGAGAGGTTGGTCAAGACACTTGCCTCGGATTTGGTGTGAAAGATGCCCAAGGAACTTGTGTCTCTGCCCTTGAAAGTCTCTGCCAGTGTTTCGGAGCTGTCATTCTGTCAGCACCGCACTCAGCCAACTTCTGGCAGGGTGTGCAGGCTTGGGTCCTCTCTCTAGCGCAAGTGTAGAGACCTCATCTGATGTCCTTATGTTGCCAGCGTATATTTTTTGCCATTGCATACCCTGCTTGGCATCATTTTCCCACCTGCTCAAGGCCTCCCTTGTGAGGAAAGGTGTGAAAATGGGACAGGATGCCTGATTGTCTGAGACTGACAAGGGATATAAGTGACCACTGAAGCAATGTACTCTAACAGCACTATATTTACAGAAAGAATGAATAACCTACAGGGTTGAATTTTGGGAATGGGTAAATGTATCACTCCTTTCTTATAGTTTTGTATGCTCTATTTTCTCAGCTCTCTGTCTTTTCAGCTGTACTTTGTATCCTGGATGTTATTATAAGTATTCGGTGCACCTGTCAGTATCTTCTCCCTCTGCCCATTCTCTTCCAACCTTCATAAAAACACCTGCTCCATCTTAAAGATGTCTAACCCTAAGGTTCCTGTCCTAAGAACTGCAATTATTCCTGTCCCTTCTCGTTCTTCCTGCCCTGCGTGATGTTGCATTTCCCCCCACGAGACCATTTGACTACATGAAAGGATTGCCTTTGATCTTTAAGTGTTAAGTAGATATGTATAATAGAAATTGCAGTGACGTTTAAATGAGTGTCCAAATACATTTATGAGGAATGAAAACAGGAAGCAGAATCTTCACTTATATGAGAAGATCACATCAGATTTTTTGAAGCCAAATACAGCTGAAGAAATTTTCCCCTGAGCTTTCACCATCATAAGGTCAGTGAAAGTCTGCAAAGATCAGCCATCCAGAGGATAAATCTTTGGGGAAGAGTGAGTAAATCCACTTGTGGTGAGAAAAGTCACTCTCTTTCCCTGACCACAGAGACCCAGGAAGCATTCTGCATCTGAAAACAGCTGTGGGGTAAGACCACACCAACACTGAGGGATCCACATGGAAACCAACTGCTTACAACATGCGATGTGTCATGTCCCACCTCCACTCCTACACAACAGAGAAGACATGAGGGAGAAAAGCATTATAAAGGCAGAGAACACGCTGTGGTGGGCAAAAATGTTCAAAGGAGACACAGCACAGGAGAAATAATAGACTGAAATCTTCTCCACTGTTAACCTGCAGATGATCCTTTGAGAGCTAGTCTACCTACCCAGCATTAGACTGCGGAACTTCTCACTTTTCACCCTCTTATCAATCATCAAAGAAAACGTGCACACTTCTAGTCCCTTTGCAGTATATTTTATCCCAGAGATCTGAGTCATGGAGTGGTTGTAGTGCAACACTGCCGTAGTAGGGGAAGCTCCTTTCAGAGACAACTAGAAGGCCAGACTCTCCAAAGGCCAGCTGTCTCCGCAGCCCCACCACTCCTTGCCCACAGCATTGCATACCGGAGCTGGCGATCAGCAGGCAGAAAATATTCCCCAGCTTTTGTTCCCTTGAGATTGAGGGTCAATGTGATCCCCACTGAGCAGGCAGGCGGCATTTCTGACCCCCTCTCACTGCTTATACAAAGCCACCATGAAGCAGAGAGAGTGGCACAAAGAAGAATTTGCGGCCAGCATCAACCACAAAGCCCACTATTCACTTGTTTAGCACCTGCAACTTGCTTGTATTTCTGTAGGGCATCACATCCACTCTTGTAGGCAAACTACCTGACTCCCCTTCACCTTTTCCTGGCACTGTCCCTTCTAGTACTCCTGCCCCATTTTTTTCTCTTTTGAGGACGCTTGCCCCACCTGCCTTGGTAGAGAGTGGGGAAAAAGGTAATGAACAGAGCTCACTTACAGTGTTTGGTAGAGATTTATGGTGCTTCCTCTCATTTCTGCCATTGCTTTGTGTGAGTAAAATCAATGATACTTTCTCACTTGGCAGAAGCATCTCGCACATGATATACAGAAATTATTGGCTCAGTGTATGTGATCTGAACTCTTAACAACTTCACTTCTTTCCCCTTGCTCATCTGCATCACAGCTAACTTTTCCTTAACTGGTTGACATTGTGCAGTTACAGTCAGAGCAACTGTTTTCAAGTCTGTATTTAGCTTTGAAGGTCAATACCAACTATTCCACCACCTATCTTCCATTCCAAATCTGCAAGGGCCTCCTATGCCTTCTCTGTATTTTTTCCGGTCAGTCCAGAAAAAGGTGTCACTTCACCCTACGGATCTTGCAAAGGGGGCATTCTCTCATTCATACAAAGAAAATGGTCTTTCCATTCTGCTGGGTAAAATTTATTTTCCGTCTTCACACCTGACAATTATACCTGTGTTTAAAAGAAAGTAAATATAAAATTAGCTAGGATTCAATAACATTAGGTCAGATATAAATATATGGGAAACATACAGTTATACAGTTAACATCCCTGGCACCATAACATAGCAGCATTGTAGTGACAGAGATTTCTGATTGTAGGGAAGTTATGATTAAGCTTTATTTCAGTACAACCAAAACTGTATTACAGACTTGAGGAAAACACACGGTGGAACACAGGTGTTCCTCGGTGCGCTTAGTGCCTTGTACACACTTTTTTAGATAGAGTATCCCAGGGATCAATACTGGGGCCAATATTGTCTAACATATTCATTAATGACCTGGATATTTGGACAGAGTGCACCCTCAGCAAGTTTGCAGATAATGCAGAACTGGCACAAGTGGTTAAAGTACCACTTGGGTGTGCTGCCATGCAGAGGGACCTGGACAGGTTGGAGAACTGGACTAAGCGGAATGTCATGCAACTCAGCAAGAGGAAATGCAAAGTCCTGCATCTGGTGAGGAATAATCCCAGGCATCAGTACAGGCTGGGAACAACAGGCTGGGAAGCAGCACTGCAGAGAAGGACTTGGGGGTCCTGGGGGACACCAGGCTGACCATGATCCAGAAATGTGCCTACAGAGCAGAGAAGGTCAACAGCCTCCTGGGCTGCGTTAGGCAGACCATAGTCAGCACGTTGAGGGAGGGGACCTTTCCCCTCTACTCAGCACTGGTGAGACACATCTGCAGCGCTGGGTCCAGTTCTAGGCTTCCCAGTATGAGGCACAGAGCTATTGGAATGAGTCCAGCAAAGGGCCATGAAAGTGAGGAAGGGACTGGAGTATCTGACATACGAGAAGAGGCTGAGAGAGCTAGAACTGCTCAGCCTGGAGAAGAAAAGTTTTAGAGGGATCTTATTAATGTGTATAAATACCTGGTAGGAGGGAATGAAGCAGAGGGAGTCAGATTCTGCTCAGTGGTGCCCAGTGACAGCACAAGAGGTGACAGGCACAAACTGAACACACATGAAATTGCATCTGAACACAAGAAAACACTTTTTTACTGTGAAGGTGGTCAAACACTGGAATAGGTTGCCCAGAGGGGTGATGGAGTCTCCATCTTTGGATTTACTCAAAATCAGACTGGATGCAGTCCTGAGCAATTTGCTGTAGTTGACTCTGCTTGTGCAAAGAGCTGGACAAGACAATCTCCAGAGGTGCCCTTCCAGCCTCAAAGATTCTATGATTCTTCATCTGAAAATATCTGAAATTCCTCTTTTTGGTACCTTGCCAAGAAAAAATAATGGATGTTCCTACATGACATCATTACTAATCAAAGAATTTCTCCCCCTAATAGGATATAAGGATCTAATACCAAGAGACATTTATTTTTCAAGGTTGCCATCTTGTAAGCAATTAAGCATGTTTGTTTTGTATGAAAGACTACATTCATTCAAACTGAATTTTACATTAAGAAGTTTACTCCATACTTCATAACCAAATCACTACGTTAGTGATTCCAACCTCACTCTAAAGGTAACGCTGCTTTTCTTGACTGCCATGAGATCTGGCTCTGGGAATTCACAAACCACATCTGCACACTAACTGAAATTACAGGAGGCAAAAATTACTTGCTAATTTGTTCATTTGCATGGCATTCCCAGATCAAACCCTCCAAGTCAACAGAGATGATATGGTCCATCCCCTCCAGTTGCTGCCTGCTGTGTCCCACCATCAGACAGCATGTCAGAAAGTCCATGCAATGCTCAGAAGAGAGATGTGGTAAAGCTAGATTACCGTGATGGAGTATTCTGCACAGCTTTTACTGAGCTGTCTAGTTTTAACTTCTTAATCTATTAACTCCATTCTTTGGACACCTCATGCTCCCAGTAACAGCCCTGCAGCAGGACCACGTGTTTCTACTATGCCCTACCCTCCATTCTCCAGGAGATGTCCTTCTTGGTCTGTCCGAAGTCACCTTGGGCTCTGCTGTCGGCAGTAGGTCCTACCTGTTGTTGAGTCCATGTGTTCTCCCTTCACTACCATGACATTGATACCTGAAGCTTGCGTGATGCTTAACAGAAAGGGGAAGGCAAGGCGAGGTAATGGTTACTCTGAAGAATTTAAGTACAGAAATGTTCTGCAGAAAATTAGGTCATTTCTGTTACCCAGGTCAATGTAAAAACATAAGCAAATACAGAAGAAAGCATGTGTTATCTGCACTCTACCTAACATGTGCTAAGTGTAAGTAGGGATGTGCTTTTTAACTATCTCACATTTTTATCTAGGCTTAATGACCTCCAGATTAACTAGGTGTGGGATTTTCAGGTGTGGGATCTGAAGCTATTGTTGCTATCAGCACGTGAAGAAAAATACAAAGCACTCTGATCTGAAATTATTTTAAAACTACCTACCTGAGCATAAAGGGAATGAGAAAAACATCAAGAAGACTCAACTTTGAAAAACATTTTTGAAATACCATAGAAAACAAGATGCAGGTGATGATACTCTTTGCTATTAAGTATTATGCAAAATAATAGCATTTGCATTACCTACACTAATTTCATGTTGCTTGCTCAAACTCAGCCTTCAGTGCTGGTCTACAGTCATCCACAAAGTCTGCCGAAATCATTAGGGATAGATTCATGCTAAGAGATTTGAAGGCACTCCTCATCCAGAAGGTCTAATTGGACAAAATACTGTGCACCTTATCTCCGCCTTTAATCCCTTACTCTGATTCCCAGGGAGAAAAGCAAAGTGCAGAGGACAGAAGGCGGCAGCAGGGCACCCTGGCAGTCTTCCAGCACGGATGTCTGAGGGACCATGGTTGTGCTAGCTGCCCACAAAGCAGCTTGCACTCTGGACATAATCTGTGAATATTTCCTTGACTTCAGTGACTTGACTTTGGATAGGGCGCTCACTCTTAACTACTGTTATACTTAAAAACACTTCAGATAATTACAACTAGTAGAGTTCGGGACAAAGGTTTAGAATAGCTTGAACTCATGGAAAACAGGATTGGTTTATAAGTCCTCCATAGCAAGACATAGACACTACAACACCAGCTCTGATCCAAGTTACCAAATGAAAAATCAGTGATCTGTATTTGCTGCCATTCTTCCAGCCTGAAAAGTTCACTGTGACAGAACAAGCTAAGGCTGTAGATGAGCCTTTAAGAAATTAGTTTAGGAATTACTGCAATATGAGCAAGTTATAAAGCAGCCAGAGGCACTAGTATTTGGATTCAAAATGCATGAAACCACTACTTTCTCTGCTGATGTGAAGAATAATCACTTAATATACCAACCTACTAGCTTTTCGTCTGTCTTTTCCACTTCCACCACAGAGGTCACAGAAAAGTCATTAGAGATTGGCAGATCTATCCTTTCTTATGTGACCACCTTTTCCATGAAATCAAGTACTTAACTGCCCCTTCTACATAAAGACATGTTGGGGCAGAGAGGAAAATACTTGGGTACTTTTTCTTAATAGAACCTTAAAAATATGGGTTTTAATTAATCTTTGTGATTTGGTAACTTTTAGGACAGACATCATTAACTCCTTCATGCAATTTTCCTAAATATACACACTGTCCCAACTAGTCTTTTATTGTTATCCTTTTTTTGAAATCTATGTTTAAATAAAATGGCAGCAAATTCATGTGTTTAAAGCTGAAGAAAATGCACAGAGAAAACTCCTGAATTTGCCACTGAGTTACATGAAATGGAGCCTGCTGCCAGAGCAGTGGAAACGCATGGCACTCTGGATTATGAGCAAGCCTCTCTGTGAAGCGCATACTGACAGAAGGACTATACGTCTCAGGTAAAGCTATTGCACCAAATCCCAATATCTTCATTTCTCAAGGTAAGGGAGATTAAGACCTGACATTTCAAGACCAAGTCAGAGAACCTACTGATTAAACGCTAATCCAAACTGTCCCTTCTCTGCTATCGTCAAAGAGGGGAAAGAGATATATTAAAAGGAGAGTGTAATTCTGTTGATTGATTTGCTGAGTCCTTGCATATTTTTCAAGGTTATGACATTACAGTTTGCAGTGAAACATGGAAGTCTAGTTTTGGCTTGTTCCAACGTGAGAACAGAAAATACTAGATACTCGCCGAGGCGATCAGCTATGGTGCAGGCGTATTCTGCAGCGGAGCAGGGGGTCACGTCATGCAAGGGGGGGTCCTGAGCCGGGGAAAACCCAGGGGAGCGTGGAGACCTGCCAGGAGTCGGCAGCTCTCATGAGGGAGGGTGGCTGACGAGGCCTGGGCGGGCCAGAAGCAATGGCAGCCGCCGTCCGCTCCCACCAAAGGCAGCCCTGAGGAGTGCCAGTGCCAGGAGTGCTGTGAACAGGGTGGGCAAATAGGGCGTGGCACCCCAGCCAGGGTGTGGCACGGCGGTTCCCGTGGCAGTTCACACAGGAGAGCACGCAGGGAAGGCGCCTCTTTGAAGGAGGGACATTCCACCAAACAAGTGGAGAGGCTTGAAATCCACATAACCCTGCAACCGGGCACCGCTCTGTGACCACCTGCGCAGGCCGAGGGCACTCGTCCCACCTGACCCTCAAGGCAGAATGGCGGGCACTCGCCTGAGAGCAAAGGCTGCGGCTCCCGCTGGGGGGTCCGCCCAGGCGGAGCTGCTGAAGGGAGAGGCTGCAGTGCAGGCTTCAGACTGCGGGAAGTGCCTAGAGCTTTCTCCTGGAGCAGGGACAGGCAGCAGACCTGCCTGCAAGAGCCGTGCCCAGGTGGAGGACCTCCTGCAGCAGGTGGCTGAGCTGCAGGACGTGGCGAGAAGGCTGCGTAAGATCAGGGAGGCTGAGGAGTTAGATAGCTGGTTCCAAGCGCAGTCTGCAGTGGACACACAGCCAAACAGCCAAAAAATCCCCCACTGGCACACACAGAAGGGAGGAGGGACAATAATGCAGAAGAATGGAAGTGTGCAATGGCAAGGACCGGCAGGAGGAAGAGACTTCCCCTGGAGCCTGAGGTGCCCTTGCAGAACTGCTTCACCCCTCTGCAGACTGAAGAGGAAAGACCCAGGGAACTGCAGGCCAGTCAGTCTCACCTCTGTGCCAGCAAGATCATGGAGCAGATCGTCCTGGAAACTATGCTGAGGCACATGGAAAATAAGGAGGTGATTGGTGACAGCCAACATGGTTACACTATGGGCAAATCCTGCCTGACAAATTTGATGGCCTTTTATGACAGCGTTACAGCATCAGCAGATAAGGGAAGAGCAACTGATGTCATCTACCTGGACTTGTGCAAAGCATTTGACACAGTCCCACACGACATCCTTGTCTCTACATTAGAGAGAAATGGATTTGAAAGATGGACCACTCAGTGGATAAGGAATTGGCTGGATGGTCGCACTCAAAGAGCTGCAGTGAATGGCTCAATCTCCAAGTGGAGACCAGTGACGAGCGGTATTCCTCAGGGGTCGGTATATGGGTCCGGTGCTGTTTAACATCTTTGTTGGTGACATGGACAGTGGGATTGAGCGCACCCTCAGCAACTTCGCTGACGACACCGAGCTGTGTGGTGCAGTCAACATGCTGGAGGGAAGGGATGCCATCCAGAGGGACCTTGACAGGCTTGAGAGGTGGGCCTGTGTGAACCTCATCAAGTTCATCAAGGCCAAGTGCAAGGTGCTGCACATGGGTCTGGGCAATCCTAAGCACAAATACAGGCTGGACAATGAGGGGACTGAAAGCAGCCCTACAGAGAAGGACTCGGGGGTGTTGGTTGACAAGAAGCTCAATATGACCCAGCAATGTGCACTCACAGCCCAGAAAGCCAACCATATCCTGGGCTGCATCAAAAGCAGCATGAGTAGCAGGTCAAAGGAGGCGATTCTCCCCCTCTGCTCCGCTTTTTTGAGACCCCACCTGCAGTGCCGCGTTCAGCTCTGGGGCCCACAGCATAAGATGGATATGGACCTGCTGGAGCGAGTCCAAAGGAGGGCCAAGAAGATGATCAGAGGGCTGGAGCACCTCCCCTGTGAAGACAGGCTGATAGAGTTGGGGTTGTTCAGCCTGGAGAAGAGCAGGCTCTGGGGAGACCTTATTGTGGCCTTCCAGCACCTAAAGGGTGACCTACAGGTAAGGTGGAGAGGGACTTTTTGCAAGGGCATGCAGTGATAGGACAAGGGGTAATGGCTTTAAACGGAAAGAGGGTACATTTAGGTTAGATATTAGGAAGAAATTCTTTACTGTGAGGGCGGTGAGGCACTGGCACAGGTTGCCCAGAGAGGCTGTGGATGCCCCATCCCTGGAAGTGTCCAAGGCCAGGTCAGATGGGGCTTTGAGCAACCTGGTGTGGTGGAAGGTGTCCTTGCCCATGGCAGGGGGGCTGGAACTAGATGATCTTTAAGGTCGCTTCCAACACAAACCATTCTATGATTCTGTGATACTCTATTCTAGTGATAGCTAGTTAGCTTTGTACATGTAGATCACTTGTGTTCTCACGAATTTTAGTCTTCGGATATATCACCCTTTCATAGATCTGTCCAAGGAAACCTTGAGAACAGGTTTTTAACCACTGTTAGGCTGATTAAACTAGTAATATTAATTATCTCTTCTTAAAGGTAGGATGCAGCCCTCTTCTGATGTAAGAGTATCTTCTGGTAGATGAAATGGTACACCTAGTTGATTCACTTGTAGTACAGCTCTATAATTATTACATTCGTCATTCTAGTAACATTAGCCTAAGGATTAATTGTGCAAATAATAAAATTTTGAAAATTGGATACTAAAATGACTTTTTGGCTTCACATTCATGGTACATAAAGTTCAGAAGTTTCTCAGTCGTTTTCCATTAAATGCATTTATCTGTTCTACTGTTTAAAGAGAGAAATCCAGATTTGTTGCAAAATAGGTGCTACTTCAGTGCAGAGCTGTATCCTGCACTGCATTTTAGTAAAAACCTTGGCCAGAATCTTACATTGTTTGGGGGCTTAGAATAGATTAGTTACTATAAAACTAAGCAGACATGAAAAAAATGCCAGCTCAAGATATTTGAAAGAGTCCTTTGCAGAAAAACTTGTAGAGTATAATTTCCTCACAGAAAACACTTTTGTGTAATTTCATTCAACTCATTGCACTTATGTTCTATGAAGAAAAGATGTTCTTTTCTGATCTCAGCTAAAATCAGAAACTGTGGCAATACTGAGATGTTTGAAATATTACCCCTGAAGACAGTGTTCATGATTTCTTGTTCTTACTGCAGCTTTACTGATGGAACAATTGCCTAGAGAGTAGGGACTTGGTTGAGCTTCCTCCTTAGCCTTAGGGTGTTTACATCCCAATCACCTACTTGTCTGTTGAGTATGCTAAGTCTGGGGCTTTGAGAATGGCAGGAAAGGGACGTAAAATTACATATACACACCCCACTCACCCTCTCTCTCTCCTGTTTGGTTTTTAATTCACATGAACAAATCAGGAATTCACCAGTCCAGAGAGTGAGAAAAAGAACGTGCACATAAGTAACACACACCACTTTTTAGACTGCATTAGTTGTGTGCCTGTTTATTTATTTTTACTATAAACAATTAATGAAGAAATTGCTGAAAGAATTTTCAGACTAAGAATTGAAGCCACATTTAAATCCCTTCCAGGCAAAGTTCCTGATCACAAGGCTTTACAGCTTTGCTTTTGTTGACATTTTCTCACTGGTGAGCCTGAAGCATCTCTATGCTTAACAGCTCATCAGCATTATCTGCCTGGGGTAGTGAAGCAATGAGATGGCCCTTTCTCATTCTTGGGCTATTTTGGGCCGAATTTTATTTGCCCTCTGTGAAGACTCAAGACAACATTGAACCCAGCATTCCTGTATATTGGACAAGTGCTCCAATCACCTTATCCAACAGCTTTGCCTTAAAAGTGCACCGGAAGTGTGCTGCAATGTATGAAAGATATATGTACAGGGCTGCTGGACACGACAGAAGGACCCCCAGAAACATTTGGACCAACAGCAGGAGGCAAGGAGAGATAACCTAGGGCACCTCAACTGGCATCACGTTCCTTTGTGAGAAGAAATGAGTCAAGTCCCTAGCTCCAACAAGGGCACCTACATAGAGACATCTAAATTCAGGAAATTAATTAAATATTTGGCAATGGAATCTCACCTTTCCTGCAAAATGTTGTGGTCTTCAGTGTAACTTTTTCAGATGCTTTCATAAGAGCAGAAAATAAATTCTCTAAAGATATGATATTCATTAAAATTTGCCACTTCCCCACCATACTACAGAGCCCCTTCTCCATTACCAAATTCTTCTACCCTTCTCTGTGGAGAAAGGAAGAAGGTACATTGCAACCAATACTATCCCCATTAGATCTTGCTACTTCTTGCAAACTGTGATGAAGACTATACTCCTAAGTGTCAAGTCCCTGGGGGGGAAATAGCTCTGTTCCCAAAATCTCTTTAAGCTGTTCCTGCCTTGCCCTCTCATTCCCACCTGTGCACCACTGCTTGATGTAGTTTATAAAAGTCCCACTAATGACTGCACTGACATAACTGGGGGAGTTACAAACTGCTGCAGAAATCAGAAACTGGAAGGATCACCTCTTAAACAGGTTTTACTAAAGACTACATTTTAATGCAGACCTCTGCCCCGAGGCCTCAGATATCATACTGAGCTGCAAATGAAACTGCCCCTGTGGCGTGTCTGTTGCCTTGAACTCTTCCCAGATCACAGCTGGTTTGGGAAGAGTGACACCTGGTGACTCTGCTTCTGCACCAGTGTCGGTCTGTACCCCTGAGGTCTCCCATTTGAGCAGTAACCAAATGCAATCTTTGCTTCAGCTGTGTGATACTATGAGATCAGTGTCTGAGGCAGCGTGTCTGACAGGGAATCTCTGGCTTGAGGAAAAAGGCTAGATGGGATGCGGATTTTTTTATTATTCACATCTGTCACTTTTATCTCAATCTGTGAGTGAATGTCCTGTTTTCTCCATCTGCAAAATTCAAGATTTCTGCTTTTTGCCTTGCAAGACATTCCACTGGAGCCACAGATAAGATGCAAGGTAAGCATGCCGATTATCAGCTCTTCCCCCAGACAACAGAGGAGATGCCAGCAGCACAGAAAATGTAACATTTTTTGCCCCCTTACATTTCAAAAAACAGGAACAACTTTTCCTGTCAATGAAGTGCTTTCTGAAAGGGCATTCTGTTTTTGAAGAGAACAAAGCCATACCCCTGCGTTATCCAGTGCATGAGATGAACCGAAGATACATACGTATTCTGCAGTTCACAGTGAGGTGTGTTGGTTCATCCTGTATAGAGGGGTTTTTAGATTGTTTTCTTAAAGAGCCTTCCAGCATGAGGCAAGGCAAAGATACAAGATATGTAAATGTATACATGATATGCACTTCATTTAAAAAAACCAGCCAGGCCTATGCTTTGCCTACAAAGAGCATGTCTGAAAGAGCTGCTTGTTTAGGGCTCAGCTAAGGGCACTTTGCAATAGCTATAGTATTCCTAGATGGTGATTAAAGAGAGCTGGAATTTATACTATGATAAATCTTTAATATTTAGAGGTTAGCAGACAGTATGTGAAAGAACTTTAGAAACAGGAAGACTCATTTGTGTCTCCTTCAGTCTGTTAACTTTGTCAGGTACTCACCTCCTAACTGTATACAGGTGGTCTTAAAGACAATTGCTATAGTTTAATTCAGGCAATGGATATGAGCGAATATATGGAGAATATTCAGATCTGCAGTGGTGTCTGTTTTCTGCCACTTTCATTGGCCAGAGAGAAACCAAGAGGGGCTATGGCTGGTATTACCTTTAGAGGGGCTACGATTTCCCAGGTGAGCACTAACAGGAACCACTTTTGTCTTCTCCTTTTCCTTACATGTGAAGCCTCTTCTTAATCCATCCGTTTGATTAAACAGAAGGGGAATGCAAGCTCATCAAATACACCTGTAATATATGAGGGTGCAGCTCTCCTGACTTCTGAGAAATTGCATCTCTTTCCATTAAAGCTGGATTTGGCATGCAGGTTTGCCAAGAGTACGTTTTCCTTCATAATTTTATTCCATTTAATCAGAGCTGTGGGTTGAGTAGTACAGGAGAAACATTAGGCAATTCTCAAAGGTGTACAGAAGAAGGAAGCAAGTGTGACAAAGCTATTCTGTTTTCTCTTGTCCCCCAAATGCTATAGTTGCCATCGACCCTCCCAGACTGAGTATGGAGTGACCATAGCTACAAACAGCTTAGGTGGACTACAAAGACAGGTCAGAAAGGACACCTGAACAATAAGACTGATCATGACATCTCTAGCAGTACTGCCTGAGTTTGTAGCTTTCAACCCCTTTCTCTGGAAAATGTCTATGAAGGGAGAGCCCCCCCCTCCCCCCATACCCAGGAGTTCTATTTCCTGCAGCAGGAATTGCCCATTTTGGATGGCCATTGTTTTTTAATAAAACACTTACAACTTTCCCTCCTCCAACAAAATGGCACCTTTCAACCCAGCAATAACCTGTATTATTTTCTTTCTCTTTTGAAAGTTGCATTTTTCAGGGAATGAGGAAAGGGCAAGAGGAGAAGTAGGACATACTGCTGATTTTCTGCTGAGCCATATCTGTAATGTACTGCTGGGATCCTGTTACTCTAGGCAGCCACTCAGCATTAAAGAGTTGCAGCATGTCACCTTTAATTGCCATATCATAAAATAGTTTTTAAAGCATTGAACATTAAGGGATTTAAATCTCTTTAATGCTTCTGGATGGCAATCTCTCAAGGTTCATACTGAGGCCAGCACCTTATAATAAATAGAATGTGGACAAAAAAAGCAATAACGTAAATTAATGACGTGTATTGTAGAAAAGGTTTGAAACAGTTGAAATAAGATCTCTGTGAGTTTTGAGTTCCCAAATAAGCCACAACTGTATGTGGGAGTAAGGAGAGAAAATTTCTATTCCTTCATCACGCTGAGGCAAAGTCATTAATTACTCTCCAAGGAAAAGATTTTATATAATTCAATACAGGTAGATCCAGACATGTGAAATCAAACGTACACAAGGAAGGACCCAATCCAGCAATCAGATCTGCATAGACTGAGGTAAAGCAATATGAAAACCATGGTATTGCTGTACCCAACAGAAAGTTACTCCTGAGGATACGAGAGTATTATCAGCAGAGGCATAGGCAATGCTTTGAAGACACTCAGGTACACAATGCAATATGAGCTAGCTGGAGAAATGTAGTAGCTGTCTTTTCCCAAATATCCTTAACAGCCATGTAATTTCCAGAAGATTGTGGGTATCTGAGAAATGTGCACAGAGATCAGTATGCTATTGGAAAAAATGGTGACTTTAGCCAACTCCAGCATTTTCCTACCAAATTCTTTATAAGGTAAAAAGAAGACCCAAGACGTTTATGTAATTGAGTTTGCTCAATATGCAGGTATTTGAAAGCAATAAAAAGTTGTTATATAGGCACTGTGTATCATTAATGAACAGTTTCAAATAATGAAAAGCTGTGTCAAAAATAGCCATCCACAAACTTAGCAACACATACACATCTGAAAAGAGGTGCAACTTGGACTTCAGTGTACCATGTCTGCAGGAGGAAGCTCCTTTTGATAGCACATTTTTACTGTTGTCACAGAATAAGTCAAATAGTCTCTTGTCTGAATATTTTTTTAGTATCCAGGATAAAGGCCTATTATACAAATCAATGTTTATTTTACTAAATCCTAACACAGGTGATAATGGTGATGTTTATTTTTATTGAGATGTACTTTAACAGCTTTTTACTAGGTTTTGGTGTCTGACCTAAGTTGATCTTCATTAGCTTGCCAGTACTGCTGTTATGCCTTGTACCTGAGCATTTGTAAGCACCATTGTAAATTTGCATGGTACATAAGTACTAAGGATTTTCCATAATAAATGCTAGTCCTTGGAGTAGCAAGTTCATTCATGATTATAGAAAACATTTTTCCTCATTCCATTTGAATTATTCCAAGGACTTAGCAGCCTTTTTCTGCTTATAAGGCTAAACAAATATGTCACTTGTAATTACTATCCTTTTTCTGTCCAAAATCTCAGTCAAAGCTGATCACTTCTTTGAAGTTATGGAAACTTCAGATTCAAAAAGAAAATTCAACCAATTTCACATTACTTACAAAGTATAAGTGGTAAGTTGCTCTCAGTATCCTATAGCCAAAGAAACGCCCAATGTTTCCCTTTCTCAGACTCTTCCTCTATTCTGAAAGGCATTGTCCACAGAATAACGACAACTTCTGTATTTAAGGAAGTCCATCTGTTAGGTATTAAATTCTTTAACTGGCCCCTTTTCTCAGACTAAGTTTGTATTTAGCACTTTTCCAGGAACAGCACCTAGTGTTGATCTAGACCAGGTCTACAGCTGGGTGTGATAAAGTCAAGGACTCTGTCTAATGCTCTGTAATGACCAGATCAAGGTTGAATCAATACTTTGTACACTGAATCAATATTTTAAAGTTAGACTCAACTACAGCAAACCCAAACTGTAGACTTCTGCCCTGCCCTTCACAACATCTGAATGAATGAAAGGATAAATGGGTTAGACACAAGTTCTAAGCAAAAAAAAAAAAAAAGGAAAGGACATCACAACAAATGGGGATGATTTAAAGGCTTTGCCTTCTGGCTGTGTGTTGTAATATGTTTACTTCAGCAATCTGAGCATGCACTCAATTTACAGCTGAAAATTATTATTTCTTAATCAAAATGGATAGAAACAAAAGATGACCTTTGAAGGCAACTTTTATGGAAAACAGCCAGATATAAAATTGCAGGACCTTGATCTTGTAAAAGAAAGCTTGAGAGACTGGAAACACTTGAAAAGCAGCCTTGGAAAAGTTTTGAAACCTCCATAAACAACAAAAAATTTCTTGACTGCCTGATCAGATAGAATCAATGTGGCAAGAAAGCTCATCACCCAGTATGAAGAGGAGGTTGCATTGTCTGGACACTAAGGCTAGGAAAAAGGAGAACTACATAGAAAAATTTGAAGTTTAGTAAATGCATAGAGGAAAGGAGGATGAAATGACCAAGTGCAAGGATAAAGCATAGAGAGGACTGAACATATCTGAGATTCTGCCAAGTGTTAAAATTAGAAATTAATATGTGACTTTGGGGAGATGAGCTTTAATAGCCCACTAGACATCAAGATAGGTATGGCTGAAAGTAAAGAGAAAAGAATCATCTTAACCAAAACAAAAACTTGGAGTTCTCTCAAATGTTTCCTTACATAATCATTGCCAAGCTGTCTTTGAGCAACTCTAAAATCATGCTTGCTTTCTGGTTAGCGTTATAAGAGACTGAAGTACACGTACCCCAGCATAATGTTTCAAGCCAAAACCAAAGACCAGGGTAAAATCAAGGATCTGAAGCCAAGGACAGGAAAAAGACCTACCAGATGAGAAGACATAAACAAGTCATAAGGGCAGGTGATGCCCAGGGCTTTGAGACAAAGGCCACAGTCCTCAGCAACAGACCTGCTAAATAGTAATTACACATGCTATTGCCTTGGACTACTGCACTCCAGCAACTCAGGGGCATGGACAGGCTATACCTGCATTCACCTGAGTCCTCTAATTACTAACAAGCCTTGGCAGGGGAGGTCCTAGGAGAAGAGAAATTAGCCTTAATCCAATAACAAATGAAAACCCTTTTGTGCAAATGCATTTGCCATGCTGGGTGCACCAAGAGTCTCTTCCAAGTAAATAAATGGTATGATTTAAACCCTAGTCTTTTTCCATTAGAACAGTCTAATAGGAGAAGGGAAAGCCTGATCTATTTCCCATAAATTGAACTGCAAGGTCAATAATATGACTTAATTGCATATAAGGGCATGGGTTCCCTTGGCTCTGGCCCTAAACCTTCAGCTTGAATAGGGTGTTACAGGCAGGTCATCGGAGATCAAAAGGCACGTGCCGTGACCGTACAGACCATTCTGTGAGTGGTTTAAGTCCTCCATGCATGCAGGCACAGCTGTACTGTACCCTGCACCTTCTGGTTTCATAAGATGACACTGTCCAGGCCTCTCCCACTGCTGCTGATAACCTTTCAGCTCTAATTCAACCTGTTTGATCCACACTACATCATTTTTGTAAGTTTAGCAATCCCTCAAGTCACCAACAGGAAGCTGCATAGTGTTCTCTGAAGTCTGCTCCCACCGCAAACTGACGCAATAGCGGAACCCCAGGTTCTGAAGGCAACACTTACGTCCAGGTGATTTTTGTTCACTTTTACTTAGGACCAGCTTGACATCCTTTCTGGCATCCCAGACATCACACTTTGCAAGGGGATGCCACACCTTCGGGAAGCCATAGGTACAGCACTGTCCTCTCCTTGGCAGGAGTCTAGGTAACAGGTAAAGGCCCCCAGCTGCAGTGTTTCCTGGCCTTGCCCCATCCTCAGTCTCACAAGAGCCCTCCAGAGGCAGTGGTACGGCCTTCTTGTTTGCTCTGCGGTGAACAGAAACAACTCTGTCTACAATTAGAAATATCCTGAGGCCCTCAGGATGTTTTTCCTCAAGTCGCTCTTCCAAAAAGCAGATCTTCAGACAATAAGCCTCTGTAAGACAAGGGGCTTGTCCTTTCAGAAGAATTTCTGCCTCCTAACTAAATACCATAGCAGTACTCTTCAGAGCAGGGAATATCTGTGTGTTTGTTTGGCATCTGCCATAATGATTGTCTCCAAGGTAAAAATACTATCATGTACAATATTACTATCTGATCTCTCACTGGGAGCAAAACTGTTTACTCATTGAATTAGTTAGGTGGGAAAGTCTCAGAGCCATTCATTCACAATCTTTAAGAGTGCACATCTGTAATTTGGAGTGTATGAGACACAAAAGCATCTTAAATGGAATCTGCCTTCCAGGAAGAGATGTCAGTTTTACTCAAAAAGTTACACTGAGACTCTCGAAAAAAGAGACGTACACAGCTCAGTGCAGAACTCATCTCCTGGCAGTAAGTCTGACATAACCTTTATGTTAGAACATACCTTCCTATGCTGGGCTAAAATAACAAGCCTGGGTCTCTGCTCTGTGCATCAGTCCCAGCTGTCAATTCGATATTGCAATGTCTTAACCTTCCTTCACAAAGGCACTATGTGTGAGGCTTTGCTAATGCCTCAGAAGTTTAGTGTGCATCAGGTTGTTGCAGAAGGGCAGTTGTTCAGTAAAGAGCCCAGGACATACAGCAGAGGAACAAGGAATTTCTGCAGAAATGCCCTGAAATAACATGTGTGCACAGTTAACAAACTTTAAAAAGCTTCCGCAAAAAACAGATACAGCTACTGGTTGCATTAGCTCCGCAGAAGATGCTCTGAAGATTTTATGGTGGTCCTGACTGGAAGACCATTGTACATCGAGGAGCTAGTGATCTCTGTAACAGTTAACCTGAGCAAGTCCAGGCCCATGCTGTGCTGTGCTGTGCTGTGCTGGTTCTGCAAGTCCAGCCTGGCCTTCAGGCAGTGTTGGGCTGCACAAATCTCTTGGCCACAGGATAAACTCAGCCAGCTTGCTGTAACAGAGGAGCCTGCAGGCATCTTCCACTTGGTACCAAGGTTTATGCCACCAGCCTGAACAAGAAGTTCCCAAGTTTGACAGTAAAAATGATGAACAGAGTTGTTTCCTTGTAAGAAAATCCTATAATAGCTCAAATGATCAAAATGAGACAAGGACTGCACCACACGCTGCACATGGATCAGAGGCCCCTTCAGTGCTGCAAAAACTCGGGTTCCCAGCATCTAAAGGGAGGTAAGATTACCTATACTATTTTCTCCTTACAGTGCTAGCGCTAATAAATAGCATTTTAAATGATACCTTATGAAGTCTGAGTGCCTTGCTTACTGGGATCATAATGGACCAGCACCTCCTGGTACAAAACAGATACATTTAAGAGTCTAGGACAGGGCTGTTAAACAGTTATGATCCCCAAAATAAGTAAGATACCTACATCCTTTTTAAAAGATCTAGAACAGTTAAGCTCTGCCTTTGCTAACTGCAAGATATATATGAAAACAGTAATGCATGGGAGGCTTCACACAGGTCTTTAAGACAGGATTCCTCTTCTCTGTCATCAGTGATATAAAACTAGTCGTATCACCTTAAGCTAGTGTTTAGATTCCCTATACATTCAGCAAAGACAAAGAGGTGATTCAGGGTACCAATCCAACCCTTTTTAAGGTAGCTGTCTGGAAAAGGCAAGATTAAGCTTCCTCTGCAGATTCATTTAGTGTCCATAGGAGCCAAACCTGATCTTCAGCCAGCTTAAACTTCATACCTAACTGTTACATGCTTAAAGTCAAGTGACGTGATTTCTACTGCCAGTTGGTACTGACAGGGAAGTCAGAACAGGTTGGAAGCAAAGTGTTTGTAAGGTACTGGAGACAAGATAACTATAGCCATCTGTTTTGTTATATTAAAAAAAGGGGAATTCTGAGAAATACGTTGTTCATCTGGTACTGCTTGTCATGGTTTAACCCCAGCCAGCAACTCAGCACCACGCAGCCGCTCACTCACTCCCCCTCACCCAGTGGGATGGGGGAGAGAATTGGAAACTAAAGTAAAGCTCGTGGACTGAGATAAGAACAGTTTAATAGAACAGAAAGGAAGAAACTAGCAATGACACTAATAACA
>JAVKLA010000057.1:18733843-18760147 GCA_034782735.1 Sagittarius serpentarius | reverse complement strand
TACAATGAGGGTGGTGAAACACTGGCACAGGTTGCCCAGAGAGGTGGTAGAAGCCCCATCCCTGGAAACATTCAAGGGTAGGCTGGATGGGGCTCTGAGCAACCTGATCTAGTTGAAAGTGTCCCTGCTCACTGCAGGGGGGTTGGACTAGATGATCTTTGATGGTCCCTTCCAACCCAAGCTGTTCTATGCTTCTATGATTTTACAATTGATGATGTAGGTATAATATTAATTTCCTTGCACCTTCACCCCTCTTTCGGTTTTTACAGGCTAGAAGTGGATCTGATCCTTAGCCTGAGATATAAAATAAAAGACAGTGAATTTCCCTATGAGGATGGCCCATAGGCTAAGGGAATTATATCTCTGTGTGTATACCAAAAGATACAAAAGGTGGTGGTGATTAATTGGGATGTGTTGGAAAGTATGGGACCTGGGCATGACATAAATGGTGTAAAGTAAGGGGTGGATATTGTCCTGGTTTTGGCTGGGATAGAGTTAATTTTCTTCCCAGTAGCTGGTATAGTGCTATGTTTTGGTTTTAGGATGAGAATAATGATGATAACACACTGATGTTTTAGTTGTTGCTAAGCAGTGGTCAAGGACTCTTCAGCTTCTCACCCCACCCCACCAGTGAGTAGGCTGGAGGGCATAAGAAGCTGGGAGGAGACACAGCCGGGACACCTGACCCAAACTGGCCAAAGGGATATTCCATACCATATGACATCATGCTCAGTATATAAACTAGGGGGAAAGCTGGCCAGGGGCCACTACTCGGGAACTGGCTGGGCATTGGTCGTCGAGTGGTGAGCAATTGCATTGTGCATCTCTTATATTTATAGTCTAATTATTTTATCATTATTCTTGTTATTGTTATTGTTATCATTGTTATTGTTACTATTTTCCCTTCCTTTTCTGTCTTATTAAACTGTATTTACCTCAACCCACAAATTTTACTTTTTCTTTCTGATTCTCTCCCACATCCCACTGCAGGGGGTGCAGAGGAAAGTGAGTGAATGGCTGTGTGGTGTTTAGCTGCCTGCTGCGTTAAACCACAACAGGGGATGAAAGCAATGAACCCAACAGATTTTTATTAAAAGTCTTCTGATTGCAACACTACATTTACCACGGGCTATTTCTCTGGAAACTAAGTAGGCTCAGCAGCCTAGAACTTAAACCCTCTGCTGTGCTCCCAAGACAGCCTTCTTTGACGAACTAGAACTGGAAAGAAGGAGTTAATCCTCCAGAAGGGAAAAGAGAAATATGGTGAAAATACTGGATTTTAGCTAGGAGATTATAAAAAAAAAATAATAATATTAGTCAGGACAAAGAATTAGAAAAAAGTATAGCTAGACTTATGACCTTGCCTGAAATACTGAGAGTCAGGTAAAAAAAGCAATCACAGAGATTTGCAGACCAGAAAATCCCAGGATCATGCTCACTCAAGGAGGCAAGTTTTTAATTGATCACCTACATTCATAACACAGTTGAATGTACCGTAGAAGAACTAAAAAAAAAAGAAAAAATTGTACCCAGCTCCTCCAGTAACAGACAACCAAAGAGTACAAAGTGTGTTGGATGTCCCTAACTGAGCCTTTCAGGAACCGTGTCAGCAGCGCCATCCTGGGCCCTTGGTCCCCCAGGTCCACCTGAGGACCTCAAGGCTGCCGCACCGCCGACTGTCCTAGCCCCATGACAGCACCCGAGCTGCCCTGACCCATGCTCAAGGTGCTCTGGCATGTACCGAGTTCACCAGCACAACCTAAGGACAACCCCCAGGCCACCCTGTTTGCAGCACTACTGGCAGGTGGGACAGAAACCTGTCCTTGTGGTGGCCCCCTGGCACCCCCCCAGCACCCAGTTTGGTCACATTCTCCCTGGCTCTTCCGTATTCAAGGTCAAAGGAGTCTCAAACAAAAAGAGCCTATCCCTTCATGTAGCAGTCCCAAAAGGCACGCCATTCATTTTGCCGGTTTGTCTGCAGCATGCCATTTTGTCAGTTCAACAGACTGTTGAACTGTATGCAGCCTTTAAAACCTATTTGGTTGCTATGGTTACCAGCTCTTCAAAATATCACTACCAGATCGTAAAAAAAACCACATATGAGGTCTGATGATTCTGCCATGATTTTGCCTGATTTCACAAGAATATTCTTCTACATTTAAGACCTTGAGAGATAAAGGGTGATATAAATCAAGAGCAAAATGCTGAAAGGATGTTTTCTCCGTGCCTTGCAGCTTTAAACTGCTACATTAATCACTTTAACAAACAGAGGGGAACACAAAACCACTGAAAAGCATAGCAACTTCAGAAGAGCATGATGCTCAAAATTTACATTTGTAGCAGATTTATTTTTAATTTCTACATAAATGTAATATTAGCATTCAGATCTTCAGAAGGTCTACAATTGATTAACGTTAGTGGGGACAGTGTGAACTATAGCAGCTAAAGATCTTGCCACAGATATGTACAATTTTACAAGTTTTGCCTATCTTTTTATCAATATCTATTAATTGCATCATTTGACATTATTAGACTAAAGATTATATTTACTACAGACATCAAACTATGCTGTGGAAAGCCTTATAAGCACGGATATAAGATCATCTCAGTGCTTTCATTCACCAGATCTTGATTAAGGTGAATGCCAGGAAGCCCAGAGAAAGCAGTAACTTTATAAGATGGAAGCCAAAAGCTAGACCCTCAAACAGTAAGTATCCGCACAGTTCCTTCAAATCATATAATTTACTCTAGCTGAAGTTTTGGCCCTGAGAGCATTGCCCCAGATACAAAGAACTGAGTTTTTTCCAGAATACAGAAGTGAATTATAATATCAAGGTAGTTAATGTGTTAAAATTTTTTAAAACCTCAGTTATTAGATTGTTCCAGATGAAGGTTTTCACATGCTTTGAATCACAGAAACAAGGATACCCAGCGGCTCAAAGGACAATAATAGTATACATGACTGAATGATATTAAAAATGGTATGTTATTAAAAGTAGTTTGAAACATGCCATTAAGCGTGCTATTTTCTTTTATATCCAGTATTTAATATTCCAATGAAGTACTAGCTACCAAATGGGCTTATTACATTTCTAATGAATAAACAATTTAATAGGACAACCAGGTGATCAGGCCCAGTCAGCATGCGTTTATGAAAGGCAGGTCCTGCTTGACTAACCTGATCTCCTTCTATGACAAGGTGACCTGCTTAGGGGATGAGGGAAAGGCTGTGGCTGTTGTCCACCTGGACTTTAGTAAAGCCTTTGACACCATTTCCCACAGCATTCTCCTGGAGAAACTGGCTGCTTATGGCTTGGATGAGCATACACTTCACTGGGTAAAAAACTGCCTGGCTGGCCCAGTCCAAAGAGTGGTGGTGAATGGAGTTGAATCCAGTTGGTGGCCAGTCACAAGCAGTGTTCCCCAGGGCTCAGTATGGGGCCAGTTCTGTTTA
Organism: Sagittarius serpentarius; assembly: GCA_034782735.1. Taxonomy (NCBI): domain Eukaryota; kingdom Metazoa; phylum Chordata; class Aves; order Accipitriformes; family Sagittariidae; genus Sagittarius; species Sagittarius serpentarius. The sequence continues at coordinate 18,756,693 of JAVKLA010000057.1, read as the reverse complement.
ATATCTTTATCCATGATCTGAACAAGGGGATCGAGTGCACCCACAGTAAGTTTGCAGACACCACCAAGTTGGGCAGGAATGTTGATCTGCTCGAGGGTAGGAAGGCTCTGCAGAGGGATCTGGACAGGCTGGATCCATAGGCCAAGGCCAGCTGTATGAGGTTCAACAAGGCTCAGTGCCGGGCCCTGCACTTGGGTCACAACAACCCCATGCAACACTACAGGCTTGGGGAAGAGCAGCTGGAAAGCTGCCTGGCAGAAAAGGACCTGGGGGTGTTGGGCGACAGCCAGCTGAATATGAGCCGGCAGCGTGCCCAGGTGGCCAAGAAGGCCAACAGCATCCTGGCTTGTATCAGAAATAGTGTGGCCAGTAGGACCAGGGAAGTGATTGTTCCCCTGTACTCAGCACTGGTGAAGCTGCACCTCAAATACTGGGTTCAGGTTTGGGTCCCTCACTACAGGAAAGATATTGAGGTACTGGAGCGTGTCCAAAGAAGGGCAAAGCAGCTGGTGAAGGGTCTACAGCACAAATCTTATGAGGAGCGGCTGGGGGAAGTGGGGTTGTTTTGCCTGGAGAAAAGGAGGCTGAGGGGAGAGACCTTATCGCTCTTTACAACTGCCTGAAAGGAGGTTGTAGCAAGGTGGGTGTGAGTCTTTTCTTCCAAGTAACAAGAGGAAACGCCCTCAAGTTGTTCCAGGGGAGGTTTAGATTGGATGTTAGGAAAAATTTCTTCACTGAAAGGGTTGTCAGGCATTGGAACAGGCTGCCCAGGGAAGTGGTTGAGTCACCATCCCTGGAGGTATTTAAAAGATGTGTAGACGTGTAGATGTGGCGCTTAGGGCATGGTTTAGTGGTAGACTTGGCAGTGCTAGGTTAATGGTTAGACTCGATGATCTTAAAGGTCTTTTCCAACCTAAATGATTCTATGATTCTAATTTCAAATCATCGATGTGCAAGTTTGCTTTTCTGTGTTACTACACTGAGTTACATTGTCCAATTAAAAGTGCCCCAGATGTAAGGGAATCCATCCCTTTGAAGACAGAAGCCAGGCAGTTACAGAAATTCAAGCAACAAAGTCTTCCTGCATGTTACATAACAGGACTCAAGAAACCAACAGACCATCTATAAAAAACCTGTGTACTTTACTAAATGTGAAATAGTGGATGTTTTTCTTTCTTAACATCGAACCAGTCAGCATTCCTTCACCCAACAACTATTTCCAACATACACTGCAAATCAAAAGGTGTCAATGGAGATAAATGTGTCATTTTTCTACAGATGGAACATTAAAGAGAAGCTGTTCTTACGTGGTCAATGATAGAGCCTCACAGAAGAGTAAGAGGGAATAATGCAGTTCTTCCAGTACTTTCCTGCATGGGTGAATATGGACATAAACCTGTCAGTCTTGTTTCTAACTTCTTAAAAAACCACAGGCGCCCAGTTGTGAACATTTTCATGGAGTATGAAGTAATTGAAAAGAAGAAGGATCAATAGAGACAGGTAAAGCCATTGTTTACCCAATATGATCATTGAAAACTCATATGCTGTTTTCTCCCCTCACTATTACTTGATTATGTACAAATGTTTTCACATTACTGATTTTTAAATGAAAAACTAGATAGAAACTTAGATTGACCAACCCACTTCCTTTACAAGCCCTTACTATTTATTAGTACACTGCTTTCAAATTTAGTGTTAAAATTAAGCTTGGAAGGGAGTAATTATCACTTCATTATCACTGTAATTATAAAAGAACAATCAGATCCGTGTTGCATCACCTTGACTCCACATCCCTATGATGTATCTCCAGTTTACATCTAGACACCTTCTCATTCTTCAGGAGATTAGCAAAAACAAAACAAAACAAAACAAATTATTAGCAATGGTTTGGTTTCCAAATTTTATTCAAAACCTAGCATGCATGTCATGCAATACTGTTGGTCAATATTTGCGTAAAATGTTTTCATACAACATCACCAAAGCCTATTCTCTTTAAGCTTGTTTTTTGAAGTATTAAAGATGTTGGCTCAGCTAGGTGGAACAATTGACTCAAATGTGGATTTTTTAATGCCAATAAATATTCTTTATGTAAGTGTTCTCCCAGGTAATGTGACATTCATTTCAATATTGATTTATTTCCACCTAGTTCAATTCTATGGTTATTTGCTATTTAAATTGTTGTACTGCTGCAGCACTCCAGTCATCGGCTATAACCCCACTGACTAAAGACTGAACAAACAGGACACAAATCTGCCAAGTGGGCCATAGAAAATTAGTTTGCCTTTAGTCACAGTTAAGTAGAGTGGATCATTGAACATTCAGAAGGGTGTACCAAAGAGAGAAACCAGGATTTTAGCTTGAACAAGAGAAAATCTGTTTCTGTCTGTCTTCTTAAGAGACTGGAGCTCAGTTTGTTTTCTGACAAAATTATCCAAGGACATTGCATGCAGATAGGGACATAAAAGACCTTTCGAAAACTCAGAGGCTAAAGGAATTGCCTCCCAAAAGACATGATTAGAGAGTCAGGAGAGAAGCGCAGAGAGGACAGAGTCCCTGGGGAAGGGCAAGAATTCAGGTAGAAGAGCCTAGTTAAACATGCTGCAGGCGCCTGATAATTCGAAAAAGATAAGCCCCGCTGTTCTGGATCCGAGATGCACCTGCAGTCATCAGAGGCCTTGGGGAGAGAAGTTTTAGAGATATGTCAGGGATGGAGGAGAGACTGGAGATGGGATGAAGTCAGAAGACTGTTTAGAGTAAGAACGATCTTAGGAATGGAGAGAAAGGAAGGTCTCGAAAGGGGTTAAAAAGGTAGATGAGGGTTGTGGGTGGGTTTCTTAACTATGGAAAATGGGAAAATACTCTCAGCAAACAGTGCAAAAAAGGCACATGAGGACTCTGGGAGATAATATGGAAGGACAATGAAGAAAAGCAAATGAGAGGTTTATATTTGTAACAGGAAGAAAGAAGGAAGGAGTAGTAGGAAGAGAGAGAAATCAAAGGCAAGAGAGTACATGTAGTGTCTTTCTTAAGTTTTTTCTTTGAAGAAATTAGGGAAAATTTATGTAGAGAGGGAAGCGGAGGCAGGAGAAGCCATATGAAGGCAAGACAGTACTAGTCCTGAGGGGATGAGTCTTAGGTGTCTTAATTTTCCCACTAGAGCTATCCACAGAAGAAACATACTTGAACAGGTGAAGGAGAATTTAGGCCCCCATAAAGTGTCACTGTTTTGTACACTAGCCACTGAACATGGCAACACCAGAACAGGGAATAATGCCCATATGGGACAACTGCAGGCACTTTCACTGGCACAGATCCTATTCCGAACGAATTTGGCACACCTATAACCTGCCTATGTGTAGAGATGAGTTTCTTTCAGTAAACTGGCCAGTATGTCAGTGCCTAGGGCTAGGAGATTTTGTAATAAAACTTCTAGACTTGGTACTGCTCTGCTCCAAGAAGATTCTTCAAGCATTTTGAGAAACATTTACAAGATATACCGAGCACTGGTATGTCCTCTGTACGGTGAAGTTCTCTGACGTGGTCTTTGTGTTTCAAGAAGACTGTCACAATAGTCTCTGAGCTAACGGTATTCACATACCATTTGGAAGACACTCCCCCCATTTATGGTTTGCCCTTATAAAAAAAAAAAGAAAAAAACCTCCATGACTGCACACAAATATTTTACTTCACAGAAATGCAGATTACATGTTTTCTTTCAGCTCCAAATGCAGGTAAAAGTTTACTAAAGGTGCTTGTTGGGTGTCTGTACTAAAGAAAATACAATTCACTCTTACATCTTTTGCTGCTTAAAAGCAGCAGGTGAACTACAAGCCATTTCTATCTGCTTGCTTTCTTCAAGCTCAAGCAGCCATTAAATTTCACTGGAAAAAACAACATTGTTTCAGAACTTTATGTATCAGACTTTCCCAGTAATGTTCTCCTGGGTGCAAAACCCGCCTTGGGGTTAGCAGGAAATGTCCTTTTTCCTATCATGCCTATCAAGCACCCTCAAAACTGTCCCCTGTTTTGTTTCACTGCATCTGACAAAGCTTCTGTTATCCTTTTCAAAGGTAAGAATTTAGTGCATTTCCAATTCTAACATTTAGACCTACAAATATGCGACTTGATCATCAAAGCTAATTATCACTTGCAGTTCCCTATGATTCCTGAAGGATGTATAGCTGCCTAATGCACCTAAGAGCTTATAATTTATGTTTAAAGATGTAATTGCCCATATTAGAGCTAATTGTCTCATCTATGTATTCAGAAACAAAAGAAGAAAGCAAAACTTTCCTCTGCTCTTTAATTTCAGACACCAGCGGTCAAATGCCAAGTTCAGATGTTGAGTTAGTGCTGAATTGCAGTTATGCCAATCACCCAGGAAGCTCAATGTGGACAGGAGAGACAGGATTTGACTGAGCCAGTCACCTTAAGCGTCTTTTATAATCAACATAGAGGAAAAGCCACTTAGGTGTGATTCATTCGGAAGGAAAAGTCTAAAACAAGTCAGATGAGTCATGCCCCAGAAATGCCTATTTCTCATCAAAGACCTTGATGGGAGCTGTGGAGGGCTACCTTAAATTTAGTTAACTACATTTCTGAGGTCAAAAGTTAGGTAAGCTGAATCGCACCAGATAACGTCTCTACTGCTGCCTACTCACTGTGAGGAGAAAGGTATGAAATGAACACAAGTAGCTTCATTAACAGTGAAAAAATGATGTTCACCAGAGAATAATCATTTTTTAAAATAGAAATTAGATCCTCTAGACAAAGCAAACATTTTTATTACTTTTTTTTTATGGTTTTGGTGACTGGTTATTATACCACAGCATTTACTTGTGGGTCATAAGTACCGCAGTAGCAAACAGTCCTAGTGACAGCTAACAGCTGTTGAGCAGAACTTGAAAGAAGCCTGAACAATAATGTAACTTTTTTTATTCTAAAAGTCCTTTGGCAACATAACAGGCATAAGCAATGAAAGCACTAGGGGAACGGACTGAAGCAGGGTGCTGCTGGATGATTACTGACTGCAATCAAAGGAAAATTGTAGCGAAAAACACTGAACAAGAAAGAAGGTCAGGGTGAGCCACAAGTACTCCCTTCTAGCTGGGAACGTGCTAGAAAAATACACTGCACACCAGAAGAAGACTAGAGTATTAAGGAAATTAGGTTAAAGCAAAGGAAGGCAGTGAATTTGAACAGTAATTCGGAAGGTTTTCTTTTCACGGTTATAGGCTAATGGAAAGTATATTACTCCTTATCAGTTTGATGGGTCTAACAGCTTCTACCACAGTAGCAAGGCAAAAAAAAAAAAAAAAAAAAAAGGCTGTCATACTTATCAGTTATCCCGGGACACTGGCATTATATGGCAAATCCAACATATTCCTAGAAAACTGGGTTATGTGTCATCATTCTTAAAAATTATACCCTGCCTCAATGAAGTAAACAGCCAGCAGACACAGAAGAATTAAAAGAAAGCTTCACTTTCTATTTAAAGTGCTGTAGGAATGGTTCTAACCACTTCTTACTACTTTTTAATGTACAGGGATGAAAACAGGAGAGGCCTTTACAAAAATGGGTTGGCTTTTGACTGAGCCGAGTAGGAAATTCATAATTTGGCCATTGCTATATTAGTTTATGAAAGCCTTCACTGTTTTTCATCAGGAAAATTGGCAATGCAACAGGAAGTAAAAGATAGCTATCATAACATATGTGTTTGATAGTAGCAGGGCCAGAGTACGATCTGATAATGAATGACTGCATCTGCCAAACATTACACTATTTTAGAATGTGGTACAAAATTCAGCCTCTGTGTTTGTTTGTTTTTTCCCCAGAAATGCTGAGACTACATGATCTAATAGCTAGTATTCATATCATTTTACTGTCAGATCACATAATATTCATCTCTCTGGACCTTTCTGACTGTGTCCATCTGATCCTAGTGGGGCATCTCTAGCAACATCCATAGCAGTTAGCTCTTGGACTCCCCTCAGTGTGGCATAACAGCCGCCTCACTGGTAGAAGAGGGATGAAAATGTGGGAAAATCCATGGATAACTGGCTGGAACTGGGCTGTACCTGAACTATTCATTGGGGATGCAGTAGGCAGCTTAAGACGTGCACCCTGATAGAAATATATATGTATTATTTTGTTTCATTGACATCGGTAACATGGTTGGAAATGGGCGTTCACAGGTTTCTGGAGGAAAATGCCCAGCTTCTGAAACACAGAGACATAACGCGCATGGCACATGTGTCCAGTGTCAGCATGCATAAATTACGCAGTGTGATCACTGATTTCCCAAATGCAAGATGGAAAGGTACTCCTCATGATTACAGCAGTCATGGCTTCTCTCAGAGAACACTGGATGTGATTTTTTATGACCTTGTAATATTAGGCACGCCACATTTCTAGAATGAGGTATATATTAGAGCCGTTATTGGTGGTGTCAGTTCAGGACTTAACAATACACATAGGGTTTTGCATAACTCATCACAGCAATTGTCACAGCAGGCTTTTTAGTACCACACTGCTGTGCTACAGCTAAACAGCAAGATAGTGGTGCCACCTTCCATCTAGAGATGACCAGATGCTTCCTGACCACAATGAGGCAATTGAAATCAATGTCCTGTATCTTAAGAGCCTGTACTACTTCCTAGCATATGGTGAGGAAGGACGTCTTTTGCAGTCATAGATTACTAGCCTACTGCAAGTCATTCATTCAGCCTCGCATTCACAGACCCTGGCCCTCATAAGGGAATTCAACCACCCCAAAATCTGTGAGAGGGGCAACACAGCAGGACAAAGGCAATCCAGGAGGTTCCTAGAGGGCATTGACGATAACTTCCTCCTCCAAGTGATAGAGAAGCCAATGAAGAGAGGTACTCTGTTGGACCTCATACTCACCAATGAGGGGCTTGTTGGGAATGTGAAGGTCAAAGGCAGGCTTGGCTGCAGTGACCATGAGATGGTGGAGTTCAGGGCAACTCATGAAGTTCAACAAGGAGAAGTGCAAAGCCCTACACCTGAGGAAAAACAATCCTATGCACTGATATGTGCTGGAGACCACCCAGCTGGAAAGCAGGTTGGCAGAAAAGAGATGCCCAGTGCCAGGACCAGAGGCAATGGGCACAAACTGAAACACAGGAAGTTCCCTCCGAACATCAGCAAACACTTTTTTACTGTGAGGGTGACCGAGCACTGGCACAGGTTGCCCAGAGAAGCTGCGGAGTCTCCCACCTCGGAGATATTCAAAAGCCGTCTGGGCATGGACCTGGGCAACTGGCTCTCGATGGCCTGCTTGAGCAGAGGGTTGGTCAAGATGACCTCCAGAAGTCCCTTCCAACCTCAACCTTTCTGTGATTCTGTGATTCCCATCTGGAGGACTGCGTGGTGCTGTCATTGACTGGTCAGGATGCATACACAAAATCATCAACATACAGCAGGTCTGAGCATAATGTTAATGTCATCCTGTGACTTCCCTATGTTGGTGTATTTAGCTGAATCAAACCTATGAGTGGCATTGCTCAGAACAGCATTGCCCTTGACACAAACTGGCTACCTAACATGAATGTTTCTAGACGTGCCTCTCCCTTTGCTTGAAACTCTCTGAAGAGCTGAGTGGTCAGATGTCTACAACTGCCCTATGAGGGCACTGGCAGCAATGAAGCATACCCAGTTTGGAAGCCCTGGTTTCATATCTCTCATGTGATGCTGCAGCTGTGACCTTTGCCATTTGCTGCTGGTTTCACTATCAACATGAAGCAATTTTATACCTATTCTGCAGGATATACTGGCACATTTTTGGTTACACTTGAGAGAGTTCATTATGCCTCAGTGAACAATGCAGTTCCCCAACAAGTTGGTATATGCACTTCCTTACACATGAGCCAGAAGACAGATAGAAATGTCAGCTGTGAATCAACTATTATAACCAGAGCTATTTCTTCACCTTCTAAGCAGTAAAAGTGACTACATACCCTGCCTCTGCAGAAGCTATGCATGGCAGCGCTGAGACTTGTTAGTATTCCCAATTCTAACATTAAGTGTTGAGAAAGCCAGCTAAATACTGTTCTTGTCTTCCTTTCTTCTTCATTTATAGTAGGATTGTTATCCTCTTAATCATGAGAGGTCTAGCATTACTATCACTTTTGCATTTCTTATATCTGCATTATTTTATTACACCCCAAGCCGGGATCTCACCTGGCACAAACACCAAACTAGTTTGTCCACTTCACTTGCAGAAAAAACTGAAATTCTGGCCCCACTGAAATAGATGAGAATTTGGAGGCCAAGGGTTTACTCCAAATGCCTTTACCTCTGCCACTGGAGCACAGGCAAAGTGCATTATATTATTTTAAGTCTGCCTTACTCTGTTGCTTTGGTAACAAATGTTCCTAGTGTTAAAGTGATGGTTCAGAAAATTTCACAATGGAGATCACTGCCAGTAAAATCACACAAACTAGAGGTTCTTAAAAGACAAGGTCTTTCCTGATAGGAATATTTTTTCTTCCCACTGAAATTAGTGTCAAACAGGATGTGATTCGGTTGCATGAACAGTGTCATGATATTTAAGATGGCCTAAGGCAGCTTGAGGTCTCCAGGGAAATAGAAGGGTTTATTGGGAAGTGCTTTGAGATTGTCAGAAGTATGGTGGCAGAGACCAGGCAAGGGCTGTGCTCTGCAGCAACCAGAAACCATCTACCTAGCCAGGCTAGCCTGGGATAAGTGGAGGCTGCCACCCGAACAGAGCTTCTGTCATGGTTTAACCCCGGCTGGCAACTAAGCCCCACAGAGCTGCTCACTCACTCCCCCCCGGTGGGATGGGGGGCAGAATCAGAAGGGTAAAAGTGAGAAAACTCATGGGCTGAGATCAAGACAGTTTAATAGGGAAAGCAAAAGCCATGTGCGCAAGCAAAGCAAAACAAGGAATTAATTCAGCACTTCCCATGGGCAGGCAGGTGCTCAGCCATCTCCAGGACAGCCAGGCTCTGTCACGCATAAGGGTGACTTGGGAAGACAAAGGGCATCACTCCGAATGTCCCCCCCTTCCTCCTTCTTCCCCCTAGTTTTATGTGCTGAACATAACGCCATATGGTCTGGGATGTCCCTTGGGTCAGTCGGGATCAGCTGTCCCGGCTGTGTCCCCTCCCAGCTCCTTGTGCCCCCCCCAGCCTCCTTGCTGGTGGGGTGGGGTGAGGAGCAGAAAAGGCCTTGGCTCTGGGTAAGCCCTGCTTGGCAGTAACCAACACATCCCTGGGTTATCAACACTGTTCTCCTCACCAACCCAAACCAGAGCACCATACAAGATACTATGAAGAAATTTAACTCCATCCCAGCAAAAACCAGTACAGCTTCCTATCAGGGAAGCTGCTGTCCAGGCGGGGGGCTGCAAAGTCTGTAGCCCATACTCCTAAGTGGAGGAAGGTGTAAGCTCCACCTGTGCAAGGTGTGCTCTGGTGGAGTCACTCAGGCAGCAGGTGGAGGAGCTGCAGGAGGAAGTCAGCAGGTTACTCTGTATTAGGGAGAGAGAACAAGAAATAGAAATTATTTGAGGTGCTGCAAGAAGATAATTATTTAAAAACTGCACACTCAGCAAGTTTGCAGATGACACCAACCTGAGTGGTACTATTGATGTATTAGAGGGAAGGGATGCCATCCAGAGGGACCTTGACAGTCTTGAGAAGTGGGCCAATGTGAACCTCATGAAGTTCTACAAGGCCAAGTGCAAGGTCCTACACCTGGGTCAGAGCAATCACCAGTATCAATACAGGCTGGGGAATGAATGGATTGAGAGCAGCCCTGCAGAGAAGGACTTGGGGATACTGCTAGATGAAAAATTGGACATGACCCAGCAGTGTGCTCTTGCAGCCCAGAAGGCCAACCATATCCTGGGCTACGTTAAAAGAAGTGTGGCTAGCAGGTCAAGGGAGGCGATTCTCCTCATCTACTCTGCTCTCAGGAGACTCCACCTGGAGTACTGCATCTAGCTCTGGGGTCCCCAGTGCAAGGAAGACATGGAGCTGTTAGAGCAGGTCCAGACAAAAGCCATAAAAATGACCAGAGGGCACAAGAACACCTCTCCCGTGATGAAAGGCTGAGAGATTTGGGGTTGTTTAGCCTGGAGAAGGCTCCTGGCAGACCCTATTTCCTCATTTCAATACTTAAATCGGGGTTATAAGAAAGATGGAGAGAGAATTTTTAATAGGCCCTGTAGTGATAGGACAAGTGGTACCAATTTTAAATGAAAAGAGGGTAGATTTAGATTAGATATAAGGAAGAAATTCTTCACTGTGAGGATGGTGGGATACTGGAACAGGTTGCCCAGAGAAGCTGTGGATGCCCCACCCCTGGAAGTGTTCAAGGTCAGGTTGGACTGGGGTTTGAGCAATGTAATCTAGTGGAAGATGTTCCTGCCCACAGCAGAGGGGGCTGAACTAGACCATCTTTAAAGGTCCCTTCCAACCCAAACCATGCTGTGATTCTATGATTCTATTACCCAAGGCACTTATCTGGGTGGGACTAGGAGACCTGCACCTTCTGCAGGAGAAAACCAAGAATGAGGTCCTATGAGTAGGATACCAGTCTCACACATCAGTGCACTGCTACATTTATGCAACTTAATTGCATCCCCATTGAAAACTTCCTTTCCTCCAAAATAAGTAGTGGTTGGATTCAACCCCAGCCTGCAGCTGTTAAATTTAGGTGTTACAAGGCAGGGTTATGACTCAGCTGTCTAACCACAGGTAGCTGTTGCTATTTGTGGTATCCTGGGACATCCACCTCTTCTCCAACTGCCTTTACATAATGATGCGTGTCCTATGTTATCTGCCAGCTCCATGTGGATGTGACAGATGTGTAAATTGTTGCTAGATACAGAACAGAATCACACCATATGTATTTACAAGAGAGTTAGGTATGCAAGCTCCCATTACAGTCATGCATCTCTGGTCAGCGGAGCCTGGAGAACAATTTAGCCCACTCTGAAGTAAACAGTTACTGAATGTCTCTCCACTGATGGTAGCAGCTAAATTTCATTGTCTATAATGGGAGTTTTGACACCTAGATCACCTATTTGTGGACATTTAAATCTAGTTATCTTAATCTGCAAGACAACTTGCTCTCTGATTTTAGCTCTGGAAAATACCTTTTGCATGGAAAGAGAGATGGACTCTGTGATCCTGACCAACGGCTCTAAATCTTTAAAAGAATTATAGGTGAAGATGTGCCCCTGTATATATGTTAGCAGATTCTTGGACTGTATCAGTATTAACCATACTTGACAAATCAATTTCAAATTCTTATGCTTCAGCATCACTGAAAACATTGTTTTGGGGAGAGACAAGTACACCTAAAATGAAATGAATGCATATAATCCATTTTTCTTCATCTGAAATTCACCTCACTTAAAGATTTGTTTAGACTCTAGCTATGGTCAATCTAGAAAAATAGGAACTTCCAAAGGGAACAGATGATCTGAAAGTTTTCGAGAAGGCTTATCTCTAAACAGCTTGTTTAGAGCAGATCCACACCTTTAGACAGATAAAATCATTTAACATGAGTCCGTCTTTACTGATTTAACTCCTTATTCAAGCTGAGGTTTACAACACAGCTTAAGTGACATTCCTCTGTCACTTAAAATAGGTGTTAGCATCACAGAGTCGTCATTTCAATAAGAGTCAGCAAATAGGTTGCTCTATCTGTCAAAAGTAGCTCCTGCCCACAAAGTCCTGGCTCAGTAAGCTCAGAGACACATTTGGCTTAAGAAATGGAAGAAACAAAATTGCAAAGTACAGGAGATAAATCTCTGCAAATGCTGCTAACGTCTGAATTGACTAAGAGAAGTTAAGTAACAGGAAGGTATTATAAATCTTCCCCTGCTTCAGTTAAACTAATCATCTGTACACATTAAGACGACATTTAATAAAAGATGTCCTGGGAAAATAAAAAATCTACTTGCTGGTGAACACTGCCAACAGCGGAGTAAGGCCAAGATTACAGTGGCTTTTTAACACAGTTAACAAAAAAATCAATAGCTTTTTATTTTTATTAAACTACTATCAGTACAGAGAATGACTGAAGTACGTTTTCCATTTACTCCATAGAATCATATCTGCAAGGAGCTTGCAGATAATTGGACACAGAACCCTTCTGACGGACTGGCTCAGATATCTCTATCGTTAGAGGGGATGCTTAATGAACTGTCTTCCAGTGGCCCTTCAACAAGAAGGAAAAAAATCTGAGGACTCTATAATTGACTGCTGCTTCAAAAATTAATAAAAAGCACTGCACGTATCAAGCAGTTACAGCTATGAATGAACAGTACTCTCAGTGGCTTTGTTCTCCTAGAAAACCTATCAGAATTTCTATTATTAAACAAAGTGCATACAGCCTCAACAGGGGAAACAGAGAGGGGAGGAGAGATGTCATGATAATGAATATAAAACATGTTTTATTTCAAATACTACTCTCTTGAAGTTTGAATAACCAGGCGTCATTGAACATACCCTGAAGGAGCGTAGATCAACAAGATGTACATTTCCATTTTTAACAAAGATTTCCCCTTCCACTTGTTCTTTACCACACATTCTTTCTCTGGTCCTTTTCACGTTTGCCTGCAAAGCAGTACTCACAGGGTAAGACAGGATGAAGGACTGCTGCAGAATTTCCTGCAAAAGAACCCTACAAGTGCACCTGCCTGCCTGTGCCGAAGGAAACTCTCTTCCAAACACAGACTATTTCAGTGATTTTCAACCTGCCTGGAAACTACAGCCCTACACATTTTCTGAAGGTGGCATTACTCTCCGTGCTCTGAATTTACACGATCCTCTGCAATTTTTCACACACCTCCAGGGATCCACAGACCCCAGGTAAAAAACCACTGCCTTTTACACAGCTCCTATGAGATGTGTTTCTACCCTATGTTCATTAGGGGTCACTGAAACAGGAAGGCTTCCCATTCATCATGCATACTAACTACCTAGAGCTGTACAACAGGTAATGGCAGCGCTACTCAGCCTCTTTGACTCATCTCACACTAAACACACAGGCCAACAGCCACAATGTATGCAAGCCAATGCAAGGCAGCTGGGATGAGCTCCTCCTCAGGCTCAAGGTACCACAGCGGGGTGGAATGGGATAAAGAGGGGTGCACTTGGCATGTAGAATTTAAGGGGCCTTTACCCTTTACCTCAAGGATCCTGAATAAGGGGGAGCTGGGAGGGAAGCTGTGCGAAAACAACCAGGAGAGAGGCAATTATGGAAAAACAATAACCTCAGGACAGCTTTCCCCCGACTGCAATGCTGACCTGAATATAAAGCTCATTTCTTTTTCATAGAGAAAGCATCTCAAAAATTCATTTCAGGTCTCAGAAAAGTAGCAGTAGCAGAGGCAAAAGACAGGTGAGAAAAAAAATTTAGTCAGGAGTAAAGAAAATATCATTTTCAATCACATTCAGAAAACAATGGAACTGTGGGTTTAATAATCTCAAGGTACTGTGCCCAAAGTAGTCCTGTTCATTCACACTGCCATACAATTATGTCTGAAAAAATCAACTATGAACAATTCACAAGATCCATAACTAAGAAGATAAGAATGCCTCTATTGAACAGGCCCAAGATTTACCCGACTCTGTATCTTGTCTTCTAGAGTAGTCAAAACAAATGCCTGTCGGAGAATAGGAACAGGTCAAGCACACATCATAATTCCTCCTGATCCACCAGCCTCCAACTACTTTCAGCCCAGGCATTTCCTGAGCTGTGTGTGATAGCTATACATTTCTTACTCCTCAGTTCCCTTTGAACCCATGCAGACTGTTCTAGCTGACAGCACCCCTTGGCAAGGAGTTCTCAAAATCTACTATCTGATGCCCAAAGAGACACCTCAGTTGATTTATTTTGAACAATGCTCCTCCTAGCTTGACCCCAGGCCTCCTAGATTTTGCACTGAAAGGCATGTGGCAGTGGTGATTTTATAGACTTGTGTCATACCCTTCCTCAGTTACCTCTTTTGCATGCTGAAAAAACTTAGTTTACTAAAGCCCACAACTTCATGCAGTATTCAAGACAGAAGTAAACCTTGCATTTTCATAATGATATAATGAGGTGGTTCTATTATCTATTCCTCTCCTAAGAATTCCTAACTTTACATTCTTTGTTTTGACCATTATTTAGTGCTGAGCTGATATTTTCTCAGATTCACCTGTCACAACCATATGATCTCACTCCAGAGTGGAAATTATTTACTCAAAGCTTTTTTTTCATGTAAATTTGTGGGGGAGGTCTTCCTCAGGTGCATCACTTCATACTTAGCTACATCTACTTTTACCTAAATAAGGGGCATGATTCTGTAGCAACCAGTATTATTAGGTATTTATGCATATGCAAATGCAGTGTGAGCAGTACGTGCCATGTGAACATGGTGGCATTAAACAAAACCAGAAAATCAAACTTTTGTCTTGGATAAGGGGAAGCTGCAATGTGTTACTGGTTTTGACTGCACTTAGGAAAGATTCACATACAAAAATGTTTCTAGAAACAATGATAGTGCAAATAAATTTTCTGAAAACTTACAGTGGAAAGATTGAAATTCTCATATTTGGAATAGCTTCTGCATGGTCCCACAATAGGTCTGTGAATAAACACATGAATAAAAAATGAGTACCAGCTTACAAAGCTGATGACCTCTGAAGGGGAAAGAATACTATTCAACTTTGGTGAGCATCTGCTTTGAAGGTGTCAAATACTATAAGCTTGGCTATGCTAACTATTCAGGAATATATTATAGCTATTATAATGATTAAAAATCTGTGAAAAAATATAGTAACATGAAAGAAATTATTACATAGTGATCATTTTTTAAAACCCTGCACTAAATCCATCAGATGCATTTTCACTGAAAACTGTCTCTTCGTTTTGTCTGTGGTATGGTACCACAATAGCAATAAGGAAATTATAATATTCATATCAAAGTGATTAGTCACAATTGTCCCAGCAGTCCACAAAGTTTCCAGGATTAAGCAATGCTATAGGAAATAATTTCTGTTTTGTTTTCTCTGCGATTATAACTTCTCTGAGTATCTCAAAATATGCCTTTCAAATTGTTACTTTCCCACCCTGATCTTCACCTTCCCATAGGAAACATCACATCATTCAGCATATCTAAATACCAAAGTACTGAAATATCACAGGTTGGAGGGTACACCATATAAATGAAAAGCAATTTCTGGAAAACAAAGGAATCCCTAATCACGTAGTATTTTATTTAATCTGAATAAGAAAGGCTAACACAGGGACATCTCACAATCTCCAGTATGATTTAATCTTGTAACATAAAGCTTTGCTATGCAGTCAAAAAGAGAACAACGAACAACAGAGCTAGTCTAAGACCTTCTCTATAGATGTAAAATCATTTAAGTCCTTTCCACAGAGATATTTTAAACTGTATTAGCATGAATCCAAAGAAACCTCCACTTATATTAAAAGATAAACTGAGGGAATGGGAGCACGATGCATCACAAAGAAAGCAAAGGCAAGCTGGCGTTTCACTAACGCACAGGTTTTGCGTAAAGGTTTTTCTTTCGCTTCCTTGTAGTTTCTGTGGACGTGGCTGTTTCTTACGAAGTGGCTCGGCACTACGTGCAGTTGTGAGGAGACCTAAGGCAGAGGAGGAGACTACTGAAAAAGACGGCATATAAAGAGCAGCCCTTCAAGGCCCCGATGGCGCCGTGGGCATGGGGGCCTGCCACCCGGTGCTGCGTTTCGGCACCAGCCCGAGCCCGGGTCCTGCCTGATCCCCGGGGCCCCAGCCCCGTGCCCGGCCTCACACCCCGGCCCCCAGCCCAAAGCCCAGGCCCACCTTGGCACGGCCTCCTCCCCACCGCTTGCAGGGCCCTGGCAGGGCTGCTGGTGCGGGGATGGATGTCATGTGTGGAGTGCGAGGAATTAAAGGAGCTCGTTACAGCTGAAACCAAGAGGCTGGGTTGACATTTCCATTGCTAGTCTGTTTTCCAACGTAATTAAACGAACTAGTGATTAAAATCCTGTGCCCTGGCTTGCTGAAAACAATACAATCTGTTTTATAGCCCGATGTTTATGAAATTCCTTCCTCTAAAGGAAATAATAACAGAAGCCATGCTAACATTTGCTAAGGAAATAATAGCCAGGTACGGTATGTTTTCACAGAACCTAATGGAACACATCTTCTTGGACATACCCAGCTCATAATGTGGCAGCTGGATGACGTTAAAGCACATGCAATTAAAAGCAAGAACTGGAGAAAACACAGAATTCGAAGCTTGCTGGAATAACCTGTCACAGCTTGTCAGCTGAACAGGAAACGCTAGCTACAGAGACCTCTCTCTCTCTGACACTGTTGCAGACCCACATCCACTCCGCCTCATTGCTTAGTCAGGTTACTTGTTCCAGAATTACCTCCTTCCCCTAAGCCCCATCAAATCTCTTTCCCCACACCTGAGAAGCCAAAAACTGCCAAAGATATGCAATGCAAGGGACTACAAGGAAAAAAAAAACACACACAAAAACGGGGCACAGGAAGGAAGGAGAAGGGCTGGGGGAGTCCCCAGCTGTTTGCTTTGTTCACCGTCACTCGATGCACCTTCAGGGGTGTTTAAGCTTCTTGGGTCTCGCCTCGCTCCTGGGCTGGGCTGAGGGCACACACACAGCCCATTCATTTTTGTCACTTAACAGAGGATAATGTGAAGCTGCAGTAACTCACACCTGTGCCTGCACACTGCAAAATCCAGGCAATAATTAGCAAGGATAAGTCGCCTGGAGAGGGACAAGCTGAAGAATCAGTAGGATGCATATCAGTGAGATGTGGACTCTACCTGCTTGGCTACAAGGACAAAAATGTTCACGGTGAGTGGTCAAGCACTGGGACAGGTTGCCCAGACAGGCTGTGAAATCTTCATCCTCGGAGGGTTTCAGAAATGGGATAGAAAAGGCCCCAAGCACACTGCTCTGATCTGGAAGGTGACTCTGCTTTGAGCAGGGGGTTGGACCACGTGGGCTCCAAAGGTCCCTTTCGTCCTGAATTACTTTCTGTTTGAACACAGGAATGGGCTGGTGAAGTCATAGCCTCCATCTACACCAGTAAGCAACACAGTTGTAAGGAAGACTTCTAGGGAGCTGAGCTAAATCATTTCAATTATTAGAACAGTCCCTGGCATCGTTTTGGACTGCCCCAGCTAGCAGTCTGCCAAAGCATTCACAGGCACAGCTGGGGAGACAGCACACACCTGCACACACTGTCAATGAACAGTGTGCATGTAGCTACCTTTTGGAGGCAGCTGAAAGGCTTCAGCAGTGTGGACAGAAATTTTTGCACGCTAGTTGGCACCAGTGCCAGAGAACAGTCCCTGGCACATTTGTTTGCTAGTTTAGAGCAGCCCCAGTGTGGGAATTAGGCATGCATTTCTAGGAGACCTTCCCAAGACTTTGAAGTGGTACTTCAGTCTGTATCTATAATAAATAGATTTTTTGAGCTTATCACAGGATGTTACAGTCCATAGATTCATTACTTCTTTTCTTATTTGAGCAAACACCCTGTGCCTCTCTGCTAGTGAGAGACTCAGAAAGGTTGGCACACATCATGCTGCAGACAGGTCTAGCACTATGCAAACACCACAGACTCAATTGCTGTTCTAGAAGGGCACAGGTTTCCCCTAAGAGCTGTAACGTATCTGCCAATCCAAAGAGGATGTCTCAGATATCCCAGAGCATCCAAAATGATGCTAAGCTCCCCTGTTTAGGCAGCTGGATCCCAGCCTTGGTTCTAGAGAGACCTGGTTCCAAAAGACACAACAGAACGGGAAGCACGTTGCATAAAACAAAAGGAAATAAGGCTATCTAAAATGAAGTGCAGCAATGTGCGAGGGCAACTGTATGAAGCAAGAACTGTTCACATGGATGGACCCCTCTTTGGCTATACAGTTGTGGAAAACAAAGAATGTACCTCACTTCTTTGCCAACATAATGCTGTAGTGTGGCATTAGAACAGAGCAATAACTTTATTGGATCTTGTTATTCTAGACAGAAGAATGTTTTACTAGCCCATCCACTAACCTAATGAAGTTCTCCTGTGCTGTCCTGCAAAAGAGACGTCTAAACTTAAGAGGTACCTTTCCTGAGATGCAAGAAAAGACAGCTGTCTGCTGCTAGGAGGGAAAAGCTGTTCCAGTTTCCTTGAGCAGGAAGAAGCAGCAGCCGTTCTGGCTGAGAAGCAGAAATATTCATGGCATTATTCTGCAGATAGGATTTGTCAATAACTGATCTGCAGGCAAAGCAAATGATTGCAAAATAGATTTGGCTCAGATGAAAACAAACAAACAAATTCATACTCCTGCCAAAACAGGCAGCGTTAAAAATTCTGTTCAAGTCTGATGACATGTTCCATTAAACCCCAAAAGCAAATGTTTTGGTTTTAAGCACTTGTTAAGAAAAAGAAGGAAAGGACGGACTAGATTCACAAAGCTGCTGCTGCCTCACTTCCTTAGCTCTGTCCCAGACTTCCTCCAAAATGCCTCAGCTCTGCTCCACCCCTTCACCAAGGAACTTTCCTTTAACTCATCTCTGGAGGAATGGGTTTGGTTTTGTTTCACAGAGCAGTGCCCAGAACACCAGGCTTGTTATTGATAGGCGAGAGGACTTGCTCTGAGCCTCCCTTTTTAATAATCTTCCACCTTGCATAAATAAAGGTCCACTGCAGCAGCAGTTAACGCCTTTCAGGTGAGTGCCTAATCCACCAAGTGAGAGCGATGTCCTTTGTGCTCTGCTTTTTGAAACAAAGCTTGTTTGTTTTCCCTACTAAAGGGCACTGAGTCCTTTTTCTGGAGAAATAAGGGAAAAGCACCCCTTTCTTTCATATCAGTGATTTGAGTTCTGCAGAAATTCTGTTCTCACTTAACTGGAAAAAGAGAGTCTTGGAGTTGTGTAACGTGCTGCATGAAGTAAGAGAAGAACTCCTCACCTACTACATTATGGTATTCCTAAAGCTGTTCTTTTGGCCCATTTTTATATTTTTATGTTCTACTATAGAATTATTGAGCCCATGGTTTGGTTAAGTAATTCAATAGGGGGTAAAGAGACTTTGAGTTTTCTATGAGGGTCTTCACTCTTCCAGCCAGCTGTTAACTCAAAGGAAATATTTTCCTTTTCAGTTATGCCTTAGGTAACCTGTGGATGACCTTTACAGTTCAGATCACTTAATTTTTTCATATTTCTCATACAGCCTCAGGTTTATCCATCTGCATTACAAAACCCACAAAGACATTTTTGGTTTCCCAGTTTGGTTCTAAATGCTATTACTCCATACTACATAAATGTAATGCACCATTTAGCATCACCAAAGTCTATAGGAACAAGGAACTCCTTCTAATTGCATTTTTAAAAGAACAGCTTTCAAAGGAAATAAAGTCAGTGAGAAGCATGAAATGTAATTGGTAACATGACTGCAGCACACCACACTGCAATTCAAGATATTCCCCAACTCAGCCAATATTACCCAGTAATTAAAAATATCAATCACTTCTGCATTTCTTTGTCATGCAGGGACAGGTTGAAACTTTAGATACCTATATTCCTAGAGGGATAAACCACAATACCCGTCGTAATTTTGTCTTGTTTGGGTTTCCATGGAAACAGTGTTTATGGTATTGCAGTGTTATCAGGGAAAAAAATAAGTTATAAATAATAAAGAGGCTAATGTTGTTTCCCTTGGTCTTGCTGAACAGCTTCAGGCACTGAGACAGATGAATTGGATAAAAATGGAAGACAGCAGCTGTAACACCAATGCTTATTATCAGCTGTGCTTTATTCCTGGAAAACCCATATTACTTCTTGTTGTGGTTTAACCCCAGCCAGCAACTAAGCACCACACAGCCCCTTGCTCACTCCTCCCCACCCAATGGGATGGGGCAAGGGAATTGGAAGGGTAAAAGAAAAAACATGGGTTGAGATAATAACAGTTTAATAATTGAAATAAAATAAAATAGTAGCAGTAGTAATAATAATAAATTGTAATGAAAAGGAAAATAACAAAGAGAGAGAAATAAAACCGAAGAGAGACAGGTGATGCAAATGAAAACAATTGCTCACCACCAACTGACCGATGCCCAGCCAGTCCCCGAGCAGCAGCCCCACCACCAACCTTCCCCCTAGTTTTATGTGCTGAGGATGACCCCGTATGGTCTGGGATGTCCCTTGGGTCAGTCGGGGCCAGCTGTCCCGGCTGTGTCCCCTCCCAACTCCTTGTGCCCCCCCCAGCCTCCTCGCTGCTGGGGTGGGGTGAGGAGCAGAAAAGGCCTTGGCTCTGGGTAAGCCCTGCTCGGCAGTAACCAACACGTCCCTGGGTTATCATCAACTCTGTTTTCAGCCCAAATCCAAAACGCAGCCCCATACAAGCTACTATAAAGAAAATTAACTCTACCCCAGCCAAAACCAGCACACTGCTAAAGCTTCATAATGTAATGGTGCCAAATTACCTTTTATTAACTATTATAACCACTAAAGAGCTAGCTTGCTTAGAAATAATTGGCTATGCTATTTTTTCTCTAGTAATCTGCAGAATTCTAACTAGCCTTTTCAAGAAGATTCAACCTCGGTTCACATTTTGCTCATCTAGTTTCCATATTTCGACCAGAAACAGATTTTTTTGTTTGTTTATACCTCCTATTCTGGATTCCCATCAGCATTACAGAATATCATTCTTATAACTGCTTTACTTTTGTTGATATGCAGAACTCCACATAAATATATATTACCCCAAAGCTAGGCAACTCTTCCTTGTAACATAAATGGGTCACTTTGCAGAGGCAGTGCTTTTTATCCATTTCTGTCATGTTATTTAGTAAAAACAAGTGGGCCTAAGCTATTGCATACTCAAATGTTGGTACGTAATTGACCCAGCTAACAGAACCTCACAGCTCTCTGTCAGCGCTTCCCGTGCTCTGTAATTTTGAGAACTGGTGCAATGGAAATTGCTCCTGTGAGATGTTCGGTATTGCCAAGCCCTGCTGAAGTCAATGGTAATTGAAATCACCCCACACTTCACAGGAGGCCTTCAGGACCATGTTCACATGGAGGACTTAATCCCTTAGAGGAGGAGGAAGGCACCCATGTCATAAATAAACTGAGCTCCTTGCCCCCTAGCTTTCATTTAATGCAGAGGGAATCTATAAGAAGAAGTTTCAGCATTGTAGGACCCAATCCAGACAAAACAGGTGAGAGGAAAGGACTGTATCCCTCCTTCCCCACTGCTTTAGTATCTTATTATACCTTTATAATCCTCCTCATATTATCAACACTGCTACTTGCAGTGAGAGGCCCAGGATAAAAGTCCTGTATTTTTGAGAAGAGATTTTAAGACTGGTTTCACATTCCTTACAAGGGTTTCTTAATGGCTGCTCTTAATTGTTGGTATGAACAAGGTCTCTCTTGAGATCTGGCAAAGTTAGCCCTCTTTGTAAAAATGCTTCAATATTCTTTGGACCCAAGAGACAAGGGCAACTTCATCTGCTTATTAGAACATTCACCCCTGCAATTACCATGAATGCAATTAGTGAAGTCCCTATGTCCACATAAATAGCCATATTCTCTAAGTTTGGATCCTATTTTGAACTTTGCAATTCAGTCTCATCACTAATTGTTTTCTACAGCAACACTCCCTATGAAATGAATGTCCTCTTTTGGTGTTTCATCTCTTGTACTAGCCAGGGGCAAAGTCTTCAGAGAAACTTCATAATGAACAGTAACAGGAAAAATTCACAAAGGAAACCCCTGCCTAAGCCTACACTTACAATTGTTGCTTCATTCTTGTGAGCTGCTTCTCTCTTTTAAAAATCTTGTTTTCAAACTAGGTGCCTCATGGACAGCATTATTTTCATCTTCTGTATTTACTTTCAGACTCTTGATCTACACAATACTTTGTCTAAGGACTCCACCGCTAATTATGGATTGTGAAAGAAAATTGATTCAATTTGTGCATCTTAAAAAAAGCTGAGACCGGCTTAAGTGCATAAAGACTTCTTTGCAGGGTTCGTAGCTGATGGCATGCAATAGACTCCAGTGATGAAAGTTACTTTCAGGGAAAAACAAAAACCAATCTCATCCTGGTGGCAATCAATTTCCATGAGAAAGCTGACAAAGGAGACATAGCGACACTTCACGACATGCCAATGCAAGACGACAGGAACATCAGCACAAAAGCAGCAGCCGCAAAGCCCTGCGGCGGCATGCCCAGGTGACAGCTGGCACAGCGGCAAGCGGAAGGCAGCCCGCAGTAGCGCAGGGGAAGGGCTGCAGCATTGCAAAGGGCAACGCAAAGGTTCAGGCACTTGAGGAACTGCAAAACAGTTTAAAACATTCGGGGGGGGGAGGGGGGGAAGGCCTAATGCTCAGAAGGGGACCTGACAGTGGCATTTCTGTTGGCAGTGAGTGTGCTTTATTTGCTTCACTACTTGATGTGACTGGTACCTGCCCTGTGAACTCCTTACTAGCTTCTCCTATGGCTGACTGAAATTCCCCAGCAAAAGTTTATAGGTAGCACTGATGCAAGCAAGACTCGTACCGAGTGTAGTGATTCATTTGGATTGCAGTGGCACATAGGGGCTTGCTTCTTAGCAGGATCAGAATCCCTTATCAGCATGTATTGAAAAAGATGGTAAGTGAAGATGTCCCTGCTCATCGCAGGAGGGTTGGACTAGATGACCTTTAAAGGTCCCTTCTGTGATAAACTGTGAACTGTTTGTTCATCAGACGATTGTCAGAACAATGGAAATTTACATGAAAGTATACAAGGTCAGCCACAAGCATCAGGTTATGCAGGAATGCTG
>JAVKLA010000057.1:18708024-18731078 GCA_034782735.1 Sagittarius serpentarius | reverse complement strand
TTATGCAGAGTTGGTCGTTTGGCAGAACTTGCCCCACCGCAGCGTCTGAGGCAGTCACTCCTTCAGTCCCTGACAAGTAGGTGACTCATTCACTGCTGCTTACCCAGCGTGTGCGGTGCAAAGGGCATTGCCTCCGCATCAGCCAGGCTACTCCCTTCGGGCAGCTTGCGCTCCCAGACCTTCTTCCTCTGCCAATATCCATGAAAAATCCTGGGGCTGTGGCAGGCCCCAAGGGCTATGTCCGTAGCGTGGCCTCGAGCAACCATCCCATTTAATTGTTAGCGTGCTCACATGCTGACAAAGGTTTAGCCTACGCCAGCTAGCTGCCACCCAGACCAAGCACCCAAGCACCCTTCACAGGAGACAGGGGACCCAGAAGAGCTCATACCCGCATGGTACGCAGCAAACCATATGGACGAGGCCACTGTGTCTTGGAGGAGAGGAGAGCTTAGCACATGAGCACAGGCTGTGCTCTGCCATTGGCCCCAGAGTCAGAGAAAGGCCCAGGCCCATTATGTTTGCTACCACAGCCATCAGTAGGGTGAATTTGAGCTCTGCATCAGAAAAAAGAGCAATAGCAACATCTTGACCTCCACCCTTGCTCATTACTTTAAAGCTGCTGGAAACACCCAAAAAGTAGACATGAATCCAATTTCTATTCAAGCAGAGCAATAAAAAAAATAAAATCATCGCTACCACTGTCGTCCTCTGCATATGCAGTTCTTTTTGCACAGGATTTTTACTTGTAGCAGAAAACTCATAACAATACAAGGCAGCTTCTCTGATAGCTGCTGAAATGCTGTTTTTAGTGACAATCTATACGGCTGTGTTAGAGCAGTAGATAGAAAAGACTCTGCTGTACCTCTTTGATCATAATTGGAATATAAATAACTGTTTGGTCTAGTCAGATACATTCTGCACAGTGGACATAAATTAGGATCAGAAAAATAGTAGGCTTTGAAAGTATGAGGAACAAATGCTTGCCTGGTGCTTCTAGAACAGTAAAAGAAGGGATTCAAATCAAACTGACAAATTATTCTGTGTTGTACACGCTAAGTAAAAATATGGGAGGAGGTAGAGCTCTCGGGCTCAATGCACAGATGTCTGTATAGTTGTTTTATTTATATTATTCACAAAGGATTGTAGTGTGTAAGATTAGTGCAGCTAGACAAAGCAAAGCCTTGCTGCATTAGCACATGACTTAGCATGCTATCTGGGCTGAACAGGAGTGAGTCTGATGAACCTGGTGAGCGAAAACCCATTGCACTAGCTTATAGTGAGGCTGGTATGGTGGAATGGGCAAACCCCACACTGCATTAGCTTGGGATAACACTGGGAAAATCAGCTCAGTGAAATTCCCCTGTTTTAGCATGTATGTTCAGAATGAGCCAAGAAGGGCAGCTGAGTTTAGGTAGCAAGAGATATATTCCCCAGTTCACATTTTTTGTTAAAAAAAAAAAATCTGTATTCCTATTGATTGAAAAGGCGGGGGGGGGAGTAGGGATAGGAGAGAGGGCTGAAGAAGAGAATGTGGGAAATAAAGAAAGATCAAAGACTAAAGCAAAAGGTTTTCAGAGGTTCACACAGATGGAGAGGATGCAAGGAATGTTTACCTTCAGTCCAGCTGATAAATGATATCTTGAAAGGGAAACGTGACAGGAGTGGAAAGATTATGAGTCAAAATACAAGGGCACTGTTAATAATTCATTTCATTGCCCTGTGTTTTGTTTAGAAAATTGCAAACCCTTCTCTTAACCTTCACTTTGACAGAATAAAGCAAACTGATTCCTTTTATACCTAAGTCTCATCTATTAAAAAGCCAACTCTGAATGAGATGACAAGCAAAAAGGTCCCCTGTTCTTCTGAGCAGTGAGTTGAACAGAGTGAATCGGCAAACTCACAGAGGGCCTTTCATTCAGCAAGCATTGGGAAAGCCTAGAAAATTGGGGCGCACACGTTTCACACTCCTCTACAAAGGCCTGTTTGGGTCTGGGAACGCTGACAATCATGCTGTCAAGATAAAGCCCTTCTGGCAGCTGATAACTAACACAGACCTGAAGAGCCGCATAACATCTATGAACCCCAGAATTAAACACTCTCAATACCCATCAGAAACAGAATACATTTTTCTGAGCTATGGCCAGATATAACTGAGCAAAGTCCAGCTAATTGCAAGCATCTGCAGGAAAAAAGGCCACAAATCACCCATCTAGTTTGTTTACACCTATCAGCAGTATCATCTGTAGGTATGTTTCAGGAGGAGGCATATATAAGCTCTCCACCGTTACTTCTTACGTGAATGTCATTCAGTGTGGGTTCAGTTCCCTTCCAAACCACAGGTGACTGCTTGCTAAGAGCACAGAGACAATAATACGGTTCTTAGTAACAAAATGCTATATAAATAAATAATGAGAAGTAAGTGAAGGGAGAGTTAGTGATGTGTTCTACTGACATTAAGGAGAAGCTTGTATAGGCAGCATCACCTTTTCAGAACAGCGTATCTGAAGTATCCAGTAAGATTCTAAGATGAACTTGACATATTGTATTGGGTTTACAGGGCAAGGTGTTGGTAGTAGGGGGGGTGCAGGGGTGGCCTCTGTGAGAAGAGAGCAGGAGCTGCACCCATGTTGGACACAGCTAGTTCCAGCCAGTAGCAAGATGGACCTGCTGCAGGACACAGCTGAGCCAGTGAACAATGCTGATGGCTCCTCTGTGATAACATATTTAGGAAAAGAGTAAAAAATGCTGCACAGCAGCTGTGAGAATTAGGAGTGACAAAAAATGAGGGAGAAACAGCCTTCCAGACACCAAGGCCAGTGAAGAAGGAGGGGAAGTAGGTGTTTCAGGCACCGGAGCAGATATGCCCCTGCAGCCCATGAAGATGACCATAGTTAAGCAAGTTGTCCCCCAGCAGCCCATGGAGGACCACAGTGGAGCAGATACCCACCTACAGCCCGTGGAGGACCCCACGCTGGAGCAGGTAGACGTGCCCTGAAGAAAGCTGCAGCCTGTGGAGAGCCCAGGCTGGAGCAGGTTTTCTGGTAAGACCTGTGGCCCATGGGGGACCGATGCTGTAGCAGTCTGTTTCTGAAGGACTGCACCCTGCGGAAGGGACCCACGCTGGAACAGTTCTTGAAGAACTGCAGCACATGGAAAGGACCCACATTGGAGCAGTCCGTGAAGGACTGTGTGCTGTGGGAGGGACCCCACACTGGAACAGCATGAAGAGGAAAGAGCAGCAGCAGTAAAGTGCTATGAAGTGACTACAACCCCCCATTCCCCGCCCTCCTGCACCACTCGGGGGGAAGGAGGTAGAAGAACTGGAAAAGGAGTGAAGTTGGGCCTCGGAAGAAGTGGGAGGAGGAGTTTTTGTTTTGGTTTTGTTTCTTACTATCCTACTCACTACCCATTTTTAGCTGGCAGTAAATTAAATTAATCTTCCCCAAGTCGAGTCTGTTTTGCCTGTGACAGTAATTGGTGAGTGATCTCCCTGTCTTTATCTCGACCCACGAGGAGTTTTTTCATCTTATTTTCTCTCCCTGTCCTGTTGAGGAGAGGGAATGAGAGTGGCTGGGTGGGCACCTGGCAGCCAGCCAAGATCAAATCCACCACACATTTCTCATATAAGAAAATATTTTTTAAAAAATATTGCAAAAATATTGGCTAGGCCATAATTTAAAACTTGGTACCATCAGGAAAAGCATGTGATTTGCGCTACAGCACAACAGTGACTTGGTTCTCCAAGGTAATTCTGACTATGCTCTCCAGGCAGTCCAGTAGGCTCATTCATTCTTTGGGATATCAGACAGGGAAATGAGTTTAGGATTAGATTAAGCACTCACCAGAAATCACTACTGTTGCACAAAAATAAATCTAGAAATACATTTTCTTGATTCTAAAAGTGGCTTAATGGTAAGGCCTCAGAAATTGCAGCTAGGGGCGGGGGTGGTTGTTATTTCCCCTCTCCATTAAAGCAATCATGAGTGCTATGGAAGCTGGGAGCTCTGCCCAGAAGAAGGACTTTGCTTTCAACTGAACTTCATAGGTTCAGGGAATTTGAACTGAGCAAAACATTTAATGCATTAATTGGAGCACTTGTCAAAAGTAACATTTTTAGTGCATGATGATGTCTTCATTAATCATGATGATATTACGTGTATGATAGCCAAAATGGAAAGAAAAGCTGAAGAGACCAGATTGCAATTACTTCAAACCCCCCACAGGAGGGAAGAGCTTGAGAATTTGGGCTTTATGCTTTCCAGTTTGCAGGTTGCTAAGAAATACAGGGCTATGTCCTAATTTTAGATGTGCTTTTTGAGCTCCCGCTGCTATTGTCTTTGGCAAGCATGCTTCCAAAGTTACACTGCGCATCTCTGTCTACTTATTCATACTTGGTAGCAATACGGAGGGCAATGAAGTTAAAATTAATTTGAGTTTTTACACAAAAGAGAAGCTGAGTCTTTTCTTCCTCCAGCAGAAATATGATTAAGTTTTTTCTATTTCACTTTGTCCTACAAACAGGAGATACCCATAAATTACAGCAGCATAAAGGCTTGGCCTTTTCACAACCTGATAAAGCAGCCATTTGAAGAATGTTCTTCATTTCTTCAGCCCATTGAAGAGATGCTCTGCTTTTCCCAAAGGGTCCTTTGACTCTTCAAACTCACTCTTTCAGTTTAGTTGCTTACCTAATATGACATTGATGTTTTCATTTATCTCATTTGTGGTAAGTGAAAGGTCTTGTCAATAGGGATTTGGGACATCTTAAAGTTTCAGTAAGACTTCTTTTCCTTTTTAATGAAATCATTTCCTAATAGTCAGTCTTTTTATAGTGTCACGTTGATCTGACAAGAAATTGTTTCTTTTCAAGGTTCCAGAGACTTTTCCCAAGGTAGCTATAACTCAGTCAACATAGAAAATAGTATTGCAAAATGTTTTTGAAATTTTAAAGGGCTGGAGGTCTCAGTAGCTCCTTGCTGTGATGTTAAGAGGTGACTCAGGACCTGTAGCTGGAGCGTGCCAGATTTAATCATAAAAGAACTTAATGCAGGTCAACAAAATTCTCTTAAAGGTTAGCTTGTTCCAATATGCTTTGCACAAACTATTGCAACTGGAAAACACAAACTCTTCAAAAGGCTTGAGAAGGAAGTTGCCTGCTGGAGTGAGCATTATCATGGAAAAGGTTGCCAACGGGTGCTGTTTGGCAGTCCGGTGGGAGGGAACATCAGCATGGAAGCTACTGATGATTCACTGGGAGCACTGCAGGCCTGCCCACTGTGACCTTGGGCACAGCTACAGTGGCCCATGGCTTTCAGGGGGAAGGGCCATGCCATCTCCGTCTACACCGAACAGATGGACTGCCCCAAAGCAAAGACCAGAGGGGAGCAAGGGGCCAGGGAAAAGACAGTGCTCCATCTGGCGCACCAGGTGATGGGTGGCTTCCTCGCATATCCCAAACTGTCTTCATGTCAAGCATTGCGACCTCAAAGACATTGTCACTGAACAGTGTCAGTGTAGCCAAAAAGATTTACTAAAAGATTTAATGATTGATTTAAGATCATATCCTCACAGGAAACATCTGCTTTTAATCCTTCTTCAAAATACTCCGTAGTGCTTTACTGAATAATAAGGTATGGAAGCTGAGGTGTTACCTCAGTTACGTAGGCATCAAATTGAGGCACAGAAAGACCAAATGATCCTAAACACAGGAATCTGTTTAGGATCTTACCTATTTCATGTGCCAGTGCCCTGATGCATGCCCCATTCTTCCAGCCACACTGGAGCCATTTTCCTATATATAAGCAGATGCAGCTTTGCCTCTGTCCTTTGCAGCAACCTAATTCTACAGCCAGCTGTGGAAGAGTCCTAGAAGCCTACAGGATAATTAATTTGTATAAGTTTATGTCCCTAACAAGATGTTTCATCAGGCGTAAGTTATTGCAGCATGCAATTCCAGTCTTTTCTTACAGAGTATGAACCTACTGATGATTTTAGCACAGTGTACTAGTCCAGCTCTCATTTAGGACTCCCCTTCTGCTAGGGAAAACCCTTAGGGAGAAAACTTTTCAGCTTCTTACGACGTTAATGATCCTTCTCCTGGAGGCAAAAAGGAGAAGAAAAGGAAAATATCTTGACATTTTTGTAAACATATATTCATTAACAATTTAAATTAAACTCAGACTATGAGATTCATGGGCAAATAATCTTGGGTCTGAAAATCGGTTGTGAAAAATGCAGGAAATAATTCAGCAATGCCTTTGAGAGCTTGGTGTTATATGTCAGAATTTGAGCACCTACCACATCCCAAGCAGTGCCAGAAACCACAGCGAAGGCTGTTCCCACTGCTCCCATCAGCTCCTAGCTCTCACCACACAAAGGAAAGGTGAGTTGAGAAGCTGCTACTCAAAATGAAGAATGTCTGAGACACCTACTTGTTCCAGGGGATGATGAGGAAGCTGGAAATGGTTGAGAAGGGTCGTCTGTCTTCCCCCCCCGCCCCCCCGGGGAAAAAGATGGAAATTGGGATGCCCCAGAACAGAATCCTCAAACCAGGGTCTGGCACCTGTGAGGCAACAGTTAGACGTAAATGATAGGCCAAATCACCATTTTCTCTCCCCATTTTGTTTAAGATGAAACAGAAGCTATCATCAGATCTTTATTGTGATATAAACACATGCCTCGTAGCTGATCTGACAGATGGTACTGCTTGAGCATAGTAGTTAAACTGACTGTGCTTATACAAATAGTCAGACACGGCAAATGGTCTTTTGCATTCTTCCAACACACACATACTGTTTCTTCTTTGATAAACTCATATCCTAAAATAAAATTATGTCAATTTGCTGTCTGGATTTTCCATCTAATCAAATTTGGGAATAATGGCAAGTTCTTTTCCGCTCAGGATAACTGAAATACCTTCATTCACTCTTTGTAACAGCTCACAGAAACAGACAAGATTATTTCTGAGAGACGCTAGTTCGTATTCTGAGAAAATGGCTTTGTGAGATGTTTAGCAAATTGGAATACTTTGTACACATTGGCTACTGAGTCAGTTAGGAGAACAGGAACAATCTGTTTTACTATGTCCCTACATTCTCATCAGTGGCCAGATGCTTCCCAGAGGTGTACCCAGGGAGTTCTTATTGAGACCAATGGGGGCTGCCAGCATCCAGGGGTAGATGATCTTCCATTTAAGAAATGGTAGATGGAGGGAGAAGGAGACATATCTGAGCATGCCAGGTCTTGTGTGGGAGGAGTCCTAGTCCAGGCAATGTTAATTCAAAGGCACAGAATTAGACAGAGTTGCCTAATTTGTTCTGGGTTTGCTTGAATGTCGGGAACATCTCGAAGGGACACACATGCTCCTTATGCACATGTCCCCAGAATGGTTGGCTGCTTTCATCATTATTTAATCAAAGCAAAAACATGACTAATCCAAAGAAACAGAGAAGCAAAAAATAACAGGAGAAAAGTTACATCCCTTCTTTTTGGGTGTAGAGCAGGAGATGTTGCTGCTTTCCACCTGTATTCCTACTCCTTTCCCACTAAGATGCAAAAATGAAACAGAAAGGAAGAAAGGAAAGGGAGGCATTTGTGAGGGGTCATCACTGGGCAGCACTGGCTCCCTGAGCACCACAGTAGTGGCAGCTCAGTCTGTTCTCAACAGTGAAGTTTTCTCACTCTTGTTTTAACACTTTCTGCAAGTTCTCAAAACTTCCTTCTTTTTTATGCAGCAGAGGTAGGATTTAATCATACAAGTCCACTAACTCATTTGCCTTTCAGAGGGATGCTTTCCCAAGTATTTCTTGCTTGCCACAGGCTTTACTGCTCCCAAACATGAGCGGCAAGGTAGACTCTTACTACTGTGGTTACCTGCCCTTACCCGAAGAGTGCAGAGCTTTCTGAGGTCACCTGGCTGTGTGTTCGGATGCATTTTTGGCCATTATTCCTGGTAATGTGAAGTGTCTTCTGCAATGGAGATCAATAAATAACACAGCCACTTCCAGATCTGCATGGATACCTACCCTTTTAAAAAATGCCACCTTCCTCCTTTTATGTTGAGGGGATACCTAAAGCCTCTGAGCAGAAGAAAAGGTGGCAGACATCTTAGAAGAAGGCTGTTCTCAGAAGATACCAATGAATTTGCCTTCTGCCTAGGCTGAACAAGGAAAATGTTGTGAAGATCAGCAAAAAATTACACTTGGTAACAAGCATCTGTTTAGAAACATGAAAAATTGTCTTATACATGCAAGAAAAAAGAGCGAGAGGGACTGGCTGGAGAAGGAGACCATATTTATGCTATTCATGTGGAAACCAGGAGTTGCAGCAAAATGCTCACTATCCCCCCCATGATTTGCTATGGGATGAACTGTAGAAAGGCATCTTGGAGCCTGGTGTTGAATCTAGCCTAGATGTCCAAATAAAAAAAAACCA
Source organism: Sagittarius serpentarius (assembly GCA_034782735.1). Lineage (NCBI taxonomy): Eukaryota > Metazoa > Chordata > Aves > Accipitriformes > Sagittariidae > Sagittarius > Sagittarius serpentarius. The sequence goes on along the minus strand of JAVKLA010000057.1, from coordinate 18,722,645 downwards.
ACCTGCAGATTAATACACATAAATCAAGGGGAATAAAGTTGGAAAAAAAAAATTTGTAAGCAGCAGAGACAGTACAGTTTGGATCAGTCACCTGGTTTCTTACTGATTTGCACCTTACAAGGGAGGTACTACGTGATTCTTTTCTAACCGAAGAAACACAATCTTTCTCTCTGTAATAGCACTGATAGGGTCTGTTCCCCTCTTCCTACAGTCTAAATAATAGCATGAAATTTGCAGGAATGTAGTATATTTACATTTTCCAATTTTTGTCAGCCTGGTTGAAATTGGCAAAAAATGTTCAAGAGTTACTGGGGCACTGACAGGCACACAAGCATGTGCACATGTGTAGGTATAGCATGTAAGCATATAGGCTTTGTTTCCTTATGAAGTCAAAGCTAAAAATGTGTTGTCTTCAAAATTTAATTTAAGCTAAGCTGAAAATGGATAATCAAAATCCAGTGGTAATTTTCTTTTGTCCTATAAACTGCTGCTTTGTGATCTGCCTGGAGTCAAGATGGAAGTTCTAATTAGGTTTTGCTCTGTGAGAGAAAACAGGAGACCAAGAAAAGCTAAAAGCAAGAGAGTGAGCCCTGACTGGCAGGTGGATTCAGACCATCTGGTTACCAGGAGTTGCTACCATGCGCAGACAAATACGGTCTTTTGAATACCGATATGGCAGAAGTGGTTACAGGCTGCAAGACATCACTTCCTACTCTTGAAGAATCATGGGATTTATGTTATCCATTAGATCAAGACACTGCCTAAGGAATGGCCACTAGAGAAATCAGAGGGAAAACAAAAGAACTGAAATATCCCTCTGAAAATCACACTAGCAATGCAAATGTCAGAGATTATGTTTGTTCCACATGATTCATCCAAACAATATATCTTTATGGTAAGGATTCTCAAGATAACGCTTCTATTTTGTTTCTTCCTATATAAAGTAATTTAGCAAGCATTCCTGTGCTCTCTGTAATGCCATTTGTTACACTAGCCATAAATGTTTGAATGTTAATTAGTTCTGTGGTGTTTCATGTCCTTCAGAACTTTATAACGTCTATATCTGATGCTGTCTAATGTTTTCTGGGAAAACAGAAAGAATTATTAAAAAATCTTGTTTCTGTGCAGCAACATAGGGTTATTTGTAAAGAAATACACGAGCAGCTGCAGAGAATGTGTTTCGATAAGCACGTTATGCGACACTCGGAGACTGCCTTTGGAAGCAGGGAGCTGGGTAGCAGAGAACTTCGACTGCCCGACCATAGCAAGATATCTCCTTAAAGCCCTTTCAAAACGTGGCAGGAATATAAACACCAACGTGACAGCGGGAAGGTACAGTACATAAACAGGGAATTTAAAGGAAAGAGGTGACTCATCTTGATGTCTTTGGAATTATACTAGGAGTAATCTGTCTTCCAAACCTGAATACAATAGACAACTTTTAAAACCTAGAGGCCTTTTGTGAATGTGAGATCTGTTGCCCATCAGATACAGCTTTCAGCAGACCATGCCAAATGAAATCCAACATGTCATTTCCTAAAGGAATGAGAAATAATGCAAGCTATTGCAATGAAATATAAAGCAATACACAGGAAAAATACTAAAGAAGCTGGGAGATGGTGTCCTTCATACATGCTCTAGAACAAATCTCATGTACTGTGCAGGCTGAAAAACCTATTTCTGGTAGCTTGTCTTCTTTATTAAATACATTCACACCTTGTCTCCAGACTTTCCTCCCAAAGGCCTGGCACCACAACCTTAATCGTGTGTATACAGGGTAGCAAGTTTCCTAGATGAACCAAGGTATTTCAGGCAAAGTGTATCGACATGTTACAATCAAATAGCAGTTCTCCCAGCGAGAGGAGTAAATAAAACCAAATACAACTATGTATTTAATGTGAATATATCCATATTCCAACAGCACTGTTATTTTACTTTAGTGAATAAATGTCTAGGCTTAGCAGGTTGTGAACTGGATCGCTTCCTTTACTTGTGGCTGTACATCAGAGGAAAAGCAATGCTGTATTTCTTCTGTTCTTAGTGTGGCCAGATATCTCTGTGAACAGTGTAAAACTAGGTGCTTTGCCACAATGTCAAGAGTCTAAGTGTTAATGCTGCCACAAGTGCTAGCAGCTTCCTTGGACTTTGTTTACAACAGCAAGAAATTCAGGGTAAGGGAGAATTCAACACAAAAATATAAGGAAATAATTTACCTTAGCAGAAAGAAGGAGAGAGAAGTAAGCAGCGGGCATGGCTGCGAAGAGCGGTTCCCCCATGGCAGGCTCAGAACCTGCCCCTGCTGTAAGACACTGCAGTTCCAAAACTGCTGGGGGGGCATCCAGCCTCCTGCCTTCCTGCTTGCCAGGTCTGCATCCTTGAAACAATTCCAGTGGGGATCTTCTGAGCCAGAAAAACACTCGTTAAGGAGCGTTTCAACAATTTAAAAGACCTGGAGATTAAACAAATGTTTTTTAATTAAAATGTTGAAGCAATTTTGATAAGAAATGCTGCTAAAATGGTGCTTAGAGTTGTCCCAGACTGAGAAGCAATTAGCATACTTGTACTAAAAGAAAGGTATACTTCTGATAATTCGCTTCCCTGCTTATTATTATAGCTGAGTGCCACTTCTACTGGAATTAAAAGTGCGCTCACTCTTCCTCATCAAGTCATCTAAGTGCTTTAAAATTTATATGGATGTGTGGTTAGCATCAATGTTCCAGATTTGGGAGTATTTGAACAAGGGAAATGACAAACAGCATTCTGGAAAAATATATACGTAACAAAAAGTGAAGGAAAACAAAAAAAAGCTTTTATTAAAAATGGCAAGTTTCACTCATTTGTTTTGGTTGCATCTGGGATTAACTGGTGGCTATCATTGTCACTAAAGTTATTCTAACAGTCTAGCTTTTATGTCAGCTACCTAGTGGGTGCATACCTGGAGGGAAAAGAGGGAGCACAATTCTTGTCATTGTTCACTAATGGAAGGGATCATGCTTTACAAGCACACTGTGAAGATGAAAGGTCATTCATACTTTTGACTTTGAGGGCTTTAATAGGAGCTGGGCAGTATGTGAGTCAGATCAGCATTCAGTGCAGCTGCCTCCCATCCTGCTATTATCAATTCACACCCAGCCTTTGAAAGCTGAAGGAAGAAAGACAAATGTTTTGATGCAATCTTCTCTAGCAAGGGCTTTGGGGGAAAGGATTTAAGCTGTAAAAAAAAAATAAGGGCATAGCAGAAAATTCAGAAGCAGCTCAAAATCTTCTAAAGAAGAAATTGAATAATACCCGTGAATGTGTACTGGGAGGGACTGGGTGTTCAAGAAGCCTGCAGCAGTGGGAAGGAGAAGGAAGGTAACAAGGAGCGTAGCAGCATCTGGAAAACCAAAGTGAGGGTATGAGGTTATTAAAGGACACTTATCTCTGGCATTCCTGAGCCTTCTTCCAGCCCCTCTGTGTGTGGGCTCCTCCAAACTCCTTCAGCTCTTTTTCAATGAGCTCTTCACCTTCAAACACCCCCACCTCACCTTATGTCATACCCCAAATCATGCCAGACACACCCTCAGTTTCATACTGAAAAAATACCTTTCCAGTAGACTGCAACACAGACTTCAAACTCTATTTCGGACATTTTGAACTGAAACCCACTTCCCCAGGCACAGAAGGCGAATTATATCTCAGGGGCGCTACCCGAGTCCCAAAGGAAATCCAGAGTAGGTATGTTTACAGCTAGTTCGTTCCACCAGGAAAAAGCTCTAAGCCACATGAATGTAAAACAGTTCATGCCACATGGCATTGGCATCAGGGATTGGTCCCTGCCTCCTTTATTTATCAGCATTAACAGAGCCACTGAACTCCCCTCCCTGTCCCCAGGGTGCATTGCCATCTGGAGAGGTCCTGCCCTTCACATGCTGGATCCACAGCAGGTATGGAAGCTTTCCCCAGGGAGGAACTAGGGTTGAAAGCACAGCAATGTAAACCTCCAGCCAAATGACCAGGACTGACTCAAAAAGGGACTGACTTGGAAAGAGAAGACAGGTAGCCTCCATAATCTCCTTAGCTGTGGTCACAGCTGAGCGGAAGCTAAACCCACCCCTTTCTGGAGAACTATTAGAAGCACTCCTCGTGCTTCAGCTGGTTCCTAAAACTGCCTCCAACAAGTTTCATCCTTTGCCAGAGATGCCCTTCTCCCTCTGCCTGCACTGTCTTCTTCCCACCCACTCACCATCGGACACCTCTGTTTTACAAGTGCGAGGAGCACATCTGCATAATGGAATCTCTCCCAAGTATTAGCAAGTCAGTGCCTTTTCTCATCAGGACATTGTGCCCTGTGAGCAGTCAAAGCTTTCTGATATCTCAAGAAAGACTAACAGGAAGGGGGTGCAAGGATGGAGCAAACAAGATCCAAAAGGAGGAAAAATTTGGGGGGAAAAAAAGAGAAAAAGCTGAAGAAGAAGAAAAGTTAGGCCCCAACCTTGGTGGTCAAAAAAGGACACTTAAAACTTGCCTTTCAGCTACATCCACTACCAGGCATTCCCCGGACAAGGACTACACCTTATGTTTTTCCTGTTATCTTGTGTGGCTACCAAACACTAGCATGGGAAAACACACCTAAGCCCTGATGTGCATGGTGCTGTAAAGCCTTCATCCAAATCTGTGCCTCTGAACATAGAGATGTTCATAGACAGAACTCCCTAGAGTGAGAATGAAATGGAAACCACAGTACTTCAATGAGACAATGAAAGCTAAAACTGATGTGATTTCAGGGCTTCTGCAGGTTTTCAACTAGCATCAGTAATAAAATAAAATATACATCCACTGTCATTTATGCAAAAGCAAAAAGATATTTTAATATAATGAATGCTAATGTTGGCAGATAATGAAGAAATCAAGCTCATAAAGGGACCAAAATGGCAGTGAAAATGTAGGAAACCTCCCAGGTAGTGGGGTAGCATGGCTTGACAAGAAAATGTTATCTGGCCACTGGCACCAGTTAGCCACATGGATCACAGCCATAAGAGAATTAACAAAAAGTATATAAACATTTTTTGATCATGATGTAAGCTGAAATAATAACATCTATTATTTTATTAATTGCTACTACCTTTGTTCTGTGCTATGTAAATACAAAAACCAAATACTGTTCAAATGCTTTTGTCAGTACTCTTCTAAAAAATTAGCAGTTGGCTGGTATCACTGCTTGACAAAAGAGAATTAGCTTATTATTTAGAAATCAGTTATAATCCTCATCTCCAGTCAGCCGACACTATTTCCTGTCAAGATAAGTGGGAGGCCAAAGGACCCTAAACACCAGAGAAATTGGATACCACCCTTCCTGAGGATGAATGATGACAAATGCAGCCTGTTGGGGTAAGCCAAAGGACCTCTGTGGGTCTGAAATGAATTGTCTAGTTCTGGAGCCTGTACATGCTGTGGTTTTTCATGGTCATGTAGGTGAGAACCAAACCCAACACAAGATCTGTGCTTTATTTTTTATCCTGTTCTATGCCCATCTATTTTGTTCCCAGCTTCTGCCTCCACGATGTTCATTTTAAGTGCTGCACACTGTACATTTCTTAAAACTAAATAAATAGAAAGGAAGATTGATTTGTCTCTCTGGTGACTTATTTTATGGCAACATTAGTGTTCTGTCCAAACAGGCAGCATCACTCATACAGTCACCTTGGGCTTGTGGCATTGTGCCATTTGTGGCATTTCAGAAACAGTCACAGGAGGCAAACCATTCCACCTTCCTAGCCCAATATGCAGGATTCATCAGTCAGGGATCATTTGGACCTAGAGCCGTGGGGAACAGAACGGGAAAAACTATTCAGGGGATAAAGACGTATTGTCCTCTGGGGCTAGGGACATCAAAATGTGAGACCAGGAAATGGAGATCTTTACCAACCTGGTTCGGATGTCCTGAGTAAACTGCTCTGAAGACAGAAGGATATCTTTGCCATAAGAGCACTATAAATCTGGCTAGCCTGTTTCCCCAGGCTGGCGGGGCTCAGGGCTGAAGACCTGGCTCCAGCCAGGGTCCCCAGCAGCTCCTGCTGGGGCAGCCAGGGCAATCCCCTGTGCAGATGCACCCTCCCACCACCCTGCTCTCTTCTCTGCCCGGGATCAGATTTTTCACTGGCACTGCTCCCTGGCTCTGCCCTCCAGACAAATCACCTTACCTGCCTTTACGTACTTGTGTGTAGAATATAGTTTCTAGCTGCAAGGCAAGCTTGTAAACTCATCACACTATAGAGAGGGCAGGAGGACAGAGTGTTATGGACAGGCTATTTTTTAGGGTTAAAATGTTACAAGTTGACTTGCTTTCTTTTTTTCAGGTGAAGGGTTGGAGGAAGGGATGAGTAAGTTGCTTTAGAGTTCAGTGTTAGATAGCTGAAAATAGGTTTATACAACTGAAAAACAAACACTTAAAAAGGCACAGTGTTCCCTGGGACATTTCACATCCCCCATATTGTTGAGGGCAAGAAGGGAGGGAAACCTTTTCCGCACTACAGCCCATCCCCAAGTACTGGATGTTTCTGCTTTGGTAGTATACCCAACAGGTCTATCTTCAAGGCAACAGGGATGCCAAGGCCAGCACATGCTACACCAGTAGATTTCGGTGAACTGCTTCAAACACTGTGCTTCCTAGAGTAAGGACCATAACAGTAGCAGGATGACAGGGCACCAAACTTCTCACCCTAGATTCCATTCCACATCTAGGGCACCAAACAGGTATTAAACACTGAGGAGGGAATTTTCAAAGTCTTCTATGGGAATGAGATGTCTGCTTTGTACTTAATTCAGTATGATGTATATTTGTGTACATATTTAAGACCCCTATGAAGTCCCAAGAGGAGCAGCTATTTAAATCACAACAAAATAACAGTGTATGGTCACAGAGTGAACTGTACTGTAATATTCATTTCACAGGATCGTAGAATACCTCAAGTTGGAAGGGACCCATAAGCATCATCAAGTCCAACTCCCTGCTCCTCGCAGGAATACCTAAAACTAAACCATATGGCTAAAAGCGTTGTCCAGATGTTTTTTTTTTTAAGTAGAAATGAAGTAATTTTATTGCGCTAATGAACTATGCCCAGAACTCTTAAAATACATTCACAAGGGATTAATTTTAAGACTTGAAGTCCCAGAAAGAACTTAGCATGTGAACTTTAAATGTGAAATCAAATACACTTTGAGAATAGGGCTGCTGTCTTGAACTAGGTCATTGTCAGGCTGGTGGCAAACAGTGAACTGGAGAATGGCATGATGGAGAACAGCAAGTAAAAAAATTCAAAATACCTACAGTCTTTCTTTCCAAGGATAAACATAGCATACTTTGCACTTCACAAGAAATGGAGGACATGTCTAAAACAGCAGTTGCAGAAGAGGTTTTTCTCCGATGTCGATTATTGTACCATTCATATGTTTTATTGTACTAAGTAGATTATTAGCATTCTTTCTCATGTTATTTGCAACGAATTGCTCCTTTTCTTTCGCAAATAATTGTTCCTGTTCTTTTTTCCAAATTCCTTGCGAGTTCTTCAGTGTTCCCATGCAAGGAGTAAGACAGCTTCATTGCGAGTACTTCATGTAGGAACCAGCCCTCAGTTACCGGACACCTGCACCAGACAAATACACCATAAGTTAAGCAGTATTGTTGCACCAGCATGCTATTCATAGCATCCACTGCTATATAACTGTCTTACCACAGAAACTACAGCCTGTGTGTTTTGAATGCTAGGCTTTGTTTTGTGAAGGGGCTTTTTGCACTTATTTAAGCAGAAACTCAAGATACCTGACAAATTATACTAACCATCTGGCTTTAAGATGCACTGTTTCCCAGAAGACTGCTAGGAGAGTAACCTGACTACATCTCACATTTCAAAAAATGCAGAGCAGGACATCTGCCTAGCCTATTTTGTATCTGACATTGCAGTCACGCACATAAGTTCATGGAGCTTATAACAGTAATAATAAGGAGATTTCAATAGGTTATGGTTTGTTACTTGAATGTGTAAAATTCATTGGTGTAAAAATTCATTATAGAACAAGAAAGTTCTCCTTCATTGACCACTTTGTTGTTCTGCAAAGCTGGGTTTATCAAACTGATCCAATAACATATGACCCAAAAACTTCAGCCTTATAATTACCAAGTTTTTGGACTAATCCTGGCTGTGGCAATGTTACAAAAAGGGTGTGAAGGCTTTGCAATCAAATTATTGACTGAACAGGCTTCTGAAGAAGTTATATGAAGAAATATTATTTTTATTACTTGGGGGTTTTGCAGCTGAACTGAAATGGACATAGGTAAGACTTACTTAACAAAATGTCTAAAACTGTTAGGGACATATAAAGTGACATATAAAGCCTAAAGGGGGTAGCTTGACAAAAGATGGTACTTTACACACGTGAAAATAAATGGTGGAAACCATGATAGCATACATCCACAAAAATAGATTAGATTCCACCTGCACAACAGTCATTCAAAGCCTGATTGATTGTCTGCCTAAAGAAGGCAGCTTGAGTCATTACTGTTTTAAGTTTGTTTTAAGTTGCAGGCATGAATTAGAAAAAGAAAAAACAACAAAACTCTTTCTGTACTTTAGGAAGGAATACAACAGTGCGTTGTGTCCCTTAGCCCTTCAGAGACCTTTGATGTAGGACAAGGCAAGTATCCTGGCTAAGGCTAATGGTAGTACTGCGCTAGGGGACTTTTACACAAAAGCTCAAGGTGAAAATAGAAAACAATGCATTTAAAGGCTAGAAAATCACCAACACAGAGTAATATACATTTCCTTATTATATATTACTGCACTGAGATCACCGTGAAAATCAGCCTCTAGGTCGAAGCCAGAAAGGTCAGACAGATCCCAACAGCAGTTGAGCTGATCTCCTTAACCTGTCTGTGCGCCTAGCCCGAAAGTTCCTTACCCACAGAAGTCATCGTTGCTGAGAAAAGCACTCTACTGATGCTGCTGTCACAGTACAGCAAGAACACGGTATGTCTGAGAAAGGGTTAGTAGGACTGGGCTCCAAGTAAGTCCACTGGCCATGTTCCTACTGCCATTTAAGAAAAGGTTGAGGAGCAAATCCCTGGCACCAAGACCAAGTGGCAGTGGCTAGCTCACAGCCATGCTGCCAACACCTACATAAATTTGGTCTTACAAAGAGCCAGATGGAGTGATCCAAAGCAGAGCTAGGGTGAGAGGTAACAGTCACACAGGGATCCAGTGCTCACGGTCACTCCTTCTACCACTTTTATTTAACTGTATAGACATAGCCATCACCATAATATTCCGTCATGCAATATCTGGCTAAGCAGCATGTGCTATTTGGTTTATGGGCCTTGAAGATGGCCTTTAGACAACCAGTTCACAAGCTGTGATGTACATCACGCAACATTATCCCTCTTCAAAGAGAGGAGACTTCACTTATGACTAAAGTCTGATCTGAAAGCTTTTTTTCTTCCTAACTCTGATGATCCTGTTCAACCTAATGCTACATGGTACTTATGAAGTGATGACATAAATTAATAATACTGTTCTGTGGCCATAGTCTGACTTCCAGCACACCATTTCCCCAGATCCTGTTATGTAGATAAAGGCATTTTGTTATTTATAGTTAGGCAAGTTCATCCACTTCTACAATTTGAATTAAGACGGGTCTAAATAATTAGACCATTACTGTTCCCCTAATGATCTAATTTGTTTCAAGTGTAAACACGAGAGGGAGAAAGCAGGTCAGTCTTGGTTTCATTGATTTTTAATGACAAAACATGAAATATCCTCTAACCTAGTTTGTCCTTTCTTTTTCAGATCAGTAAGAAATCAGTAATAGCTTTACTTTTTGCAAACATGGATTGTGTTCATTAAAACATTTTGCTGCTCCAACCTTGATCTTACCGAATACATTAAGAAGTAGGTCACTTGACAGGTCTTTTCTTTTTCTTTTTAATTGAAATCAATGAAGCTGACCCTGGCAGGTTAAACTAATTAGATCATTAAAGAAGTAGCAATATTTTTAATGATGAGATATCTTCTGCTCAACTTGGAATTCTTTCTAAAGGAAATGAATTTGAATTGAATGTGTAAGAGTTGTTCCTGAAGAAATTTCTTTTATGAAGTTTGAGAAAAATACCAGAGGGCTTGAAATTCAGCCTTTCATGGTCACCAGCATTGCAAGAAAGATGAATATGACTCTAACACATCCTTTCCACTCATGTAAGCAGAGGCAAATCCACAAACACAAGCAGATATTGTGCCTCCCGTATTTGGGAATTAATCCTCTTGTGACTGAAGTTAACAGCCTCACATCTATGGACGAGGCAGTCTGTCAGCTCTGGTGTTCTTCAAAATGTCTTCACAGGTCCCATGAAAAAACTGCAACTTCAGTATGAGCTTTAGATTCAGTGAATCAACAGGTAATGCATAAAGCTGACCATCACAGCGGCAATGGCTTGTTTTATATGTTAACAAAAATAGTCCAGCAAATACTAACCCATCAAGAAAATTTGTATCAGTCACCAAAATGATCATTTAGATATAGAGAAGATAATCGTGTGTATGAAAATCATAACTAGGAGGATAGTTCTCAGATCTTGAGGCAATACATGAAATTCTCTCAGATCGTGAGATAAAATTCAGCCATAATAAAAATTTACCTCAGTTACCTTAGGAAAATTTCCTGAGAAATAAGTGGCATTATCCTTACCCAAAAAACTTTCAAGAAGTTCTATACAAGAGCTGAAATAAACTGTGATGTTACCTTATATCACTGAATAACTGCAACAGTTTTCTGTCCATTCTGCTGCCCTGAAGGAATAAATGCGTATATCTTAATGCAATTTTATGCATAAGATGTAAGCAATCAACATCATTTCATATATTTTTTGAAAGTGAAGGATTTTTTACTGTTTTTGAAAGGAGTCTGTAATTACACACTCATTTATGCAAAATTAGCTCATCTTGCAGGAGACCAGTTATTAGTGGAATGAAAAGCATCATGCTAAGTAAACAGCTAAAATAACAGTGGCACAAAACCCAAACACATTTCAAAAATAAATAGTTGTGAAAAATAAAATAAAGATAGCTTATGTGTAATTTTAGAAGTATATTCCTGTTATTAGTTACAAAACAAATAGCCACAATGTAGATAAAGCAAAGCAAAACACACACACAAAAAAATAAGGCAGGAACATGTTCAAAGTGAATACATTATTAAAAATAAGCCAGAAGAAAAGCTGTGAAAAATCAGTAGTAAGGTATTTATTACAAAAAGGTTGCCAAGTATAGGGTACATATTTATTCTGTCCTGAGTGATTGAAGAACAGCATCTATCTCAAGGAGCTATTTTGCTAGAGCAACATAATCAACATGGGATTTAACAGCAGAATTCAGGTATCTGAATGCACATACCTAGTGCCATAAAACCAAAGGCTGGGTGCCATGGAATAGGACCTCGGAGAGTCTTTCACTTTTCTGGAGTGGCCCCTCAGTGCCAGGTGGGATTCCCAGGGACATTTCAAATGGCACCTGACACCTATTTGTGGGTAACCGAATCCAGTGCTGAAAGGTGACATTGAACATTCTGGGTGGGATTTGGCTTAGTGCGTAGTTTCTAAATATGAGCTGAGTGTCTAAGCTCCCATTTCGGTCCATGGAGACCTAATCAAGGCAACTAGAGCCTCAAGAGTAGTTCAGCTCACCCTAAAGCAGACACCTGTACCTGGTTAGCTGAGTATCTCCCAGACTCTGCAGACTGTACTGGCCATGTAGATTAATGGACAGTGTGAAAAAAGAGACTGCTTGCAAGAGTTTGAAACTCTCTACTGCGCTGTTTCTTGTTACCTGGTATTATCGTCAAGTTTGTTTGGGAAAGGAAGTTGTGGGGAACTGTATCTTTAGAAAGCCTTGACCTAGCCTCGCTGGAAACATGTGCAGTATCCAGAGGCTCATTAGCTCTCATCAGAACAACACATCATGCTACAAAAGGACATAAACGTCCAGCTGAATCACACCCCAAAGCTTTCTCTGGAGAAATGCGATTGAGGCTAAGTGGAGCCAAGATAACTAATTCAAAGCCCATGAAAATACATCTGTGTTAGTGATCCGAAAGAGGAGAAAGAGAGATAAATCTCTAAATACTATACTTAAAATACCAGGCAAAGTAATGGCTATCCATAAATATTTAATAAAAGGCATCAATAATAAATGCCTCTTCATTTCTACTCACATCTGAATCTGTAAGGTTTGGAAAATTAAATCTACCTGCTCCATGAAGGTGGATTGCTCCCTGGCAATCAGTGAATGAACTTGGCAGGCAGTGGTCACGAGGGCACGCTGGGGCTGGAAATGATCTCTGATGGTGAATCCCCTTACTTCTACAGGAAAGAAGAGCCTAAAATGTCAGAAGGCATATTAAATAGCAACTCTAAGTCCTTCCTGGGGAACAAGCGTGAAAAATTCCCACTCAAGTCAGTCGTGTGTATATTTGACTGTCCAGGGGCTGAATGTGGCCCAAGACTCTTCATGAGTTTTAACCAATGGTTAAAAGGTAAAAGACCTTATGCTTCAGAGTATAAAGCCCAGCTTCTTAGACTTCTTCAAACCAGAGGCAGCTGCTGTGCATTTAACCTGGAGGCTGGTCCTCAGAAATACAGCCATTTGTTTCCATCCAGCATTTCCTCCCTAGCTGCAATTTTGAAACTCCATCCCACTTGCTTACCGGTTTTGGTGATATCCTGGACATCCCAGTGTTTCAACATCTCTCTCAGGCTCCAAAGTGCAGGTTTAGGCAATTCTAGGATTTAAATTCTGAGTATGTGAGCCTAATGTGGTGCTCTTTATTCAGAAAAATTCTCTGCCTTCAAAATGACTCGGATTGCATCAAGCAGTCGCACTTCAGAGTCCCAATTTTAAATACAAGTAAGTATTTAGGCTATGATGCTGCCTATTAACATTTATTTATGGAAGCCATAGGAGACAAAACAAGGTAAAAGACCCTTTATTTCAACACAAGGCGTTCATCTTTTTATTCTTCAAAATGGGTTTTTGTTTTGTTTTGCTGTTTAAGGAATAGTGGAAAACTAATTTCTCAGTCTATGCCAACAGGAAATTATCACATTATATATTCCAGTTTATGAGGTACCCCAAGCTTATTTCTTGTTTATGCTAATGACAGGCACTGTGAGAAGTCTACGAAAACTCTGGAAATGATAATGAGAGCTCTGCGACTGCGTTTGTGCTGGAAGATCATTACCTGCTCCCTTCCCCAAGAATGCTTGTGTAACAAACTGTAATGAACCATTCTCCATGCTTTACTTTCAACATGCAGTTACTTTAAGATCTCTCTGATATGTGACATTATTAAAGACATTGTCTGAAAGCATGACCCTCATTAATCACCAATAGTTCTGATATGCCCAAAGGGAAAAAACCACATCCAAAGACCTTTTTCACAGCTAGATAAAAGAACTGCCGCCTTCTCTGATAGGCCCCAGTATCCTTAATCTAACTACGGTAACAGCAAAAAACTAGTAATTGCTTCTGAATCACTCCTTTTCACATGAGCAGCTAATTTGGCTTTGACATACAGATGGTAAAAGACAAAGTTTGTATTCAATGGTATAAAAAAGAAACTGTCTTTGTTCATATTTCAGCCTGCTGCAATATTGATCTTACAGGTATTGGGCATGAAGATGCTCATATGAATTACTGAACACACATTTTTTTGTTGTTCCTTCATATCAGCATGTGTTGTGCTGCAGAGCTGCAGAATCCTTTCGTTTGTCAGCTGAGTTAGATATATCGTCTCTTAGATGTGCTTCGTCATTATTCATCCCTACCAGTAACTTACGCTTTTACTGTCTGCAAAAGGGACAGCGTGATAGAACTGGACAGCCTACCCATAATGTGAACATACATTAAATAAGCTGTCCCATGCACTGCGAATGCAGCCCATCACCACTCTACTGTAGAGGATTTTGATGTGTAAAGACTGATGCACAGTTTAACCTTAAATGTATGTTTCCGTCACTGTCTGATTCTGATCTGGGGCTAGAGTTAGGTGGTGTAGGTAAGCACCCATTTCAGAAGAAACTGAAGCCACCAACTTCATCACAAATGATAATCCAGGCAAAATGATAAGACGGAAAGCAGTTCATGCCACCGTTGTACATAATATTGCTTACATTAAACAAAGCACCTCAACCTTTGCTAGAGAGTTTACTGGAAACTCTTCACAGTCTGGATCCTGAAAGTAACAGGAGACATTCCCACGCAAACTAACTCTCAGGAACCAGGCTTGGCACAGCTGCCACGGCAAAACAAACAGTAAAGCAAAGCATAAGAATGACTGGTTTTCAGTTTTGTCTCAAGCTGTGCCTTGAAACACCTGGTAGGATTTCTGGATCTGCCACCCCCAGTAAAAAACATTTAAAACAAGGGAAGCAGAGCCAGGTAGGTTCCAGCAGTGTTTCTCCTTGTTTCCATTATTAGTTGCTGCAGCAGACTGGGACATTGTCTCACAGTCTTGAGAGAGGGGGGGGGTCAAAAGTAAGAAAAAGTTGAAATATATGATTCTTTTAGATGGTTTAGCAATTATAATGGTCTGTTTGG
>JAVKLA010000057.1:18658333-18690232 GCA_034782735.1 Sagittarius serpentarius | reverse complement strand
TGAGGGCTGCCAGAAGACCAGAACAGAGAGTTCTTACCTTAACACCGACATGTAAGCCTGTCTCAGAAGAACACAGATGTGCAAGCGGGAACGACGACGCCAAAGAAAACGACGACGACGACGACGACGTCCAGGCGGCAACAGCTGTCCAGGTGGCAACAGCTGTCCAGGCAGGTCTCTCGATCGCCATTTCCCTGTCGCCTGGGCCACCTCTGAGGCTCAGGGGTTTAGCGGGCCTTCGAAATCGGCTTTGTGGGTTCTGTGTGCCTGGTGACGTGCATCTCCTCTCTCGCAAAAGTGATGACTTTCTGTTGCCTGCTTTTCTCAACCAACTCAAAAATACCAGAAAGGCAGCGGAATTTCTAAGTCACCGGAAGGAAAAGCAGCCCACCTTTTTGTCCTAAAGCCGCAGGAAGTGTTGGTGAGGGGAAACCTGTGAAATGCATTATGTATCGGCCAGGAAGTAGGGGGACAAGGTGTTTTAACATTTTGTTTTACTTATCATTACCTTACTCTGTTTCGATTGTTAATAAATTAAACTAATTTCCCCAATTCACGTCTGTTTTTCCTGAGACAATAATTGGTGAGTGATCTCTCCCTGTCCTTATACTGACCCACAAGCCTTTTTTTGTATTTTCTCTCCCTTGTCCAGCTGAGGAGGGGAGTAAGAGCAGCCGTTGTGGGCACCTGGCATCCAGCCAGGGTCGACCCACCACAAAAGTCGAGGGGATTACCACGTCATCCAGGCTGGACAGGATCATACTCAAGGAGTACAGAACAACAGGGTAAAAGTAAAACAGACCTCAGCATTTGGCAGTCCATATCTCGGTCCATACTACAGTGGCCAGGATCTGAAATGTGACTTGACAGTCTCACCCCTGTGAACTACTGTAGCCGTTCCACAAAACAGAGATGTCCTACTGTGTTTATAACTGTTTATAGACAGAGCCAGGAGCAACACAGAGACTTGCAGACCCCGAGAAACCTGTTTTCTCTGGTCAGCTTTTGGTTAAAAGAACTGCCCTGGCTCCTCTAAAGAGGATTGCCACCCTGGACCAGTAAGGTATTGCACACCATGGGCTGCTGGCAGGAGGTGAGCTCTGCTGTCCTAAAGGCATAGAAGTTTTCCTCTTTTCCAGTCACAACACTCAAGGCAGAAAAAACATCCGGAGGCATGAAGCTATTCAGTTGGTCCCTGAGCAGACATAAGATGCTCACTCACAGGGTTGTGGCAGGCTGAAAGCAGGAGGCAGCCACGTAAGCCACTGGCCATGCAGCAACCTACAGTTAGCATTTACACAGCTCCCAAGTGCTTTGCAAATGTATTTCATCCCTACTTAACCCCCCTTCAGCTCCATTTCCCCATGGGTACTCAAAAGCTCAGTGGTTGAAAATGTATTTCTTGCTGGCTCCAGCCTTTCCCAGGAACACAGGTGCTACTTTAGTAGCTCCCTGTAGATGCTTTTCATGCCTAGCAACAACAAACAAAATTTTTCTGCAGCAGATTAATTATAGGGGACTCCAAGTAATAGAAAAGGCAAGTGCTAAGTGCCCAGCTTCAAATTTTAAGGCAAAAGTATAACTCATGTTTACCTGCGTTTTCTTTTCCCTGCCATCAGTACCAGTTTATTCCTACTGTCTTTTCAGCTAAAGGGAGACTTCAACCTGATTTTACTCAGCCACCCTGGGGAACACGTTCCTGCCAGCAGCATTCAGCTAAACCCTGTTAAAAACACACAAAATGAGTGGGGCTTCTTCGTACTCCACCAGGACGGAATTTGGTTCAGCTTCTTTCTTTCCTCTGCGGACTCTGATGCTCTTTTCAGCAAGCATCGTTATGCAGGAGAAGCATTTGTCCGAAAGGCACCAATATCACATGGGCGTTTAGGCTGTGTCCTGCAGGCAAGAGCCCCATACTGTTTTGACAATTTTCGTAGGAATTTCTAAGTGTTACATTTTGAGTGAACTTTGCCCCAAAATATCATTCTTGTAGGAACTGTGGATGGTGAATCCAAAGCAGACAGCATTCTGATTTGGTCTGCACAAAGTTCAGACCACAGGTGAAGGAAATGAACCTTAAGCACAGCGAGGTAAAAGAAACAACATTTTCTGGATGGTAGGATTACAGCACTGTGCTAGCATGCACCACAGCTGTAAAGAGAGATTTACTGTAGGCAAAATGAAACTTCTTGTCTAGTCTGAGAGAAATTCAAACAATGAGCAAGAGGGTAAACAGTGAGAACAACTTTATAGCTGGTGAAATGCTGCTGAAGTTGCTATTGGAAACATTTTCCCCTAGACCACAACCTCTCTATAAGACAGTTAAAGACAGCTGAGGTGAAATGATCTCACCTAACACCAGACATCAGCACTAGTTTTACTAGGGGCCCTTCATCATCTGTTTTAGATATTTCCTTTAGGATTAGGAGAATTGCCCACTTTTCTCCCTTGACCGCAGACGGGAATCAGACAACAAGCACTGATGCAGAGGACTATGGTCAGCTGTCAAGGGACAGTTTTTAACCTGGCACTACCTTTTCAAACAAAACAAACACTGTTTTCCCCTCTGTAGAGGGGAAATAAAAGAGGAGGTATAGAGAAAATAGCAAAAAATCCAAGAGAAATATGAAGAGAAATTTTCCTGCAGCTGACATCCAGTAGGCTGTCTCCCAAAACAGAAAGAAATCCCTTTGCTTGAGTTTATTAAATACCAATAAAACACTAGATAATTCTTCAAAACAAAAAAAGAAAAAAAACATGCTGGGAGAAATATTTATACTTTGATATTATGGTTCTGACTTCTGCATGGTTTTTATACATAGCTTGGTCTTTTGCAAACTGCCTTTTCAAAAAGAAGTCCACTAGAACATTTTCATTGAATGCAAAAGGCTTTAGATTTACTCAGAATGTAAAAGCACAGATTCTAGCCTGTGTGTCTATAGGCTAAAATAAAGTAGCCTGGTTTTAAAATGTGCAGAACACCTGCATTTTCCACCAGTCTCAGTGAGGGCAATATGAAAGAGAGAATAAAGATTAAATGAAAAATCATCCTGTGGGTTTGTCTCCCATGACATTTAAGTCAGTTGGTGTTGTTTTCTCGTCATCTGCTGAATTTTGGCAGCTGTACCAAAGGGGTGCACACTAACTGGGACAACCTCAAATAGAAGTGCCTTAGAAATCACTCCTGTGACTGCTGCGAGGCCTGTGTCCTGCAGCGGGGACCACAGAAGGGTGAGATGTACACAAACGAGATCCTGCGGTTACCCTACACAAACTCCCTGTGCTGGGGAGTAGGCAGCTCACAGGGAGATGTCCAACCTATTGCAGGATTTGGGTAGAGGCAAGGTGGTGTAGGCAGGGGTCTGCCTGAACTTCAACAGAACTGGCTTTGGTGGGTGGTCTATGTCAGCTTACATGTTGCTCGAGAAACCTCATTCAATACCTGTTTGTAAACCACGAAAAGTCTGAACAGAAAAGCTGAGATGATCTCCATCTGTTCTGTCCCTCCATGACTTTTCTGTACTAAGGAAAGGAACCGGTGTAAAAGGACAGGGAAGCAAAGTCGGAGTGAGTAATGGCAAAGGGTGAAGGGTTGAGAAACCAAGAAAAATTTCAGCCCGATGTTTAGGTTTGGCAAACTAGTGAAAGTAGGGCTGAAGTGGATCTGTCTCCTGTGCACACACCAGTAACAATCTTGTTACTGTGTACTGGACTCCTGGTTTTGACATCCCACTTCACCTTGCATTAGGTTTGGTTATCAACCCTGAGCCACAGCTCTCTTGACCCAAAGTTTAACAATCCTCTGGGGTCAAATGGGGTTGGCACAGCTCGGTCAGCCTGGGCTGCACTGCTTGTTCGGTTCATGTCAGCTCTCTACCCTACAGGTATTCTTCGCCAGAGCATCTCATTTTCCATAAACTGTTCTTTTAAATGCTTGAGTAATCACTCAGATTTGGTCAGGTGATCATTTATGCACAACAGCTAAGCCAAAAGTCCAGGGAACAGAACATTTATTCTCTGGCGTCTTTACAAAGATAAAGGGACATGGGCTATTTCACAGCTAGGATGGGCTTTTAGTTTTCGAACCAAAGGTACTCTCTACAGGTGAAAGTTACAGTAAGTGGGATTCATCCAACAGGTCTTGGGCATTTGCAGTGTACACTTTTAATCTGATCCTGTTTTGCCTTTTTCCTCCATTGATCAACAAAGGCACCTAAACATTTAGCTCAAGTACACGCTTCAGATACCAAATACAGTTAATACAGTCTCAAAAAGTCACTGCCCAAAATTTTACAACTACTCAGGCTGCATAAACAGCATTACCAGATAACTGCTGGTAATGGCCACAGCCCTGCTTCTTGCTTTCAAGATGTCCTTTTCTCCTTGGGAACCCCAAAGGAGTCTGTCCCCCCATCCGCTCTGCACCCACGCCAGTGATTCTCAGTGAATTACCAAAACCAGCATTTACTCCTTAACAGCCACTCAGTGCAAACTAGGCTCAAGTTGCACTGTTTGGCTGCTGAGACACTGGATTAAAAGTGAAATTGTGGGAATAAATTAGTTGTGACAATTGACTGGAAGGATTAGACCCCCAGGGTCTGACTACAGAATTTGTGCATCAGGAAACTGATATCCTGATGAGGTGAGGAAGGACTTCTAGGTCGCTTATGGCTGCTTTCTCCTCTTGCAGCAGAAACTCAGTCTGATTTCTTCAGCCTCCTACTGGGTTTTTAATGATCATGAATACTTTCTAGCAGTAACACTATCATTTTTTCTCCTTGAGACTTCATCTGGCAAGTGGAAGAACATCTTATTTCTTCTTACCTCATTTGGAGATTGCTTTTCTGTTTTTTCTTAAGTATTCTGAGCATCAGCAGAGCCTGTGTGGTTTTAGAAGGGTGGGTGGGCAGGGTCTGGAGGAGGATCTTCAGGACACGTATGTTTTTGTCGTTCCTTTGTCTGGCACTTGATGCAAACCTGGGTTCTTCACTGGCTGCACACCCTGAGCGAGAAGAACAAGGACCTACAAGAGGAAATTTTCAAGGAATTAAAATACACATACACACATTACCAAGATAACAGAAAATTAAAATTCCCCAAGGTATAGTACTGGGAAGACTGTCAGAGTGAATACAGCTCTGAGGAGCAGCAAAGATGCTCTCCAAGGAGGAATCAGGTAAAACCGTTCAGCATGAAAAGTATTCACAAAGGTGTCCCTGATCACGACAGGCATTGCACAGGAGAGGGACCAAATCCATGTTGTAACTGAAGTAAAACCTGCAGCTCAGAAGCTTCTCAGCATCGGGGGATCTTCCCCAAGGAGGAACTTTGCATAAACAGCCATTGTATAGGAGCTGGAGATGCTGCCCGAGACAGCATGAACAAATTCACCTGAGAGATGCTGTATAAATATTTGAAATGGAAGAAGAGCTTAACATAAGAGCTGTCCCAGCCATAAAGGAATACACCAGCTCCCCTGGCCAGGCAGCAGGAGAGGCTGCAGATCTGTGGTGAAATCAAAACAAGAGTCCACACAGGAGAAACACCAACGGGTGACCTATGAGAGACAGAAAGCCATCCAAACCCCATCCTTGCTAAATCACAGGCTGCACACTGGATGAAAACCTCAAAAGTGTGCCGAGACGGAAGAAGGGCCTTCTGCCGGGGCCTGTTTTGTTGGAAGCGGAGGGCCCACACAGGAGAGAGGCTTGGAAAACCGGCCAGATAGGAAAAGCCCTCTCCCCTGGGGGAGTCCTTGCAGAAGAGAGGCCAGGTTGACCGCAGACAAGATCCCTCCTTTGCTCCTACACCAGGAACAAGGCGTTTGGGTTGACATATAGGCACCTGGGGAGGCTTCCTGGACACTTTGCAGTCGGAGGAATAGGAACTGGGGAGGTGAGAGGAGGACAAGGAGCGAGACAGGCACTGAAAGGAGCAGCTGTGGCATTGACCAAAAGGAGACAGGTGGCACAAAATCTGTGGTTTGGCTCATCCTGGGTGACTGTTGGAATAAGGAGCCCAAGAGAATGTAGGCAGCTCCCAGTGACATGGTGGGACGTTGGAGAGAGCATCCAGTTCGGCCAGTGGTAGGATCAGGAAGAGGTAGGTGAGCAGGGATGTGCAGAGGGGAGGCTGTTTTACAGAGGTAGGGAAACACTGCCTTACTAATGCAAGGAGTTTAAAATGCCACGTTCCCATTTGGCTTCAACTCCTCATATCCCTCTCCTGGGAACTTCCAAAAATCGCTTCTTTGGAAACTGTATGTCGTGTATGCAGTACGTTTTCATTTTCTCAGGATACATTTATATACTCTGTCCTGTGCTAGAGTAAGGGGTTAACATCACTCAAGCCCTTGTGAAGCCTAGTCGCTGTTTCTACTGCAATGAATTACATTTCATTAAAGAAGTTTAACTAATCAACAAGTAATTGGACATGCAAGCCACCCCTTGACAGGCATTTTATACTGAGATTCAAGCCATCAGAACTACCTCTAGCACTCAGCTTTTAAAACCTGATAAACCTTTTCCTGATGGTCCACAGAAGGGGGGGGTGACTGCCAGAAGAGGGGTGCATGACTCCACTGGGCACTTGCACAGTGGGTGCTGCCCCAAGCAGTGCAGCAAGCCTGATCACAGCTTCAAGGAGGTAATAAGGGGACAAAGAATTTCTGAGCTTTCGGTCGCTCGGAAAGCTGGAAACATGGATTTCTCTGGCAGCCTGTGAGATACAGGAATTTGTTATGCCACTCAAAGCTCAGAGCACTGTGAAGAAAATGTTTCATCAGGCGGAGGAGTCTCCTGGCCCAGTCTTTTTTGGAAACACAAGAAATCAAAGCCAGATCCCAGGTAAGCAGGAGCCAGAAAGTCTTTCTGAGCCTCAAGCCCAGTTGCAGAGCCTCAGCCAGCGGTGTCCACCACAAGCACGGCCAAGCCATGGAGGAAGATCTTTCTGGAAACACCAGTGAATGAGGCACAGATACATACTAACTCATGGAAAGCACTGCTTTGATGACATTGAAGATCAAAGGGAAGAGGGAGATGGCTGCAGTAAATGAAATCTGATTTACTAGTGTGTTTTAATTTCAATTTCCTTTCGTTCCAAAATATTCCCATGCGCAGTTCAAGTCTGTGCGTGTGTGTATGTATGTAATTTCTGTCCAAGGTGAAACTAGGTACAATCGTGCATTTCACAGGTAGATTTAGTTCTGTTACACAGAGGGACAGTTCTCTGTCTCCTCACAAGAAAAGAGCATTCCTATGCTTCAAAAACAATGGCAGATGGGTTTTGATAAAAAAATCCACAGCACTTTCTCTTCTGCTATCATAGAAGTCTTCCACTCATGTTCCCAAACAGTGCTGATGGTGTACGCCTCATCTTCAGAGGTAATCAGTCATGTCTTGTGTCTGATACAAAGAAAATCGTATGTTGTTTCTAGCAGGTCATTCTCTC
Organism: Sagittarius serpentarius; assembly: GCA_034782735.1. Taxonomy (NCBI): domain Eukaryota; kingdom Metazoa; phylum Chordata; class Aves; order Accipitriformes; family Sagittariidae; genus Sagittarius; species Sagittarius serpentarius. The sequence continues at coordinate 18,682,783 of JAVKLA010000057.1, read as the reverse complement.
TGTTTTACAGTAACAGATACACTCATTACAAAAAAATATCCTTTACAAATTCAAACCCGTACTGTAGGATGCTTGCTAAATTTCATGGATTAAAATATTCTGAGTTTATGAGACACAGACTCCACTTTTACGTACACTGATCCTCAGTGATCCATGTCATCCCCTTATCCATGCCACACTAATCTCATGTCCATAAAAACCTTCAAGGTTGATAGACATACTTTTTTTTAAATTCTGGACACTTTTTCCAGCTTTATGTTCACTGGAAAAGTGTAATTAGGAATATGCATTTCTGCTTCCATTCAGAACCCTAAAAATGTAACTTTTTGGTTCTAGGTTTTCTTTAATTTTGGTTTTAAGTGGACATAAAACACACATGACTTTCTAGGGCAGCTCAACACACACTTCTGTCTTCTGATTTTAGATTTTTGTCCACACACAAGTAGCATTTATCCCTGGAAGTTTTATATGAATATTTGACCCTGACAAAAATGCCAAAACAGCGTAAGCCCCTAGCTGCTTTTTAGAACAGCAGTATCACCTACAATTTCATAGACAGCTAATATAGTCTCCACATGTCACAGTCAAGCAACACCAGCATTTGAAGGGCCAAATTCAAATATACATTGACTATGCTTCAAAATAGTTTCTTTCTCTGAATGATTTTTTTTTTCATTTCAGTATTCTGCAATAATGATGATGTTGCAGAATGAAATAGGTCTGGGAACGTTTAGGAGTGTCACACATTTTCAAATGTTTCCAGAACCCTGAAGCATTGAACAAAGGCACCCAAACTCTGACCCATAAATATTTTTCCATCCCTGTTGCCTCAGGGAGGAATGTTTTTCTTAGCCAATCCACTCCAGCTTCTTGCACATCTCTCTTCCTTTCTGTGGCTGTGGTTGCCAGCAGACAAGAGGGACACGTGACAGGCTGCAACATGTTCTTGCAGGTCCATGTTACCTATGCAGTTCAGACCTAGCAAAGGGCTCCTCTTTATACAGAGAGGTATATTACAGGGTACAGTATTTACTGTTTTGCACCACCATTTCCTCTCATACTTCTTGTGAATGAAACTGTGGCCCTTCACCACAGTTATTATTGCATTTGTTCTATACATGCAGCAGGTAGATAATGCTAATACCCACTACCACAATTTAAAGTAGGCAACAAGGGCCTCTCTCAGGAAAGGACATAAGGCTCTTGTATGCAAATAATTTAATTTCAGTGGCTCCATTAGCATTTCTCTTTATTTTTATCTACAAGCATTTCTTAGCCTTTCCCACTTTCACAACCAGTCCCCCATATTTTACCTTTGTGCCCTTCCCCTGTTAAGTCCCTCAAACACCCTTTCTAGAGTGTTTTGTTCCCCTGCCCCATTTTTCCCAGAGGCATGACTGCCACTGCTCCACACTGTCCAGCCCACTTCTCTGAACAGCTATGGCAAATTCAGCTAGGCACTGCAACTGAGGTTTTTTTCCCTAGAACCACAGACATTTTTTTCTCTCATAAACCCTTGCAGCATCACAATATCCCCAGTGAAGACATATCATATCAGGACCCAGAGGTTCTGTTTTCCAGATATTCTCTTATTTCAAAACCTTATGAAATCTCAGTGTCTTTTAAAAGCAGCTGTAAGAAAGTGCTGGCTACAAGTACCCTTGTACTCTCTACAGTTTGTACATTTTCAGGTCTAACTCCCATTTGCTGCTACTGAAGGTTGGGAGCAATAATTCTCACAGGAGTATCTTCTGTTCCTCCAGGGCACAAGATGGTAGACCAAAAAAGATCTACAGACACATACATAAGGAAATTGTTGCTGTTGGTGGTGGTGCTGTCTTTCAGATAGGTGTTTGCAGTGCAAAGAGCTGCAGAGATTTTTGAAGACTCTCTCCTGATATTTTGTCAGTGTAAAGGTCTCCAATACTGCTTCATGGCCCTCTGGTGCTCTGCAGGCTTTATGCTATGGGATGCTGATTATTTTATACATAAGATGACCCCATCTGCATAAGCAAAGAGACAGAACAAAATTCAGTATGGAACAAATATAGCGGTTTTCACAAGAAAAAGCTGATGACCCTTTATTTAATCACAGAATCATAGAATCATAGAATACTTTGGGTTGGAAGGGACCTTTAAAGGTCATCTAGCCCAACCGCCTTACAATAAGCAGGGACATCTTCAACAAGATCAGGTTGCTCAGAGCCCCGTCCAGCCTGGCCTCGAATGCTTCCAGGGATGGGGCATCTACCACCTCTCTGGGCAACCTGTGCCAGTGCCCCACCACCCTCATTGTGAAAAATTTTGTCCTTATATCTAGTCTAAATCTACCCTCTTTTAGTTTAAAACCATTACCCCTTGTCCTATTGCTACAGGCCCTGCTGAAAAGCTTTTCCCCATCTTTCTTATAAGCCCCCTTTAAGTACTGGAAGGCCACAGTAAGGTCTCCCTGAAGCCTTCTCTTCTCCAGGCTGAACAACCCCAACTCTCAGCCTGTCTTCATAGGAGAGCTGTTCCATCCCTCTGACCATTTTTGTGGCCTACTCTGGACCTGCTCCAACAGGGCCGTGTCTTTCCTGTGCTGAGGACCCCAGAGCTGGACACAGCACTCCGGGTGTTTAAACATATCTCTGCTCATCCTAGCTATAAAAGTTTTGTCAGTGTACAAAGCAAAGACTTTCCAGCAAGCAATAACCCTTAAAATATATTTACTAGGACTCTTCAGCTTTATAGTCTTCAAAGATGGGGAAATTTCCTTCTCTGAGGCCTTTTTCTTTGTAAGTTTATTAATACTAGAGATGTCTCTGATTTCACCGTAAGTGTACAGATTATCTTATTACAAAATAGTCGAAAATATACGCCAAAATCAATGCTGGCATGGGGTTTTTTCCTTCCAAAAAGACAAGATTTACAGTTCAAAAATTATTTTTTACCCATATCTAAACAAAATACTTTTACAAAACTAACACGGAATGCTTAACACAGGTATATACATCCAAACCCCACTATTCCAAGGCTCCCAAGAATTTTATTTTTCCCATAGGCAGACAAAGGGTTTTGTGGAGGTTTCTCCCTGATCTTCCACTACAGCTGTTTAAACCTCTTCTTAATGAAAAATTATGCTGTCAAAATCAACAAACAAGTTAGGCAATTATATCACCAATGCAACTGCTGTCTTAAGTGTAGCACTAAAAGCATTGCTCATTACAAAACACTATTCTGAAAGCCTCTATCCACTCCGAGTGAATCACAGAAAGCTTCTGCTGTTCAGCAATTAGAAAAATAAGCCTGTAAGCAGAGCATGAACCCCAAGGACTGGGGCAGCATATTAAACTAGAAACATTTATACACATAGAAGTCATTATAAAAAATAGGTAGCCTTGTTTCAGAGTCTGTAGAAGCAGCCATCTTTCTGTCAGGAGGCTGTGTTTTAAGATGCAGTGAAATCAATCCACCTAAAGCTGCAGTTTTTATAATTTGTAACAGGATACTGAGTCCAAGTCCTACTTGTGTCTCAAGAAACAATATTACATTCTTGCAAGTAAGATGAGCCAAAACTTTTTTGTCCCTAGGGCACAGAGAAGATCATTGTTCCAGCAGTGGGGTAATTTATCACACGCAGCAAGAAAAACACTTCTCTTTGTAAAAGTAAAACCATCAATTTTGCCTGCTAATAGCAAATGAGTGACTAAAACCCCATGATCTTCAAGGCTCTCGTCTGAGTCCTCTGAGGGTATACTCAGTGTAGGCTGGTCTGCTACCATGAGGAATAAAACCTTTATGCTTTATAATGGGAAATGAAAATGGGATCTCAAGCAAGAGGGAAAGAAAAGGTCAGAGATAGTGACAAATGACACCCTCTCTGCAGAAATCTATCTCAGTCATCTCTGGAGTTTCTCCATGTGTTCCAAAGCAGTAGACGATGTAATACTTATTTTCTCTTCCTGGTATTAATGTGAATTTAAATCTTTGAAGTTTTTCCCTTCCAATTGCTGCTTTTTAAACTCGACATATCCAGGTGCTGATGAAACAACATGTGCCCTACTTGCCACAGATAAAAATGCCCCGGACTCCTGACTTTGAGAAAATGCACGTAGAAAAAAGATCTGAAATCCAGCATTTACTGTACATATTACTGCTTAAAGGACACTTGGTTTTTGAAATATAGTTTTCAGTCCTCTTCTGAAAGGGATATGGACTTATTGTAAGCCAAAGACACCCATAACTAACATTACATTATGGCAGTTTAAGTACAAAGGAGGTACATAAAATATATTGATGAAAAATAGACAATTTTTAGATAATAAAATTGTCTGCTTTTCTTTGCTGTATTTTTATTTTTAAAATGTATTTTATAAAACATTTTATCCTTTATATTATAATTGGCCTTCATTTTACATTTTAAAGAGTTTTGTTTCATTGTGATGGAGAACATGATAATGTGAGGGATAGATCATCCTGTTTCTCATAGAGCTTGTTTAAAGTATATAGACATTTGAAGAATGCACTCTGCTCTTTCTTAGAAATCGTACACTTGTTATCTTGATGTGCCATTTACTTTTACTGCAGTAATAGGTTAACAGAATGCTTCTGCATAGAGGGAAGATGGTTAATCTGGCTGCATCTACATCAAGAAAGAAAATGGGTATTCTTATGCTGAGGCACCAGGTTGGTTGTTTACCGTGCCATAAACCTGTGTGGATGAAAGTCAAATCAATACCAAAAGTTGTTTTAACTATATCTAATTCTTGTTAGGAGCACATTCCTATGGAATCCTTTTTTGTCTTTGCAACTTTTTTTAAACCTCAGAGGCCGTGAAGAACTAACAAAACAATGCTACTGTACTGCTTTTGTTAATGACAGAACAATAGGGAAATACAACTAGATTTCACCAATGTACACAAAAAAGTAACCAAAGTGCAATTAGCAATACCATGGACTTCTTCCAAATTATATATTTGTACTGAAAGCAAACTTTTTAATATTATAAAGAAGGTTTATTTCTTCAGCATCTCCTAACTGCATTTTTATAGGCAGATCATTTTAAGGAGGGCTTTATAATTGCTGTTATATATACATTCATCCGACCTAAGGTAACAGTAAACCAGTAGACTTAGGGTTGGGGGTTGACATTGCTTGCTGTTGTCAATATTTTACAAACAGATCTCTATTTAAAGTGGTTTATACTCTTTGTTAGTAATCATTTACTTTACATACTGTATCAAGTGTACATTCGTCTTTTTGGTCACATTAGTTTAAAAAGTCACGTTGATATTTACATTTTTACATTGCCCTTTACAAGGACAATGCCTGCATTAAATGCTGTATCATGACCACAAAGAGCTTGTCACATGTTTTGGTACTCCAATAACGTTATTCTTATCGTTACTATCAGTGTTGCTAACCATAATGTCAATATCAATATCAATTTATGCTTTACACTGGCATTATTCCAAATCAACCAACCATGGACATACCTGGACCATATACACTAAAATTCCCAGTTTCAGAAAGCTCCTCTTTCAGATGATGGTTAAGAGTGCTAGAAAGTCAGACTCTTATTATAGCTCTCAGCAACTTTTTCCATTTAATCTTCTAACTAAGGACCTCGGTTTCAATATCTACCAATCATTTGAAGACTGCTACATCTCCTTATCAGCTTTTTGGCATCTTCCTTGCTTGTCATTTCTGCACAAAAAAATATGTGGACCCCTTTTCCAAGTGTCTGGGAACAACAGGCAGCAGGGTCACCTACAGACGCTGTGAATACCTCATCCAAAGACGAAGAGATCACAAACAAAAGAATTAGCATCTATCACTGATTGCCACCAACCTCACCTGCCTGAAACTACCTTCATCTTGGCATCCATTTACCTGGGCTTCATTCAGTCCCCACAGACACATCACATGTATCAATATATACACTTAAATATATTTGCATAAGTACATATACATATATGTATGTGTGTATTTATGTATTTGAGAGGTTACACATTCCTTTACCTGCTCCTTAGCTGCAGAATGCCTTAACTAGCCACATCCCACCCATGAAAGGGTTTTGGGGGTACGTAGGTCATGTAGCAGCAAGCTAAGGCCAGAGGGAAACAAGACATATCTGAATCCGAATATAGTTTGGGGAATCCCAGAATACCTATATATCCCATCTACCAAGGAGCAGACCAGAGGTGTGATTAGGTTTAACCGAGAGCTTTCTTCGTTAGACCTATCTTTTTAAATTGGTTTAATTAATTGCAATGAGGGTGAAAGCTTTTATATGGGTTTGAGTGATGCTATATGCCACTTCCATACACATCCTCTATACTTTTACTTCATCCAGTCCGAGAAGATGCACCTGGACATCTCTGCTCCCTGCTGTGCCCCCTGGCAGTTCCGTTCCCAGGATGAGCACGCAGCAGACGTTAAGCATGGAGGAGATCTGAGGCATTCCTGAGCAGCCAGGAAAGATATGAGAGAAAGGTTGTTCCACAAACACATGCTGGGCATGTAAAACTTCACCAGATAATAGGATTGTTGTGTGGAAACACCCCGCTCCTATCTGTCAGGCTCACAGTAGCTGCAAAAATGACAATAGCAAGTACAACACTGGAGTTGCAGCCAGACTGGAAGAATAACAAATAAACGTGGTGTTTCAAACTTAAATCTGTCTCCCAGCTGGAGTTCTGCTGTAGCCTGCCAAGCACAACAGGGAAGAAGGCAACAAGGAGACTAGTCTGGAGATCAGAGTGAAGGTGTCTGTAAAGCACAAAGGATATCCAAGCAGTATTGTTGGCTGCGGACACTGTGCTGGTAAGTCAGGCAGCATTTGGAAAAAGGAAACTCACAGGAGAAGGAGGAAGAGAAAGAAAATGAAGGTGGCAGAGGAATAGAAGAGAACAAAATGGGACAAAACAAAGGTAGTGAGAAAAAGGCAGAGCTGTAGCATCCTTCAGCATTTAATGATGAGAAATCTTTGACTGAGATGATGACTATTGATCAACAGGCAAAAAGAATTACATGAAAGAGGAGAAAGAATGCTGCTGAGAGGGGCCAGATATCCCAAGACAGGGGATTAAGGGATCTGAGATTTACTTTAGTTTTGCAGACCCTTGGGATAAATACCACTGTAATGAAATGCTACACTGCGGCATGCAACCCCACAGCCAGGTAGTCAAGGACCACTTTATGAACTGGGTCAGAGAGCTGGTGGGAAAAGCAGGAAGAGAGAGGGAAACTTTTTCACTCATGGTATGTCTTAGAGGGAAGTACAAGAGGATGTTGCCTCTTGCACCATCTTATCTTGACCTGGACTGACCTGCTGAAGGGAGAGGAAGACATGTTCTGAATTCAAAAAACAACAATAATAATAATCAGTAAGGATGTAACTAAGGACAGGGACACTAAGCCCTGCAGAGCACTGTGAGAAGTAAAAAATACAGTTTATATAGAAAAGTTGGCAGAGAGAAAGGAGGCTGTAGCCTTAAAGCCATAGATTTTCCCCCACAATAGTTTTCTCAGACTACTAGGCTATTTAGCTCAACCTCCGCTGCGAAAGTTCTCACGTTTTTTCACAAGCCTTTCATGATTACTTGTCATTCTCTGCTCTTGCCTCCCTTCTAGACTTCTAACACTTAATCAAATCTAATTTATTAGCAAAGTGAGTTTCAATTGCTTCAAAGTAATGAGCAAAGATACACTCTCTTTATTTAGCTCGTCCCTAGCTAAATCACGGCTGCAGACACCAGCTACTAAAGGATGCAGAGAACATCTGCGTATCATGTCCTTTCACATACCTTATCTGGTTCAGTTCAGTAGGGCAGACTTCAGGCTCTCTACCCACTGGAGAATACTTTTACCATGTGGATAGGATGCTACCAGAAGAAGAGAACCAGTTGGGAAAAACTAGACTTTGTGTTGTCTCTTTGGGGAGTGGTAAGAAAAGCGAAATCTTTGTGCAGAACATGGTCAACACAGAGATTTCCTCAGAAAGATTTTTCCAGTCTAAGTTCCCAATGGAGCCTTTCAAAGACACCATCCAGCCACACCTGTCTTAAGTGATTGCTGTGGACATCACAGGTCAGCATGTCTTCAGCCTAATTTAGAAGGAGCTGGCACATCCTAAATAAGGAGCCAAATCACTGGACTGTTGGCTCTCTTTTAGAGCTTTTCCCAAGCCTTTCCCTATAATGAAGGACTCCAAAGAGTGTCTTGCTCGGATGCAGAATGACACAGGCTTTCAGAAGTTCAATCAAACTGGAATTCTCCATGGTCTTGGCCTATAATAAAAGCTTCCCAGTGAGGTACTGAATAAGCATATTTTCCTAAGCACTCTGGGTAGTGCTCCTTAGCCCTGATTCATAAATTATTGGTGCCTCCCTGTTTTTTCTGAAGCCTCCACTGAAGGAGGCTTCAGATCTGTGGTGCTGAGTAACCCACAGCTGGCTGTCCCTGACTTATACAGACAAAAAAACTTCCCTGTTTAATCTTCAAAAGCACCATGCAAACCAAAGGCACTGAGGAGAGGTTTGGTTTTCTTTTACACTTCCCCAAAAATATCAGGTAGCTAATTCTTTCATAGTCTCTGACCAAAACTGGAAAAAAAGAAGCATGCAAGTTGAAATAGAAAGCATACAGTCTGCCTGTTGTTCAATTTCTCTTCTTTCTGGAAATCACTGGGTACGTGTAGTTCCATAACCACTACATTGCGAAAAGTTGTGTTAAACACAAATACTGCAGCTGCCCGCTATAATTTAAAAAGAAATTTGAATCTGCTCTGTCAGATGGGTCCACTTCATATGAGATAGCCACATTTTCTTTTTAGTCACTGACTTCAGGAATGGCTATCATAGATGGTCCATTTTCATTTTCTGCAAAGCCCTCTTCATGCACATTAGTCTCTGGGGAAGGATGTTCAAAACAGAAATGCAGTACAAACAGCAAGTAGCTTTCAGCATCATTTGATGGGAATGAAACCATTGTAAAGATCCAGTAGTTCAGTAAATTGCCACTGCAGCATCTGTGCTTCCTAGTCACATGAAAAAACTGATGCTTTTAATATAAGCCAGGACAATGAACCATATGAATTACACCACACTGTTTTGTATCTAGACCTAGAACTGCTCTATGCCACCAACAGGCAGACAGAACAGATGAAGTCACCACAGAAGACAAGCTTAGAAACCAGAACATAATTAGGGTAGTTGGTAAATCGGACTGTCTGCCAGTTCATGAACAGCTTGGCCTAGCTTTTACAACCTCTGTTTCCAAGAGAATACTGACAACCAGCCAAATCCTGTCTCTTGAGATCAAATATTCTACTTTGTACTGTTTCGGTGCGTGCTGCAACATTAGTAAGTCACCATGTCACCTGACATGTCAGACAGTATGCCACCGAGACAAACTCAAGTTGGTTGTTTCTTCTGTCACTGGTCTACCTCTGGTTGTGACCTTGTTGATCGCTGGCAGAATAAGGCCTACGTTTGTGATGGACTTTGTTCAGAGAAACAAAGACGCTATAGCTGTTTGAAGAATGATGGCTTCCCTTGCCTGTTTGAAACATTCAGTTGGAAAACACTTGGTCACTCTCCCAGCGTAGATTAGGTCTTCTACAACAGTGGCACAGGAAAATGCAGTAATTTTATCTGCTTGCATCCCAGCACTTTCATCAGCGCACCTCATTCTGAAAGATGTCCGTCTCCCAACTTTATCGTGAGTCTTGCAATATCTGACACTAGAGCCAGCCTGTTGCATCAGGATACAGCTTTTATTCAGAACAAAATCGAGCTCTTTGGGTTATTAAGAAACTCAAAAACTATTAACTGTGTTCCTGAATGGTTTCAGATGATAAAAAAAATCAAGAAGTACGGCTAAGATACCATTATCTGCCAGACAGTCTCATAAGCTTGGGTAATGCATTCAGGATTTTTAATTTTGGGAGATGTCAATCCTATAGCTATGCTAATGAAAATCACAATGTACACTTGAAAAATACTAGGATCGTAACTATTTCCTTTAGTCATGCCCAAGCACTTGCAAGTTTAATTAAAGATATCATTCTAAATTTGCCACTAATCCCATATAAACACATAATCATTTCTTTCCCTCTAGTCACTAGAAACCGTATAGCAAAATTTTTATATTTATTCCAGACTTTATTTCTAGACGAACCCACTAAACTATTATAATCTGCTGTGCTTTAGAGCATTTTATTCTTGGTTCTTGGGTACTCTCCCAAAGGAGTCATGTTTGCTAGTTATTAGAAGGTATTAGCTTTCCTTCTGTCACGCCTGCTTTGCAGCTGTTACACATTTATTCTGTAGCGTAGTCCAAAAGGACCAAGGCACCGTAATCTACACACCAGACATATTTGGTCTGCAAGTACCTGAGACAAGCAGCATCAGCCAAGTGGCTCAGGCAGGGCAGATGATAAAATTCTTAAGGGAGCAATGTCAAAACCACATAAAGCAGGGAACCATCAATCAACTGATGTGATTGTGATGTTGGTTTTGGCACTCTATCTTGGAGAAAGTAGCCTGGCTGTTATCTTCCTCTGAATAACAGCTGAACTCTACTTTTGTCTCTCCGAACATGTGACCAGAGCTTTCTGATTCAAACTTGTATTACCAGTGTAATACGTAACAAACATTAACTTTCAGACATGTTGTTCATCCTGCAAAACTGCAAATGATCCAAAGTCATGAGTGAAGGCTCTGTCTTGTCTTGTCTTACCCCAGTGTCATCCCACCGTTTTACAGGTTCCACTGTGAGTACTAATTGAGAGCCAAAGGAAGTCATCATTTTGAAGAACTTTCTGCCTCAAAAAATAGAAGGGGCTTTAATCACGTTGTATACAGCATCTACCGCACTGTACTATAAAATCACTAGTTCATCAAAAGCCAGATTCAATTAAAGATTTAAGCTCCTAACTACTCGTTGCAAAAGTTGATTAGGAAGCTAAGAGCTTGCACGTCTTATCAAAGGTACAGGATGAGCAAAAAAGTTGCAGTGCAAATGGAAACTGAGTGTACCAGGATTTCATCCTCTTAGTGATGCAGTCTCCCAGCTTAAAGGGATTATAATAAGAAATTGAGATACTTGAAATGTTTGCAAACACTCTTCTGTCTATGCTTATTCTGGAGCTGTAGCTGTGTATTTTTTCATACCCTTGTGAGATTTTCTAAGCACAAAATCTCAGAGAAAATAAAGGTTCTTTGCTGTATATAGGTGTGCAAGCCCCACTTCCTGTGATGACCAATGGTATTTAAGGCATTCCTTGTGCCGCCCTGGTAATTTTTTTGTCTCATGCCTCTCCTTTTACTTGGGCTGTAAGCTGTTTTGGTCAAGGATCATTTTTTATGCCTGTCTGTACAGCAGCAAGCACAACGGCATCTTGGTCCATGACTTAGTTTCTGATGCAAATAACAATCTAGCTCTTAGGTCTTAGATGAAAGAAGTTTTCAATCCTTTTGAAGAACAAATGAAATACTGTTATTTCTGTAAGCAGAGAAGCAGAACCAAAAAGGGGGGGAAAAGAAATGAGGCCAACAATGCTTTCTGCAGAAGCCTAGAAATATTAAAGGAGAAATAGCTGCCTCGTATTACCATTAATTATGTATCTAACTATGAGGAGGTGTTTTGTCATAACAGAAATTAAAGCGGACTCAGAGGAAATGACCAAACTGATCTTTTCTGAAGCTGGCGTCATGAAAACTGTTAAAAGGAACTGGAAATGGGCATATTACCTACAGTTAGCAACAAAGCTGAATAAAGAATTTCAAAAGAATCAAAACAGCATTAAGGTGGGCAGATTTTGTACACAGAATGAGGGTATTATTTTTGAGCCACCTGTCAAATCAAACTCAAAGACTTCCAAACCCATGTTGCAAGGGGTGAAAATACCATCAGATGCTTTATATTGGCTTTGATGCAAGACTAACTGGGTTAGTTCATTGTCTCCAAGAATCACTGGCTCTGTTATCTTACAAATCTAAAAGAGAAGCAGTGAAAATTTACAGTAAGAGTAAAGCAGTGAGAAAAGCAGTAACAACAACATGCTCTTTGATTTTACTTTGGACAATTAAGTGACTCTAAGTCTCCAAAGCGCCCGAGTAACTTATTTCTGTCGATCCACGAAACATAAACACACAGTTTTCTGTTGCACATACTCTGTGTTCCTCTGAATCTTGGAACTATTTACATTATTCTAAGAGCAAAATAAATTGCTCAACACCTGAGCATCAGACTACAGTCAAACTCTTGCTGACAGGGAAAAAAAAACAAACCAACCACACTTTACAAAGGCGACAGATCTTGCCAGAGTCAATGATGACTACCTTTGCCCTGGTGCCCTCAGCTTCAAAGGCAAATTAGCGGCTGCTGGCATAGAAATGAGTTGTTGAAGGCAAGACATCTCCAGCTGATACTCTGGGAGGGGTTAGGGGCTAGAGAAGGTGGCCTTTTCCTGCAACAGGAGAAGTAGAAAGCCCTGGTTTCCTAGCCACTGCTCTAGGATCTCTGGCTGGTCCCACCCTTTCCCTCGCCAGGAGACCAAGATGCACAGGTGGGTAAGCAGTGTGGGATGCCTGCAAGGGGACTGGAGAGGGAGCAGGTCACCACATGAGGCAGGGGGGATACTCTGCTGTCTGACAGGTCTCAGGGGGAAACAGGAGAAGGAGGAAAGAAACCTCAGGCTCCTGTCCCCACCTCTGCTCTCCAGAACTCCAGTTCTTTCTCCAAGCCTCCCAAAACCTCCACTGCTCTCTCCCAGCCTAAGTCATCCATACATCTGTTTCATGTACTCAGTTATCCAAAACCACCATATACCCTCTTTCCTCTTCTCTTCCCATTACCCAACCGGAGCCCTCTTTGCAGATACTGAGTTTTCCCCACAGAGCTGAATGTCTTCAGCCAACTCTGGCTGTAACCACAACTTGGATGAGGGCTGTACAATCACTTCGTCATTTGCCATCATGTGGTGGAGAGCACCTCTGCTAATGGAGGTTTCAGAGCAGCCCTCTGTTCAGACTTCACTCCACTTTGAACCTTTGCTAGTCATTTTAATGAAACCTGGGGGAGTGGAAGGGGAGAAATGGCCATTGTCCCACTGATTCTATGAAATACACTGTATTTAATCTATTCCATGGCCCCAAGGCTGTTAGGTCAAAACTCAACACTTGTCATTGCTCATGTTCCCTGTAATATCCATGCTGACACTAGCTGTGTCTGAGCTGCACACATGCTACCCCAGCAAGGAGTCAGGAGGGGCCTGGGGCAGGTACCCACACCTAGCAGCTCAGGAATAAGAGCCACATGGCCACTGGGAGCTCAGTCCTGACCTTCTACAGTGGGACAATGGAAGTCAGAGACTTTACCATTAAAACAGTGCATGAAAAAAACATTTTTCAGACTTTGGCCACCACACACCAACATCTGCCTACCCATGGCCACAATATGTCCGCTGAGGTGGATTAACTTTGATGAGATTGAATTGGATTGGATTGAATTGGATTGGATTGGATTGGACTGGACAGGGAGCAACAGACATAGTGCCGTGCTATGCAGCGCCAGCAAAATCTAATTATCTGCTTTTCTGTTTTTAATCTATCCGTCTAACTTTCTTTGTCCTTTAATCACTTCCAATAAACCTCAGTGATAATTTTCTTTAGTCTTTTCATTATGTTTTTCTTATAAGATAAATGGATGTCATGGATTTATATCTGCTGTCAGACAGGGCTATGCTCTGATTTATAAGGGAAGACAAAATTGTGCAGTAACAGGCATTTTAGATAGGATATAAAAAGTTCCCCTTGCTTAAAGATTGAAATAATTTATTTTTTTTGTGAATGATGATTTTCACTGAGCCCAAATGAAGTGAATTAGTTGCAGGAAAACTATGAAGGGTCTAGAGAACTTGGGACCAATCCTTTGTCAAATTAGAAAACCGTTCACTCTGTTTTCATTTGTGAGAATAAGTGAGTATATTATACAGATTTCTAAAGGCTTTAAATCAGTGAAATCCCTCAGACTATCTTAAAATTTGGAATTTACGTTGTGTTTTAACTTCATTGCTTTCTGTTGAGCGTGACTCCTTCCTAATCCTCTGCTCTGCCTTCTGTCTCTGCTTCCTTTCTCGCTCTTCCCCTTTGTCAATAGAGGCATAACTTTTTTCCACACCATGACTCAAAATTTGAAGCAAGCTCTTGGTTTGGGGTTTCTTTTCCCCTCAGCATGCCATTCTACAACTGGTTGCTTGTTCAAATACATCTTAAACTCTGCCTTGTCTCATATTTTTTGCACTGTAGTGCACTATCAAGGAAACTTGCGCCTTTGCTTTTCTCTTCTAAGCTGCACTGAACTTTGTTCTCCTACTCAACATTGCTGCTAGAAGTCCTCATCTTTTGCTTCCTGTGGCCCTCCACCACTGCCATTGCCAAGAGCAGAAGCACTACAAGATGAGATCCAAGTCCACAGGGCTGAGAGCAGTTTCTGAAGGTTTCAAACATGAATCTCATAATGAAAGTAAGATATATGATGTCATAACAAATAAGTAAAGATCTAAAGCTAAAATTAGACATTTGATTCCATCCTTGCAATGGAATAATTCTTCCTGGCAAAATCAGAATGCTGTTGAAAACCCTTACTGTCACCTGCTGGTGAACTCAAAGAGTGTAGGTTTAAAAGCCTTTCCCTTCTTAACGGAACCCAGGGACAATCAAGGCAAATAGCAAGTGGCCTCTTTCATCTCAGCATTGTTATTCAGACCCATATTTCTTCTGTGGGAATTTAGCAAACTGGAACCGAGTTCATGCTTGTCATTTAATGATTTCATCAGGGTTTTTGATATGAAGCTTTTCCTCTGGGTCAGGGCAGAAGAAGAGGCTTAGATAGGAATCCCAAGGGCATGCTCTGCTGCGGCTTGAGAAGATGCAGTCTCACCCATTGTTGAATGTCTTCTCAATGTAAGCATAAAATAAGGATGAAATTCCCATCAAAATGTTCACAGCCCCAAAATGCATGCTTCTGTGAGTCCAGCTGGGAGTGAGGATACAAACAGAGCTGTTTTCTCTTACTCTGTAGTCTCTGGATCAGAATACAGGAAAGTATTAAGTTTGTCCAAGAAACAGCAGGTGTTAAGTCTTCAGTTTTCACAGCTAATATTAGACTTGAAACAGTAATGAAGAAAGCAAAGCTTGAACATTTGGTTTGATTCCACAGAGAATAAATTAAATTTATTGTTTGTAAAAAATGTCTGTGTTGCAGGGAAATATTTCATCCATTGGAAAAATAAATTAACAGAGAAATACAAGACTGAAGGAAATCCAAGAAAAACTTACAGCTGTGACTATCTGTATGGACATTAAGGTGCTCATCGGAATGTTGAGATCCTAAGATGTTTTTCATCTTTAAAGGAAAGTAAGTTATTGAATGTTATGTATGCATGCCTATATATAATGTGGGTGTATGGATACAAAATGTGTTGGAACAGGCTTTTCAGAGAGCTATTATGGATTTTCTACCAAGGTGGGAGAAAACACTTAAACTCTTTTTGCAGCTTTAGTACTTCCTCTTCCATCCTAGAAGAGGTCCCCTAAAACACTAAAAGCAAATCTAATGCCTCTGTGTGACTCTTAGAAACAGCACAGTAATATGAGCAGCTGGAGAAAAAAATTTATTCAAACAAAGTGAATAGGCGGATATTTCAGGAATAAACAGAAATGAGAAGAAAAAACCCACAGTTGTTTGTATGAGATGGATTTCTTTGTCAGGACTGGATTTTTAAGCTTGTGCTGCTCTGATGGCACAAAGGAGGTTTGGACCCAAAAGCTATACCTAGGTTGCTGAATGAAGCGTGCCTGAAGCTGCTCCCTGACACTAAGGCCAAGTGGCATGAAACAGCCTGTATCCATACAATTTAACTCTCTTACCCTGTAAAACAGGGTAGCTGCAGCTACACTGCACTTGGGAGCAGTCCCTGGCCTAAGCTAACTTCTGAACTGCGCCTAAGAATCATCTGGAAGAGCATTACTTGGCCAAAAGCAAGCCAGGGGGCATTTCAATAATTTAACAATATAAATAATCAAGTCCAGTGATGTGCCCTGGCACTGCTTAATTTATTAGAGCAGACAGAGCTGACACGGCCAGCTCCTGATCCCTTAATAGCACACAAAAAGCACAGATGGCCTTGGACTGCTCTCCTCTTCAAGCAGGGGTGCTGGGAGCATGCAGAAGCATATGCAGCCCTTCACTAGGGGCCAGAGGAAACCCGTTCAATGCAGAGAGCGAGCCAGGGCTTATGCTGGTAGCAAAGCTGCTGCTTTCCAGCGTCGCTGCCTCCATCCCCTGTGGGGCTTTGCAGGACAACAAGCCACCTTTTGTTTGGTCCCAAGTCCACAGAGGGCTGGAAGATGCTGCTGTAGCCTGCTGGTTCAGTGGAGGAGGAACCAGGGTTGGCAGTGATCCTCTACACACAGCGGCCAGGGTCCGTGCGTGGAGACAGAGCATCCCCTTCCCTGCTGCGCTGCTGGGGCTTACTCACCCTAGCGTAAATATTGAAGAGGTCAGCTTTGATATCTGGCTTTTGGTTTATAAAAAGGTATAGATCCTTCACTGCTGAGAAGCACACTTCAGCCCAGCCTTGGGAGGTGGGCCTCTCACCAGGGCGCAGCATGTCAGGAAGGAACAGCCCCCCCAAGCAGGCAGTGGGATCCAGGGGAGCTGGGTCACCCGGGAACCAGAGCACCTGCTTTTCCAGGTGGCAGAGGCTTGCCGAGGAGCGGGGAGGGAGCCGCGGGGACCTTTGTGTACCGCAGCAAAAACCACAAGCAGGCTTACAGGAGGGGCTGCACTATATACTGCAATTTACATTTCTTAGTGAAGTTCTCAGAACAGGTGGCTTCTTTTGCTCCTGAGTAGTAGTGTGTCTTTGGTGCTCATTTTTAAAAAAAATCTCCTTTTTAAAATAACAGTTTCACTACTAGACTACTCTGATCATTAATTTTTAAACAGAATGTCTGGAAAGGCAGTGATTACTTTTTGTAGGTCACTGGATAAAAAACAACTTTTCTTTAAGAGTCTTGTTTTAAGAATTGTAATGAACAAAACCACAAAAATTTAAATGACATAAAAAATTAAAAGAAACCCAGGCAAGGGAGCCATGCGTAGACGAGCTCCCAATGTGAGATTCAAAATGCAACTATTTTGTGTCTGTCCCTCTGTTTATGTCTGGAAGGAAAATAGGCATCCCTGAAGAATTTAACAGTCATTCCTCATTTGCCTCGCAGCACTCTGCTGTGAAGCCTCCATGGATGAGACACGTGCCATGGGCCTCAACTCTTTCTCAACTATCCAGTTAAGATTGACATTCCAAGCTCCTGATCACCACTGAGGGCCCAGCCTCACATCCGTTACAGTCTGGACAGTTTGACTCAATCCTCCTGTTAGAAAACTCTGTCCTCCAGCAGAATCCACTGCCAGCTGCCAGCTGAGACAGGCAGCGTGGATGCCACATTAGGTATGTACATGTCTTCAGATGCTTGTCTCGGAGATAGTCTTTATCTTGCTCCAGTGTATGGTGGGAGAAGGACTTTTGTATGGACCGCTTCCTCATTCTTATTCATCTGCATTCACACGTTATGGCTGTTTAGGTTATAGTTTACCCTTCAGGGTCTGCCATAATTCCACAGAAGGATTAAGAGGTTTGAGCGGGGAGGGGTTGGTGCAAACCTGATACCACAGCAGGTGGGATGGGGCCTGAGGATCCACCTGGAGCCAGGATACAGGAAGTGCTTCTGAATTCAGTAATACGGGCATGACCTGGGACAATCTGTCTGCAAAGTGTGGGGCTGGTCTCAGGCCACTGATACCTGTGGACAAGTTGGCTTGTCTCAGCTAAATTAACTAGAAAATGAGACAGTGCCAATGATACTTAATGAATTAGTAAATATTTCTCTAGGTGTGCTGGATCTAGGCTGCGATCAAGCCTACGGAAGCTATAAAGGCACTGTGAACACAGGTGTCTGTGTCCTGAGCACTGTGCGCAGAGCCTCCACAGCCAGTCCTCTGCAAAAAAGGGTGGGATTGTTTCACCTCCCTGATGCCCTGGCCACTGGAACAGCACCGTCACCAGATATGCAGCGCTAGGGATTGCTCAGGTTCTGCCATTCTCTTTTCCCTGCCCAGCTTCACAAATACTGAATAGTTCATCATCACATAAACACCTTAGAAGCTTGCTTTTTTGCATGTTTCTGTTCAGCTATCAACAAATCAGTCCTTCTGTCTACGCACTAGTTTCTTCACCCCTTTGCCAGGTTTTGTCCTCTCCTGTGTTTCCACTGCTGCACTAGATCAGCTTAAAGGCCAGGCTGGAAGTCAAATCACCCAGCCACAGCACACATCGCTGTAGTTCTCCTTCAGCGTAAGACTGTAGACGACCAGACTGACAGCCCGCCTAACCCAGAATCCCGTCTCTAAGACTGGCCACCACCTGGTGCCTAGGGAAGAGCAGAAGAACACAGCAAGCATATAGTGATACTTCCTCCATATATTCTCTAGTACTCCAGTAATTTGCTGTTCAAGGACATCCAGAGCCAAAGGTTTACTTGTACTCAACAGGACTTGATAGCTTTTTTCTTCCATCCAGTTCCTTTTGAACTTACATAAACCCTTGTCCTCCACAACATCCTGTGGCAGGCAAGTCCCTAGCTATCCTAGTAACCACATGCGGTATGAAGAACTATCAGAATTCGTTCATTTTAAGATTTCTATTCATCAGTGTTATTTCATATTCTCTCAGTCCTTGTGTTGGAACACAGCAAACAGTCAATTAATCCTATCCACCTTCTCCATGACACTCATTTTCTGTCCTCTCTCTCTCCACACCACAGTCATCCTTTCCACACTAAATAACCTCCTCTATCTAGTCATACAAGAAGAGGTTTCATACCTCTAGTATGAAATGAGTAATTCTAGTTAACGTCCTCCACACCCTTGTGAGTGGCCCATCCAGCTGATGTTCCCTGAAAAGAGATCCTGAATATGCCCTGTGCTGTCAGGTGGCACTGCCTCTGTTATATGAGCAGACCATGGCACACCACACAGCCTCCTTCTGCCTTTTCAGAGGCCTCACATGGCCAGTGTGATATCAGGAGTCCAAGACCGTTCCCTACAAAGGCCTTGAAATCACCTGTCTCAGGACAGATTACACCTGCAGACAGCTTGACTTTAGAATGCATTGTGAATGCCAGATGCCAGGTCTTAACAGTATTCTGGGTTTCCAGGATTAGACCCCTTGCCGGCAGTATAATGTAGATACAGATACAAAGTCAGAGAATTGCAGAAGTGTTGACTCAAAGGCACCTGGATGTCAGCCCATGCACCTCCTACTTGAAGAAGGACTTTCATCAGTACTCAGTGAGGTCATGTGTGGCTTTGTCCAGCCCAGTCTTCAAAATCTCCAAGGATGTGTATCACGAAACCTCTCTGGGCACCTGTTGCAGTGCTGCCCTGCCCTCCTGGTGAAACAGATTTTCCTACCGTTCAACCTGAATGTCCACAGCCATGCTTCGTGGCTGTTGCCACTTCTTATATCATTGTACAGCATCAAAAAGAATTTGGCTCCATCATCTTTGTAACTGCCCTTCAAGTAGCTGTAGGCTGCTGTTAGATCCCTCCTCAGCCTCCTCTCGTGCAGTACACGGTCCAGCTCCCAGCCATCTTCGCGGCACTTCACTGGACCTTCTTCAGTTTGCCCACACCCATCTTGAACCAGAGAGGCCTAAAACTGGAGACAGTGTCCTACTGACAGCCTCACTGGTGCCAAGGAGAGGGGTATAATGGCTTCCCTTGATTTGCTGGCCACATTCCTCCTAAAGTGGCTCAGCATATAGTTTGCCTTCTTTGCAATTTTGGCTCATACTCGCCCTGGAGTAAATAATGCATCATAAAGCCCCAGTCCTTTTCAGCTGCAGTCAGCATGATTCTGGTCAAATAATTGGTTTTAGTGAAAGTTTTAGTAAAATGTATCACATTATTTTTTCAGGCACGACAATAGGTTTGTATTCTCGTAACAATCTAAACAGCATGTTGCATAGATCACTACAGTCTTTTCCTTTAGGAACTGCTTGTTTTCCTAGCAGGTACACAGCAACCATCACACACATAGTGAAAAAAGGTAGTCCCTGCTTCAAAAGAAGACACTTAGGTAACAGGAGGTATTGCATGGGTACCCAAAGCAGATAGGCAAACATGAGTTGACAGTGAGGTACTGGTATTTTGGTATAAAAAGCAGCAGTTTCAATGTCAGCTGCCTAGCCTTTATATTTTATTGCTGTCTTCTGTGTTTGATCAAAGTAAGCGTGGTTATAAAGGTGTCATGAAGAAACTCCTTTGGGTTGCCAACCTCATATATGATGCCACAACAGAAAACCTTACCAAGGTAAGTCAGTCACAAAGAAGGAAAAGCCCAAACATCCAGGTGCTCAAGCCGTTCTCTGCAGTCCCAGGATGATATCCTGGGACAGCTCCTGGGGATTTGCTAGCCAGGACACCTGCACTCACATGAGGCAAGAGGGCTGCTCTCACCGAAGCAGTTAGCTTTCAGTTTGGGACTGCGTGCGTCTGGAAGCCTCTGCCACTTACATGGGATGACACTATCTCTTTAATCAAGCTCACTAATCACCCCAGCAGAAACGCGCTACTGCAGTTCCTGAAAATCTCATACAATTAAACCTCCTGTTGACACAAGCCCTAGCAGTTAGGATGACTAGGGGTGAGAAGATAAAGAGCTGTAACAATTATTATGTTAAATATCCATGACAATTTATTGTGAAAATTTGAATCTGGATGCACAATGTCACTGAAAAATCAAAAGCAGAGAATTTTTGACACAGCTAATTTTACAATATTTACAGTATAAAAAGAGGAGGCAATTATTCAGAGGATTAGTCTGATCCCTCCCAGTGGCACCAGAGCACAATCTTCCTTAAAAAAAGGGTATATTCCTAGGAAACTGAATAAATTCAGGACCGTAAACATGTTACTACATTCTCTGAAACAGAAGCAGCAGTCTAATCAGATTGTATTTCCAACACAGAGTAAGTCCCTCAAACTGTGAAACAGAAAAAGGTAAACCCTATGCATTTCCCCTCTGCTAACCCAGTTTGGTTTTAGCAATGGTAGAAAATAAAATTATCGAAGAATAACAATTTTTTTGAGACTGGTAACATAAACAGTCTCTTGTTCCAAATGAATCTGAAAGGCGCAGCCACTGCATTTTCCTCTCTATGGACAGAAATCATTCTGCTCCTGCTCTATTCCAAATTAAAACTCCTGGTAGCCCTAGCAACTGGGCCACTGAATGTCTGAGGCAGGCCATATAAAGGTTTGAGAAACATCCCAAAAGCCTGGAGCAAAAAGAGTTTAAAAGGGAAGCATTCTTCTTCATTCCTTGACTACTATCCTCTTGTTGCTGAGGAAAGAGGCAAGTCTCCTAACTCCCAATATGATATCTCTGTGCATTAACTAGTTAGAATAAAGGCTAAATTCAAAATTAAATCACTCGAGTAGAAATTCAGGACCTAATTTACTGTAATATTAGGCCCCTGGCTCCTATTCTCTTCAGTTCATAAATGCAGATTGGCTAGAGGGACTGCAAAACACAAAGCAGTAACATAAAATAAACTATTAAAGCAAAGGACAGCATGTTCCTTTGATTCTCACACACACCCACACACGTACGCCCACACACACACAAAGCTCCTCAGGAGTGAGAATTTTGAAATGTGAAAAGTCCAGTATACAACAAGGCTGTAAAACAGACTTAGTACTTTTTTATGTGTATGTCCTGTGTCATTAAGCAGCTTTCCTAGAAAAAAGGCCATGACATCTACGTGCCTTTTTTTGCTGCTGGAGAGGTAATTGCTTTTTCAGTAGAAGTCATTTCAAGCTACTTGCTATACACTGACTGACACACTGGACAAGTAATTTTGTGTTCCCGCAACAGCAAATTAGAAAGGCAGCAGAGTGATTGAGTAACCACAAGACAATCCTTCTCGCCCCTTCAAATTGTTGCATAGAAAGCACTAAAAACAATACAATGTCCAGCTATTGATTCCAAGGTAGAACGTATTTCAACCCAAATTCTTTTGCAACAGTTCATGTCTACATTGTTTTTAAAAGGACTGCAAATGTCTAGAAACTTAAGCAAGGAAGATTTTACACAGATCCCTTTAAAAAACTAGACCGTTTATCTGTTTGGAAAGAATTTCTTGATTATGTCAGGGGCCTGACTTGCCCTTGAAAAGATTTCCTGCCTTACACTAGCCCTCCATTCAGGCATCTAAATTCAGTTGTGAGTCCCATTCACAAAACCCTCAGCTCAGGCTGAATACTCCTGGATAGCACATTCCAGTGATACCATGCCCATGTAAATGGGGCACTGCCTGCACCAACAAAAAAAGGCTTCCAGCAGTACAATGATTCTTCCATATTTTATTTTTTTTTAAATATAAACTCAGCTGTCTAGAAGCCACAGTAACTGTATTCTCACCCTCCTCTTTAAAGCACCTGATGTTTTCGGACAACTCTCCCACTAGCCCACCTTTGCAAGCATGCGGCCATGTTTCCATCTGGAGCTCCTGCTGTAGCTCTAACTCTCCCTCAAGCCACTGCTGCTCTCTCCAAAAAGAGTTGACTCTATGACCTGCAAAGACAGAGGACAGATAATCGCAGCTACATCATTTGCACAAGAATAAAGACACATACTGGGGAAACAAAACAAAGCTTTTGGGACCTGGAAAGCTTTAACAGTTCTGAATGGGAGAGAAAGGACTGCAGTGCTCCTACTGAAAGGCAGAGGAAAAAAGGGTGAGAAAGTCTGGAGCTGTCACCTCTGTACTGGATGCTACAGTGCAGAACTGGGTTCAGTGTTGAGCTCAGATTGCACCATTCCCCACATTTCATAGTAGATGCTTTACAGCATTGAGAGAAAGAGAGCTGAGGAAGGCCAGCTAACTAACACCAGCTGATTCGAAAGCATGCGGCCTCTCCCAAGGGTTTTCCAATGCCTGGCTAAAACTGATTCAGCCTGCCGAGGAAGGGAAAAGGAGTTAAAGCAGGTTTATTATTGTGTGCTCCCATTTACTTTCCCTCCTCATCCATGTCCTCTTTCCCAAGAATCAAGCACATGTGGACAGAAGAAGGACAGATCCTTTTGAAGAAGCCAGTTTATTTTCACAATGTGCATTGACAGTCATAAGCACCCAAAACAGAAAACAAAAGGTTAATACTGAAAGCATGCAAAAAACACTTCCAAATGCACGATTTCATAGCACAGGCAAACAGAACTTCTCACAGAATAAATCAAAGCAATGAAAACAGAAAAAGGAACATGCTGAAACCCATACTTTGGTAAAATACATATGAAATTTAAAGCAAGCTTTGCAAGCAATTCACTAACTGGTTGTTCAGATTCCATGACTTTTCATAAATAAAATGACAAATATGTAAGGTAAACATCCAGACGCAGAACGTCAGTTTTCCCATCTGCAAATCCAAGTCCAAAACAAATTACTTGCCTTCTGTGCTTGGATTCAAAATTAGAAATAAGTAGAGCTAGTTCACTTTTGGCTCAAGGGATTGGCTTTGAATTGGCTTGCTGAGCCAGAGAGCAGGAATAAGCTTTCTGTTTGTAGAATATAATCTTAAATTTGGCACTTTTTCTCCCTGCAGTCCTCTGCCACAATGGCATTTATTCAGACTGTCTACTTTAGTTGTCTAACACAAGTGCTGAACATCTCAAAACCGGATGCCTGGCCACAGCAGGCATCAATAATAAAATAATTCACAGTACCCAGCTTAGGGCTACTTAGCCTGTGGGAAGAGCCAGGCCTGAAAAAAGGCCCCTGAAGAATGATTCAAAGCACTAAAGATGCCAACTTCCCCCTGCTGCCTGGAAGCCCCTTAACAACGAAGACACAATCCTGAAAGTTTCCTTGGGAGTGCTAACACATTGCTGCATAGACAACTGCCCAAAGGAGAGGAGAAGGTGGGCTCCCAGCAGTTGATTCTCTGAAAGTCTTGTATTAAACGCTTGTGTCTGCATCAGTTTGTGTCACGGTTTAACCCCAGCCAGCAACTAAGCACCACGCAGGCGCTCGCTCACTCCTCCCCTCTCCCAGGGGGATGGGGAGGAGAACTGGGAAAAAAAAGTAAAATTTGTGGGCTGAGATAAGAACGATTTAATAACTAAAATAAAAAAGAAATAAAATATAACAATAATAATCATACAAATATTATAATAATAATTGTAATGAAAAGGAATATTAAAAAAAGAGATAAATTAGACCCAAGAAAGGACAAGCAACACACGATGCAAATGCTCACCACCCACTGACCGACGCCTGAGCAGCGATCCGCCCCTCCCGGCCAACTCCCCCCAGTTTATATACTGAGCATGAC
>JAVKLA010000057.1:18591658-18636450 GCA_034782735.1 Sagittarius serpentarius | reverse complement strand
CCCCTCCAGCCTTCTTGCTGGCTGGGCAGGAGAAGCTGAAAAGTCCTTGACTTAGTCTAAACACGACTGAGCAACAAAACATCAGGGTGTTATCAACATTCTTCTCATACTAAATCCAAAACATATCACTATACCAGCTACTAGAAAGAAAATTTAACTCTATCCCAGCCAAAATGAGGACAGTTGCAGATATAAATGTTCTACATTTTTTTACAAACTTCCAGACATTACACTCCTTGCTTCTTAAAGCATGTTAATTAAATTAATTGGCTAATTAATGAATCTGAGTAGCTGACAAATGCTCTCTAAGATGTCTAGACTTGACAACTGCAAATGCTGTTTCTTAGGAGGGAATTTCCCTACTCTAATAACTCTTCCAGTCTAACATTTCATTCTTTTGCCAGGAAACATCATCCTTATTTTCAGCCTGGTTAGAGACTAACATTCAGCCATTGGAGCAGCACTGAAAGCTGCAAGGAGCACATCCGTGGGAGGGAGTAGTTCAAGAGGGGCGCGCTGCATTATGGGACACCATGGATAAAACCGATCAATAAAACCAAACCTCCCCTGTGATGCTTCTGGCCCCAAACCTGGGAGGGAAGATCTCACGTTGGAATCAATAGGAGCCACCCTTTCCTCACCAGCATTAGCTCTGGGAAAAAAATTGCAGGGGTATTCACTTTCATTCTAGACCCAGTTTACATTTTTCATGTTTCATGGGTGTAGAAAAAAAGGATTTACAAATCAAGAATTAACGTGAGACCTTCTCTACTGTTGGGTTGTGTGAGGGACTGTGTAAGGGGGGTTGCCTTTAAAAGCAAACCTTTCTGCCAAGCTGCTCCTTCTCCTCCGATAAAAGGTAGACTTTAAATACATGAAAGATCTACATGGGCTTCCAAGGAAAACACAGCTCTTACAGCAGCAGATATTTCGTGAAGTGAAGGATTCAGAAGTGAGCCAATGAAAGTGATCAGGTGAAACACGAAGAAAGAAAGTTTAGAAAACTGGGGGAAAAAAACCAATAATCAAGAGGACAGAGGATGACAGTGCCAGCCACCACAGCACACCCAGGCCCTGAGCAACAATTCAGCTTGGTGAGTACTGTACGTGCGCTGGGACTGGAGGAGGTACCGAGGGGGCAGACGGGACAGTAGGAGTTGGCAGCACCGTCTCTGCGCGGGGCAGGGGGGCTACATGGGGCAGCCCCCGCCCCGAAAGGGGCGGTTGCGCTATCGGGAGCCCACAACCGGCCGCGGGGAGCCGGACCACCGCCGGCGCCTCCCCGCAGCCCCACAAGATGGCGCCGCCGGACCGGGAAGGGGCTGGGCGGAAGTGGCGGGAGGAAGCTCCCCTCGCCCTCGCCGGAAGGGAGGGGGGAAGCACCGGAGGCTGCTCCGCTCGGCTCCCTTGGCCCGCCGGAGCTCGCAGGCTGCCCCGGTGGGTGCGGGGGCGGCGGTGCCCCAGCGCAGGCCGCGGACCAAGGCCTCCCGCCTCGCTGGGCCGCGGCCGGACGGCGGAGCGGGGCGGAGCGGAGCGGAGCGGGGCGGCGGCGGCGGGGAGGGCGGGGGGAAGAGAGTGGGGGCAGCCGGGGTGAGCGGGAAAGCGAACAGCGCGGGAGGGAGTTTTGCTTTTGGAGCCCGGTCGCCTGGCGGGGGCGGAGAGGTGCTGTTCGTGGCACGCAAATCGGCTGTACGGGCTCGGGGCTTTTCCTTTCTTTTGCTCTGCAAAATGTCGGCCTCCGGCCTGAGGCGGGGGTGCGGGATCTCAGACGGAGAGGGGTCCTCCGTGTTCTGGGGGTCGGGGCCGGGGTGAGCCTGGGCATGAGGGCTTGTTTTCCTGCCAGCCCTTAGATTTAGTTGTTTGCCCGGTTTGGTAGAGGCGAGAGCTGCTCATCGGTTTTGTGATCCTTAAAGTAACTGACCAAAGTCTGGGGACGGCATCGCTGAGACCAGGAAATGATTTTTGCCTTCAAAAGCAATAGCGTAGAAGTTTCATCTTCTTCCCGTGGCTAAACTGACAAGCCATATGTGAAACATAAGCTAACTGGGGCTATTAATAATTGTACAGCTTTTAGCACTTCACTGTTGACCTCTGATTTTTGGCCCATATAGCTTTTGGGCTTGTGTCCTGGATCTCGGAAGAAAAACCCTCTTTTTGGGAGCAGCAGAGGATTATACTGTCTCAGGCTCTGCTCAGGTTGAGAGAGCTATAATATATACACTAAAGTTTGATCTGCCTGCTTTTTTGGCAGGTCTAGTGGTTAAATGTGGATTGTCCCTGCAACAAACATGATTTTGTCTTACGTGTAATTTGTTTCCCTTCCGTTTGCAGGAGTTACTGCTGCTGGTGTAAGGACATTGCTGTGAAGACATCATAGTGGTAGGTAGGTCTTCGTAGCTCAACTGACTCTCCTGTTGGGATGACGAGTGGCCGTAACTGTATTCTAAGTGCCGGACAGGTTGTGTATTTACAGCCACTCACGAACAAGAATGCAGTGTGTAGCACTGGGAATTTTTACCCTTTCTTCTTTTTGAGAGATATAACTTGTACTGCCAACTGCGTTAGCAATCCCAGGCTTATATTTCTGCATGACTGTAACTAGGGCGCTTCGGTATTAAAGTTAACGTCATACACCAGCGATGCATGGTATTAATCTGAAGCACAGAGTGTCAAAACACTTTTCAGACATTTCCCTCTTCTGGTGGTAATTCTGCACCAAAAGTGAGCATTAGAAGTATAAAATGAAATAGGTGTTTGTGTGAAGATGCACACTATTGATGTTGTTACATGGCATGCTTTTCTTACTGAATTCTTCAAATATATTTAGAGTATGTAGTAGGGTGAATTCAAAATACACAGTATGAATTTATGTTTAACACCTTATGTTAAATTTATGTTTATTAAAACAATTTTAAAATTATTAAATTTATGTTTATTCATTTTTTAACACCTTATGTTGAATTTATGTTTTAACACTTGTGATGGGATTCCATTGCCATGGGATGTCATGGAAACACTTAGTATTCGTGGGTTCGGAGAAATGACACATTCTGGCTTTAAATGCCAAAAACAGTTTAGACCTGAAAAAAGTATCTGAACTGCCACTTGCTGAAATCAGGAGAAATGTACCTGGAAAAGCAATTCCTGTATGTGTACTCTAGTGTTTTATTTTACTGAGCATCTCTTACTACCCATTGCCGGAAACTGAATACTGAGTTAGGGACATCTCTGGCCTGACTGAACAAGGCACTTGTCACAGACTAAAGGAGCAGGGACAAAAGCAGCAGTGGGCAAAGGATGTTGTCAGCTGTCTGTTGTTTTGGGCATTTCTGATTTAAACATAGTTTGCTTTTGCAGGAAAGCTTTATATAATTTTTTTTGTTGAAATCTGCTGAATTTCTTGAATTTTCACCTTCTTTTAATAACATCTTATATTTTTACCTTAATACGACGCAAGAGGCTAATTAATCTTGTGCTCATCGGTGTTCTGAAGAAAGTCAAACCCTGCTTAATCCAGCATAGGTATGTTTTTCTGAGCTGTACCTGTCGCTTCCTGTATGACAGCCATGTGGCAGCACTATATCCAGCACACCACTAGAGGGGCTTTGCTCCCAGGGTGTGAATTACATTACCAAGTTATAAAAAACAGTATTTCGTGGTTGTGTCTCGCAATATGACAGACATTGTTTCAACTTCTTTTGATCAGATTTATTTATTTTCACTAATGCTTACTTGCCTCAAGTTGGTAAGGAGACAGGCATATTTTGATGAAAGGGAATACATCCATATTTCATTATCAGTGGGGAAATATTTTAAAACTGAGAATAGGAAGTAATAACATTTATCAAAAAATAAATTCCATCATTAATAGTCAGCATAGGCAAACAAATCTCTTCCTCATTTTAAATTCTGCATTGCTGAGTTTCGTATGTTCAGTTGCTTCCATATTTTATTTTTAGAAGTATAAATTACAGCAGTAGAGTTATCACACTAATTTTCTGCTTCTTGTCATGTTTCATATTTTATGTAAGTTTGTTTTGGAAGAGTAATTCAGCTGAAAGTAAACCAAACTCATTTGTAATTTAGTATCCTGGCTTGCAACATTGTTATGCTGTGCTTTATATTTGTAATCTAATGTTTCATAAATAATTGAAAATATGAAAATAATTGAAGTTTCTGTGTTTGGCAAACCATCTTTTTTATATTTGGTAAACTAATAGAGTTGGATAGTTTTGCCAGGGTTTTTTCTCCTCCTTCCCCTTCAGAGAGCATATGTACATGTTGTGTATTAATAATAAAGTATCAGACTTCACCACTTACTACATTAAAAAGTGTATTTACATTAAGCTCTGAACCTGATTTCTGTTTATGCTGAAGCTAGTTCAAAGAATCTTTCGACATGTAGGAATTAGAGTGAACATGAAAATGAAATACACATACTTTTTCTGAAGTAGAAAATGGAAGAATACGCTCCTGTGGACTTAGGTTTTTAAGTATGAGAGAAAGATGTTATGGCAACCGTGACAGTATCCAGATGTATATGGGAAAGGGACAGAAAGTATATGTGTACAACATGGGAGTGGAGATAAAAGTTTTGAAGAGGGCTAGCATGGGACATGAGATGTTTGAAATGAACGAAGAGGGATAGCCCAGGAGTCTTTTATGTATGTGGGTGGGTTTCAAGTGCCACAAGTCACCGCAGTGTTTTACAGTGACTTCAGAGCTAGGTTTTCTTCTTCCTCCAAGCGGGCGGGAGAGAATACGATGAACTCGCTCACTTTGGTTGCCTAATGCCTGATCCTGCAATCCTTTGCTCGCATGAGTCGTCCCATTGATTGCAATGGGACTGCTCCTGTATGTAGGGCTTCCTGTAGGTGGGCTGGTGTGACCAAGGGTTTATGGGTTTGAGCTTAGTGTGGGCTTTGCAAAAGACAATAATTTGCTTTTGTGGTAGCTGTATGATTTTCATTTTCTTTGAACACAGCCCCTCCCCGTTTTCTTTTCACACAATACGGCTTGTCTTAAGAGGCAAAAAGTTGCTGTTTAATCAGCATTGTTAAATATGAGGCAGAACACAACTGGTGTATGTACTGTATTCATATGCATTTTGAAAAATCCTGGGGTTTATGCTGGTATAAATCTACCAACAGTTGTAAGTGCTGTCTTGGCTATATTGTAGTGTTGCTCGCAATAGCATTTGACCATGTCTTAGGGGTAGCAATGGTAGTTTAGTGTACTGAGTTTCTGTTACCTTTCACTGGCACTCACCTAACATGAAGTTCAAGTTGAGGGTGAGAGTGTGAGGAGAAATGTGTGGATGAAACAGCTAACATCTTAATGTAATAAAGTAATTGTGAAGTAGGGAAGGGATTCAGAATATTTCTCAGTGATTCATGCTGGTAAATGACGCTGAAAAGGATGGTAATTATAAATCCTGCCTGGTGATTATAGATACCTTGTTATCCCTCTCTCCCCACCCTCTTCTCTTCTTTCCTGTTCCCCGCTCCCTCCGACAGCTGCCCCTCTTCCTTTAGCCTTTTCCTCGCATTTAAAAAATGTGATTTCAACCTGAATTAGCTTGTGTTTCTTTATGGGAGGCAAAATCAGATGTCTGAAAAAACCCAGGAAATAAAGTGAAACAGGGGATTGTATGTGGTTATAAGTGCTCCATAGGTTTAAACAGACACCTTGCCACTTGGAGTCAAGATAGGTTATCATTTTATGGTAATTGATTTTTTTATAGATGTCCCTGTGCAGACACCACTAAAAAGCGAGAACAGTGTGTTTCATTCAAGTTTATGATTTTTGTTTGGCATTAATTTGGAAAATGAAGGTTGTAGAAGTGTGGGAAAAAATAGAAAAGAAAAGGGTAATGGAGAAAAAAATGTTCAGTCCCAGCATTTTAGGCTGCATTGTGTAGAAGGCTGCCTTTTAACCGTATTGTAGTGGGGAGTTTTAAGGAATGGGATTTTTACTGATGCTAATCAAAAACTGTAAATAAGAGACTTCAACTAGCCACAACAGAGAAGGGATATTTAATAGTACTCAAGTTTAACAAAAATATATTCAGTGCTTGTGACCATCTTAATACATACATTTTTATGTATTGAAAAGCTACTGTTTTCTTTTCTAGTTCACCTTGATCATCAGAACAAACTCCACAAGAGATGGTAAGTGGTCTTTATGGGTTTCTGTGTGATAACTTAGTCACATTCTGTATACAAAATGCATATAAACACTTTTATTGAGCTGTCAGTGCAGACATGTAAAAATTAGATGGGAAAGTAGCTAAATTGCTTTGAAAATAGAATTCAGGTTACAACAGTGAGCGATTTGTCTACTCCTGGGAAGGCTCCAGAGACATAACGGGAAAATAACAGATGACTCTGATCATTTGCCTTAGATTTATAGCTTTTGTTTCCTTGAGGAAATCTCATTTCCATTTATTCCGCAGCTGAAAAAGCACAGACATAGAACTAAGTTAAACTCTAAAAGTGTTCCTTTCTCTTTTCCACTCCAACGTAAAACATTTCTGTAATTTCTTTTTTAACAGATGTATTTTTAAAATTCAAATGTAAAAGGGGTTTTCAAGGGTCACTTTCAACAAAAAAGCCACAAAAAGTAGTTGGACAGGCACCAGCATCACAGTTCTGTCTACATGAACTGGCTTTTTGTCTTCCTTTCCCCTAAATTAACAACTGGAGCTAGTCAGCTAGACAAATCAGCCAGCTGGAGTCCAGAGCTTTCAGTAAAGTCACCAAGGCCCTTTTTAGAAACATTTTAGAAGAACTGGAGATAATTTTTGAGCTTTAAAAGAATATGTTGTCTTCTTTGGAAATACATAGAATATAGGAGATTCCTGCTTTTGTCAAGCTTCATGATGTTTCAGAACTGGATTTTTAAGTAGTGGAAAAAATAGACAAAATGTTCTAAAAGTAACCTGTGAGTGTATTGGATTTGACAAGGGGACATTCTCATCTGCCTGCTGAAGGATGAGGAGTCAGCGTGACATTCTTAAGCAAAGCAAGAACAGTAAATAAAACATTGTTCATGTTAGCTTTTAGATGGTTGGATGATTAAGAATGAAGAAATTCCATATGGAAGGCAGATGCTTTTCTTGCACCCACTCATTTTAGGAATAATATTTTGAAATGCATGGTCTTGTAGCAGCACAATGTTAGACCAAGAGGAGAATCAGAGTGAAGTTTCACCTCCATGAATTGTTACTTTTCAGGAAAGGTAATTTGTCTGGACTTTTCAAACATGTAGCTGAGCCCCATAGCCCTTCACAAATAGGGTGCAGTTTTTGATCAGAAATATCTTAAGGAAAGCAAGTTCGTTGTGGTGGGTTTTCTTTATGGACTATTAGCTAGAGGTATTTTGTTTCTGCGAGCGCTTACGAATGACCTTAAAAAGTGATGGCATTTATAGATCTCTTATGGGATAATGGGCTCAATTTTGCAGAAAGAAGGGAAACATGAGAGTTACAATTATTATTCCAAATTCTCTAGCATTTGCATTATTGCCTGAGAACCAGGAAGTGAAAACAAATGTAAGTAAATGAAATTAACCTCTCTTAATATTGTTAGCATTAAATGGAAAGTATTTCTTGGGTTTGTTTTTTCTGTTTTGTTTTGGGATTTTTTTTTTTCCAGAAAATCATTCTTTTAAGGCTATGGAATGGTGCCAGCGCAGATCAAGAAAACATGCTTAAAGAAAGATTTTTTTTGTCTTGTATGCCCTTTTTTTTAAAAAAAAACCTAATAAAGGACTGTAAATGTCACATTCATCTCTGAAAACCTCAGCTAATCTTGCCATAGCTTTCAGTGTTTGCCAAAACATGGCTTAATTAAAATTCTTCCAATTTAAAGTACAGGCATTCTGTTTTGTCCCAGATAAAAGATTTTCTATGGAAATTAAGATGTGGAGGAAAGAAAAAAAAATTGCTATTTATTTTACTTGTTCTAGGCTCTAGTTTACAGCCTTCTTTTAAGATCCTCTATTACCCCCTCTTTTTGAGAGCAGGATGAGGAGGGAGATGAAGTGGCCTGTAGGAAGGGCGCTTAAGGCTACAGGGACTGTGGGGCTTTGTAGCTGGTGGTGAAATCTGAACAGCGTGAAACTGTTTTTTTCAGAAAAACTGAGATTAGCTGGAAGACAGGAGAAGGTGTGTTACAGTATGTTTTGTTCTATAGAACTGTTTTTCTGTGTACTTTATCAGTGGTACTTTATTACCCCTTTTCATATGTTGGTTGCTGATGAGTACAAAAGAGAGATTTACTGGCAGCTTCCACTTGGCTAAATACAATCTTGTTTTTGATCGAGGCCATGATGGATATATGAATTTGGCTGAATTGCCATTTGACCTTTTCTGAGAAACTTATTTTGGCAGGCAGATGGAGGAAATATGTCACTGGATAAAATGAATGCCTTTGTTTAATATGAAGGAATTTTAATCTCTTGTGTTTTCTGTCTGTGGATTTGGAAATCAGGTGTAGGTTGTAATCCATACACCTTGGAATGATTCAGTTCTTACAACTCATATAGGCAGCTAAGGAATTGTGGAATATATCCACACAGCGTATCCCTAGAAAGAACTGATTCCCACTGTAGTAGCACGAACACTTGGAAAATACCTTCTGGACACTACAACTTCTCTATTGCTAACTCTTCACTGGTTGTTGTGTTGATGCAAAAACAGTCTCTTGTAAAAGTAGTGAAGTGTAGTGTACTTGCACTGTGTTAATACTTGTCCTCTATATGGTTCATCATAGGAAAAGGATGACTAATGATTAAAAAGCAGGGTTTGTGCTTGCATTTACAGTGTTTCTCCCCTCAATTACCATGTTTTCTTTTTTCTTTTTTTTTCTTTGTGTTCTTTCCCTCTCCCCCATGTTTTGGCCACAGGAAGACATGGAGCCATGGTATTCTCATCAAGTGTACGCAAGATACTGGAAGCACTATGACTTAGCCATGCGCTGGATGCGTAGACACCAGAAAGCCTACAGGAAAGCCATGGAGTCCTTTTATCACCTACCATGGCATCCTTCTGCAGCCTCTCCAAGCAGCTGCTACTCAGATTGGGATGGGAACAATCTCCCACATACCCAAAACTATTCTTGCAGTTATAGTCCCCATGGCAGAGCTCCGTACCGTGGGGGAGCTCAGTGGTACACAGATGCCCACCAAGGGAGGGAGGATGATGACAGGGACTCCAAAATGGAGGAGGACAACTCTGAGTCTGAAGGAGAGATAGAATATGACTTGAGTAACATGGAGATCACAGAGGAGCTTCGCCAGTTTTTTGCACAGACAGAGAGGCACCGGGAAGAACTGCGTAAGTCAGTTCTGTTTTCTGGTACTTGGTGGCCATAAGATTGAATGATGGATGGTTTCAACATTTACAGGTTTTGGAAGAATTCACAGAAACAGGCACTGCAAGTGAGCAAGCCAAACAGAATGAAGTAGGCAAAACTGATGAGTGCACTTAAGTACTATTCATTAGAAATAAGTCTCAAATAATTGAAGGTTTTTCGGTAAGAGAGAGATAAAATTATGACTGCAAAGAAGACAATAACACATTTGTCCAGAAGAAATTCGTCTATAGTGCTGAAGGAAAAATGCTGGAATTTTTATGGTTGAATCTTGTCAACATGCTGTATGTCTGAAAGGGGAACCCAGAGGAAGTGCTTTACTGCATCACTGAACCCTAGAGTAAGCCTCAACATATTCTATAACATGGATCAGTCATTTTGTTTGTTATTCTTTGGCTAACCCAACAGTAAAATTCCATGACCTTTTTCTTCTCCCCCTGCATCCCTAGGGTACTCTTCATTCTGTACTATACCACACGTTTCTCTCTGTTTTGCATCTTGATCTGGACTCAAGTCCTTAAGCAGGGAATATAAGCCAAAGACTTAAGATTTTTCTCAGGT
Organism: Sagittarius serpentarius; assembly: GCA_034782735.1. NCBI lineage: Eukaryota > Metazoa > Chordata > Aves > Accipitriformes > Sagittariidae > Sagittarius > Sagittarius serpentarius. Next base: position 18,626,515 of record JAVKLA010000057.1, on the reverse strand, counting down.
CTTGATCCTCAGAGGTATTGGTCATCTTTGTTTCTGTGAAACCCTTAAGATCATGCTGTACTTTATTGACATTTCACTGCACATACAAATGTTGCAGGCAGTTTGATTATCTTTTTCAAAAAAGCAGCATGATGAAAATAACTTTTCCCACATGACTCCAATAGGAAATACCCAGAATAAATGTTTCATAGAGCTTTCTCTGCTTTCTGTGAAAGAGGGAGACATTCTAAAAACGCATAATAAAGGCAATGGTTGGGAGAGAGAAAAAAATTGTGGTATTTTAAGGTCTTTGATCAGAGGGTATGCGGTGAGCTGAAACACCTCAGCTTAACTTCACACTTCCCATCACTATGATGCACAGTTGATCTAGTTAGCAGAGGAAAATGAGTTAAGGAGCTCAGTGGTAGTGCCAGACATGCATCCCTTTCTCATCATGCTTTTGCAGAATCAGCTTGGTGTTCTCTGTTGAAACATTCCTTTGATGAGGTACAGGATGCTTTAAGATGCTCAGCTACTTCTGGGAATGCAGTACATTTTCTTTGGGTTATTTTGTGTTTATGGTTAGTATTGCTTAAAGGTATGGGAGTGATTAAAGTGGTATCCTGGAAACTGGGAAATCTGGGCTCAGAGATGTTCTCTGTTACAGGTATCCTATATGACCTTGGTATAGCTATTTAATCTCTTCCTGACCCCTTACTGGCTGCTCTTGCTAAAAGTATAATTTGCTTCTTTATGATGAGCAGATGAATTGGGAAGAGGTTTGTGACTCAGAATACAGATTTTACTTTTGTTGCTTCCACCACAGTGATACTTAGAGCCTTTTGGAATAATTAGGTCTCTGCAGTGTGCCATGTACTAGCCTAATTCTGTGTAAGTGTAACTCCATTCACTTCAGTGGCACTATTCCAGATCTTCAGGCAAATTTAAGCAGAATCTGGTCTTCAGCTACTGCATGCCTCAGTTTCTTTAGTAGTTTCCCTGATAAAGTGAGGTAAATAATAGTAATGGTCTGTAATTCCTCAAAGCATGAAAAAGTAAACAAGTACTTGATTTAATTGAAATTTAAAAGTGCCACAGAACTCTTGGGTGAAAGGTGCTATCTAAATGCTAATTTTGTGAGTAATTAAAAATACAGTATGATCTTGTTCAGAAATAATTTTTTCTTGCGCAGTAGGGGCAAAGGAAAACAGAACAAATTTTTAATTCTGTTGGATTTTCTCAAGAGAAGAAACATAAGCAGCAGGAGGAGGGGAAAATAATTGTTTCCCTGATGGTGTGGAAATGAGCTGGTATGGAGACCATGTTTAAGGCAGTACCACTCTACTTTAGGAGGTAGTGTCATTAATTTTCCTGGATGCTGTTTCTGAACAAAATGAAATGTAGGGGTTCATTAAGCTATGATCCATAATGATGCTATCATGTTATATATTTCATACTGTGCTGCAGAATGATAGTCGTTCTGTATCAATGCTCAAGAAGATGGAGATAATTCATCCACAGAAGAAATCCACAGAAGAAACCCACAGTTATTTAAGTATTTCCTCTCTGATACCTTTTCCTTTTAATCCCAAGCTGTATGTCCTGGGCTGCCCCCCACCATCTTAGGATCAGATTTGTAGGGAAAGTTGTGTGCTATAAAGCTCAGTAATGCCTGAAATTTAGGCATCCATGTTTGGAAGAGACATTTGTAATGTTGAGGTAAGAGTTTACAATTTTCTCTAAGCTGAACGAGAAAGTTTGGGTATGTCAAAGTGGAATACCAATAGTGACCTTGATCAGTTAAATATAAGCCAGCTGTTAGGGAACGTTAAGGGGAAGGCTGTGTCTCATGTTTTCTTTCTCTGTTATAAATAAGGGGCTCCAGGTGGAGTTCACAGCCTTTGACCCCTGCACCTTGATACACACTTGGGAGAAGACACGTGGCTTGCTCTTCTTTTAAAGTGAATGCCATGCAGGAGTTTGATATATGTTTATTGGCAACTTACTGAAGTGTGAAACACATGGGAAAAGAAGAGCAATGGGACAAATAGAAAGGGGAATTTGGCACATAAGGAAGGCGATACTGGTACAGATTTATCTTTGTGAAGGATGACTTCCATTAGTCTGGTGTTTTTCAAGCCCTGCAAAATTGGGAAATAATACGCAGCGTTAATGCAGCTATTTTGGATGTGCATAATGAGGGTCTTGATTTACCGAGTAAGATATAGCTGGTTTCCACACATGATCCATGTCTCATCAACATGCAGAAGGGTCATCACGTGGACTAAAACGAATCCTAGCTGATGGCAGACTCTTCACTTCTAATGCCTGATCTAGAGTCTGCTGGAGATAAACACAATCACAGACATCAGAGGATAAAATCTTGCAAACTTTAACTGTGGAAGACTTAAATAGGCCTGAGATGTAGGTGGGAAAGGCATCTGTGTCTGGATGGTGACATACAAGCATTAATGCTAACTGCAAAGAGAAAAGTTTCAAAGATAAGCAAGCTATCCTATCAGACTAGCCAAAAAAGAAAACTTCAGGTTTATTCATTTTTTCGGTAACTACCACAAACTTGAAGAACAAGCAGATTCCTAACTTCTGTAGTGATTTTTTTGTTTTGTTTTCACAGTGGGCATTTGCAGGGATGGGCTGACTTGCACACTAAAGTCTTTGAAACTGGCAAACTCTGAGCTTTGCTGCATGATTTAACACTTCAGCAGTGATACACTCATTCACAAACAACCTCCTTTAAAACAATTTCTTTTTTTGTCTTTGAATTCATGTCAGATTCATACTAGTTTTTATATTCATGTCGTGTTGCAGTCAAGTTATGTGTTCCTGGAATGCCACAAAGTAATTGTGAGCAGAGTTTTGATGAGGCTGTATGAACTCGGACATATTAATGCGCTACAGACTTATCTCGTATTCTAGATATACGGTGCATTTGGTTAAAATCCCTTACAGACAGTTTTAATCTCTTTCCTCTTCAGTTGTTTCTTCATATGCAATCATAGTTATCTAGTGATTCTGTTTTTCAGGGGATTTTCTTGTCAGGCTAGTCCGTTGTTCTGGTTCTTAATGTAACTGGTGATCCTAATATACTGTGCTTCTTGGGGATGTTTTTAGTTGTATTTAAAAGTCTTACCTCTGGCTGTTGAAAACCATGTAGTTATTTTTCTGGGTTACCATACCTGTCAGACCTAAGTGGTGTACTGAATTCTCCAAGCATCCTAGATGCAAAGGACAGAATACAGTAGGTTGCCTTTTTATATTTGCAAGAATTAGAAGGACAAAAACCAAGAAAGGAAGATTCACAAGCCTAACAGTTCTGTAAATTGTCTAATTGCACATATTTATTACGCTTTTAAATTTAGCCTTTGAAACATGTAGTTTGTCCTTATGCAGTTTTTCTCTGTTCCCTTTTTACATATAAGAGAAAATTACTACTGTAATTGAGTGAATACAGCATTGCAAGTACATTGAGAACCATTCTGTAGTAGTCAACAGGCAATGAGACAGTGTCCTTTATTTAAAAACAAAAAAAAGCAAAGGAAAGTACCATCATGTCAGTTAATTACTGAAGGATAATAGTCTGTCAATTGTTAATGCTAGTTTTTTCCATTAAAGCCTCTGTTTGTATTGCCCACACATACCCTCCAGCTTTTCCCAAAATAATGTTGTCTCAACTTAAAATTTTCATGCCAGATGGAAAACCTTTAAAAAGAATTGAAAGGAAATGGTGAATGAAGATGTTTGTTTCAAATCTGCAATCTGTAGGTTTTTTCCCTCGGGTTTATTTTTCTCTGAAATATGATGGTTGCTAATGGAATTTTCCATGTTTTGAAACTTGTTTGAATAGTACCAGATCCGTGAAGCTTTTGATTTTGTTTAAGGCCTATGTGCTTCTTTGGGAAATAGACTTTGGTGCAGGTTTTTTTGCCTCCATGTTTTCCTGCTTTTCTTCGCTTTTGGTAAATGCTTCTCCCTGTTCTTTGTCTGTCTTTTTCTCCATCAGACTGTAGTTCAAATTCTTACTGTTGGTCACCAGCATCTTTTTCATTTCTTCTTCCTTACCCTAAACTGTCAAAGCAGTGTGGATGGTGAACTGTAAATACCTGCTCAACTTTCTTGGCTTTATCAGCCTTGCTGTCACATGAACTCTCTTTAGAAGTTGAATTGCTGAAGCTTCTGAGAAATGCCTGTGAAATAAGAGTGCTCTCTGCAATATGTGTGGGTGCTTGAGAGATGCTTTTGAAGCATGTTCTTTTGTGAACTGAAGGAAAAACGTGAAAGGCTCTCCTTTTGTACCACATCTCTGCTCTTGATGATTGAACCTTTCATTGTGTAGCAGCAGAATCTTCTCAAGTGCACACGCTATCCAATGTAGAGTCTGTGTTATTTGGTACTGGAAGTCAACAGTTGAGAAAATGCCTCCTTGCTAGAGAAACAAAGAAAAGTGCCACAATTTTCAATACTGGAAACTAATCTGTACTTGCAAAAACAGAGAGTCTGAATTGCATTTGGAGAGCAACAGTTGAGCACAGCTTTATATCCTTTTCATAAGAGACAAGGTTATCTTTGTACTAAGTGTATCAATTTGGGAACACAGCCATTCCTAGAATATGTGATAGTCAAGAAAATGTCCTTGAATCTCATACTGGAAACAGAATTTGAGCTTAGAAGAATGTATAGCTTTGCTATGTGGACCTCTCTCTTTGCTATCAATCCAACACATTTTGCAATGAACGGACGTTACATTGTACAGGTGTACTTGCCGCTACAGGAATTAATGGAAGAGAGACGCTAGAAAGCTTGAGGTGCTGCTGAGGAAAGAGTGCGCTTCTTGTGTGACTGGACCAGACACAGTCAGGAATGGATATCCTTTGCTGCATGCTCAGGAGAGTTGTGTGAGGGTTAATACACAGAACTGGCAGTTGTATGCGAAGTCCTTGTTTGTTATGTGCCTCAGGCTGAGGCTCTTTGAGGGCTGGAAACCCCTGAAAGTAAGCAAGTGCAAGGCCAGGCTTGTTGTTTTGCTCCTAAGGGATGCACCAGGTTTCAGCTCCTTGGTGGCATCTGAGGATGCTGTGGACCATGCTCCCACACGTGCAGTCTGGACAGTCGGGTGGAGCTGGGGCCTGGAATGCCGCTTCCCTGTGTGCCAGTAGCTGTACTGGGCTCATTGTCTTCCTAAGCATGTTGTGGAGTACTGTTTTTTTAATTACAGCAGGTTTATAGCTAGGAGCATGGGAAAAGAAGCTTATGTGGTTCAGTGTAACTGTAGTGTAGATACTGCTTTAAGAGGAATGCCAAGATGTCAAGCACCTTGATTTCCTCTTACATTTGATAGAAATGAAGAATGCTCTCTTAATATGAAAATATGTATTAAACTCTGGAAACCTGTGTTGGAAATTGTCACCCTTTATTTGTCTGTCTAATGTGTTTCTGTTATTACAGTGGAGGTAGTACATACCTCAGGTGGCTTGTTGAGAGGTTCAATTTATTCATATTTATAAGGGATTTTGAGTACCTCAGCAGGAAGTAAGCAAAAGCCTCAAGCCTCAAGAAGAATGAACAATATGATCTGAGAAGAATTGTTCATTCCAGACCTTTTGCTTAACAGTTAAGTTAGATGTCATCCCTGTGACCAAAACACATCCTGTCGACATCATCTTTGCTGAACAGATACGGCATTTGAGCTACCCTTTCTCCCAAAGAGCTATTATCCCTAAGTTATTCATGAGTGAGTAAGAGAAGTCTGGTAATCTTGTATTGTTGCTGCTCTTAGTAAATCAGTGCTGTGGTAAAATTCCTTCTGACTGGACTTGTCTTGAAGATATGAGAATAAGATGTGCAGGACAGAGACAGATCATTGCTTCTCTCAGCTGCCCTGTCCCTCAGCATCCGTGCGCTAGACCTGCTTTTGATAGCTGTTTCTTGATAGTTGCTGGTGTCAGAAGGATCCTGTGGAAACAGGTCAGTAGCTTGTTGTGATGGATTAGCTATTGGAACTTTCTCTTTACAAAGAAAATGCATGTGGTAATTCAGTTTTAGGTCAGACAGTCAGTGCCTGTTTTGCGTCCATGTAGTTTCCAGGGCTTGAGGGTATTGCTGGCTCTTGAGGGTACCTGGGCTCTGCAAAGCTTTGGCAAAGAAGCACCAGGCAGACCCCAGCGCTGAGAAGGCCATGTGTGGAACAAGGAATCCTTCCCCGGTCTTGTTGTAAGAGCAAAAATAGCTTTCAGAATGCTGTTATGGAAGATTGCTTCATACAGGAACAGTTTGGTGTGGGAAGACGCAGGCACTACTTACACTTAAAACTGGTGCTGGTAAATTTTTGAAGGCAGGTCTGCCTGCTTGCTTATGCCGTTAGCATCTGCAGCTGCTCTGAGTGGCTCCTCTAGTCTTAGTTCTTTGTCCCTGCTGGGGAGCCTGTGAAAGCAGCTGCAGCTGCTGTGGAAAAGAGCAGGTGAGACCATGCTGACAGATACAGCGCTAGGGAAAAGTGGCATAAAAGCTGCTCTGTGCTAATCACTTGACTCGGGCAGTCTGCCTTCACACTTTATGCACTTTTCCATTTCCCCTAAAATTCCTAGATTACTGGTTCCATCTATGTGCCTTATGCAGCATTTCTGGATCTCTAAATGATTTTACTGAAGGGAGAGCTCTGTCTTGGTTCTGTGCTGATAAATCTAAATTCATTCACCTTTAGCATGATACTCTCAACCTTGTAAGTGGACAGTGACAGTGTGGGCTACGAATTAAGCATTTTCTAACGCAGCCTTTTTTGTATCTACCTGCGGGAACTGTTGCTGTAGCAAGAATGTTTAAAGCTTCAGGGTGTACAGCACTGGAGTAATTGTGAAAAGCAAATGTCACGGACTGAGGTGGAAATGGATGTAATGATGTTGTGTGCTTTCTATGCTCTTTATCTACAAAATTTGCTCAGAATCTACAAGAGAGCATGGCAGCAAAATAGCATTACACATTTTAGGGGTCTCTGTTATAAAGCAAACCACTTGTACAGATTTGCTTGGAGACACATAATTTATCTCTGCTAATTTTAATGAGGTGTTGTTAATGCCAGGACTTCAGAGGCACCATTTGCTTCTCAACATCTCTCACTGTGCCTCAGTTTTATAAGAAGCATCCAGATGGAATTCAGGTCCATTGACATTAGGGAAATGTGGGGTGCTGTGGAGGCAGAAACTAAGAGTTTAGAGACTTCCATCTGCCTGGGTCTTTTCGAAACTCACTTCCTTGCATGCTCAAAATTGAGAGAGAGTGAGGCTGTTAGGCTACCCATCTCAGACCTGGGTGGCCTTTACAGACTTCCATCATGACCTTGGACATGCCATTTGGAACTAGATCCACAAAAGCTTTCAACATAGGTAGAATTTATATCCAAAATAATCATCTTTCTCTTCCAACCATGCTTTCCAGGAAGAAGGGAGCTAGTCATTTATACCCAAAGGATGAGGCATCTTAAATCCCAAGGTGCAAGGGAACATTGTCACTCTTATCTTTTCCAGTGGCTGGGTTGAGCACCTGTGACACCTTGTGATGTGATCTGCTGCGAAGCCCATTCCAAGGAATCTAAAGCACCTCCTGCTCTAGGAATTTGTGTCCGTTTTCTTTTTATTTGGACCTGTAATACAGGGGTGATAGTATTTCCCTGTCTCTCAGGAAAATAGAGAAGGTTGATAACGACAGCGCACCGAGAAACGGTTGTGCTGCAGCCATATGAAGTACTCCATACAGATTGATCCAGCTGTTCATCAGTGTTACAATTGTTATTGGCCTCCAAAGTACCCAAACCTGTCTATCCGGATATCTGAGCTTCCCCCTGTATAAGTTGGCAGAACACTGCTCTGCACTACACTGAAATCATGGAGGCAATGTAAAATGAAGAATAAATCTTAAATGGATATTTGTACTGAAATTAGGTTTGTACTGAAGTAAGTAATATGGGTGTTATACTATTGATTGTTACTGTTCACATTTAGCTGGATAAGAATCTCCTGGGTTTAATTTCATTTGTAGTTGCTGAAGTGGTGGTTCTTGCTCTAAAAGTCAGCTCTGTATTCACAGAAATTGGAGAAACTTTGCCAAGGAATGTAGGTCTCCAAAGAGCATGCTGGGCCTCAATTTTAATACGGTTGTTCAAATACTAACGAGCCAATGCTGCTGTTCTGTCACTCTGCACAAGCCTTGCAGAGCACCCTCGTTTCTAGGAGGTCTGCAGTTTCTGATGTGGTTGCTGAGCAGAAGAGTTGGAAGACTTGCTTTAAAATTCGTCAGTTGTTGCTTTGGGATTTTTGGCCACTGGTATGGTGGTAAGGAGGCTGAAAAATTGTAGAAGAGTCCAGGCTGTGGAGACTGCATCATGTGTGACATGTTGGTGGAGGAGGTGTTGAGGTGGTAGATGGCAGAGCATCTGGCTGGCTTTGGAGGAGTGCAGGAAGAAGTATCTGCCTTTTTCTGATCTCTCCATTTCTCAGTAGGTAAAGGTGGTGATGTGTAGTTATTTGCATTCCCTGATTTTGCATTCTTCCCTTGGCATAAGTTACTGACCTCTGTTGTGAACAAGCTGTCAGGTTAGATGGGCTTTTTGTCCCATGGCTTTCCTCATGTAAAGTCTTCTCTTCATCAAGTCACTTAAACACTTCCTTCACATGTGAATTGCCCCACTGAAGTGACAGAGGGGAGGCATGGAGCTCCCACTTGCTAAGCAGTACAACTTAGCTTTCTGAAGCGCAGGATGCCAGCTGTCTTTTTGAAAGGAGGCAGCGCTCAGACTTCTGTTCCAGCAACCGACTCTGGAATTATTTCTAATGTCAAACATTTCCCTTTTGTGGAAGGTACAATAGACGCACATCTGCACGTTTTCTGTGGCGTATTTTCCCAATGTTTTTTGTTGTGTTTTTAATACTGGGCATAGCAATTATCCTCATGTATTTAAGTATATTTCATTTAATTTACTAGAACGCTGATATGAGCAATGAGAAGCTCAGAAGTTCAGAGGTAAACTAAGTTTCCAAAGCTCTACCCCTCAGCCCTTTCTTTCACAAGTTGTGATGTATCTTGCTGATTCTGTTAGTTTGACCCTCTTTCCAGATGTCTCTTTCCAAACAGTTGGTCAGGCAGCACACTGTAGTTTACTAACAGCATGGAAAAATGCATATTTATGTGCTGAAAATAATTTTACCTGGCTCAGAGATTGTTATTTAATTCTGCATGTCTGCGGTAATAATTATGGACCTGCCGGTTAACTGAAAGGTCGGTTTATAGCCTGAGTATGCTTCCTTCCAGAAAATCAGTGACGTGGTTACAGGTTGCTCTCAAAACCCCCTGTTTTTCAAATGTTTTTGATAAAGTAGCAGATTTCCCTACATATATCACTGAGTTGCTTTCTCATGTCATACAATAAACCAAACTTGAATTCAGCAGTGTAGTCTGGCTGGAGTCAAGAAAGAAATTTTAATGTAAAGTTGGAATGTGTGAGTTTGAGCAGACTGACACAGGCTGCTTCCTCTTTTTTTTTGCCTGAAAGCATCAAACTTTCAGTATTATTTAGCTGTCTAGCGCTCTGTACATTATGGAACAACTTCTTCCAAGTGCGTGTGCTTAATTTCTATTCAGGGCACATGTAAAAAATGATTGTGAAACTCATGTTTCTTCAATGTGCTAGTTTGCTTTTAAAGAAGCACTTTTAAATTTGAACATTTCCTTGTTCAGTCTCCTCTGTGCCATAAATGTATGTGTATATGTGGATACAGTTATATATAGATTTCAGTAATCTTTCTGTTTACTCTAGCACTGGTCTCTTTGTCTGGCGTCAGCATTGTTGCCATCAGTGACAGATTGGAGTTGTTTTGGGGGATGGGAGCGCAGAGTCAGCTGGTCTGTATTTAATCTTATTGCTGTAGACTTTATCCTTACTAGAGGCAGCTGCCAGTGCCTGATCCTGTACTAATTTCTAAGCAGTGGTCGGTCGGCACCTTCCTGGCTGTTTAATTCTGTCAGATGGCACAAGCGTAGAGTCTGCACACCTTGTTGTCTCTGGTGTGATACAGACCGCTGGTTGCGCCGGGCTTGCCTGTGTGTTTTCTCTCCTAGATGCGCATATACCTAATTATGAATTACATTTAGATCATTCAGATTTCTAGAGCAGCCTTTCACTTGAGGTTCCGCTGGGTTAGCTGGTTGCTTAATGTTCACAGGGTTTGATTGTTTCAGTTAATTTTCTGGTTGGGATAGGAATAACCCTTATTAAGGGTTTCATTGTGGAAGGTAATAGAAGAAAACAAAAGAAAGGTGATTTGTTGTTTAGCTGGGCAGTAACCAGGGTATCCTACTGCTGGAGTAAACATGGACATGAAAGCTCGTATTGTTTCCATCTAGGATCTTTGGCAGTTTGTTTTGGAGACCACAAGACAACCCTTCTTGGTTTTTAATCCTATTTCTAAAATAGAAATCAGCTGCTTTATTCTCCAGTTAACTGTGTCACTTTCTGCCAGTTACTTAACCCACAGATTTCAAAATAATGTGAGATAATGAATTCTTTAAAACTCTCTGTCAGGGAGGAAAGTATTAGGTTCATTTTACAGATTCATTACAGTGAGGCATGTGGTTAATTAACTTGAGTGTGATACACGCCACCCAGTAGCACACCTGGAAGTGGAACACCTTGGTTCTAACCTTACTTCCTGGCTTTCCATTCATTTTGATTTCAAAGGTAGTTTCTCTTCGCTTGCTGTCTTGGTGAGTAAGTTTGCCCTGTTTCTACAGAGCTGTCCTCTTCAAAATGTGTAGAAAATCTGTATTACATTGAAAGAGAAGGTATCAAACTGAGTACTTCGTATTTGCAAAATGTGTTTGCTGTCTGCTTAGACAGCCTGTAACAACTGCATCTTTCTTACGGAGCACACTCTCTCGTCTTAGACTATTTCCTGCTTTTACCAGTAGGTTTTCAGTCAGGCTGTGCTTCAGCGAACACATCTCGGTGCCAAAGCCAGGTTAAGCAATTTTTCTTCCTAGCCATTCACTCCTGCTCCAGTGCTGCCCCTTTAGTTCAGCGTGTGTGGTGCCAAGACACTGAACTGTACCAGGATCAAATATAACTTGTTGGGGTTGGGGTTTTGTGTGCGTTGGTTTGTTTGTTTGTTTCTTTGTAGGATTCATTGTGTGGCCCCTTAGACAATTGTAGTGGCATCCTGGAGGGGCCTGGGAGCTGGAGCGTGCAGCTAAGGGAGGAGGGGAGCAGAAACTGCATGAGCTGGTTTTGTAGCTGAGGAAAGAAAAATGACCGTGGAACCATGGTTTCAGACTGCCATAAGCTTGCCAAGGAATCACATCTGCTCTTACTTCAAAGCCTGTAACAGAACATTTTCTTTTTTCTTGAGAATATTGCATTGCTTGTAGATATATGTGGTGAAATACTCAATTTCTTTTAACTCATTCCCTTCTGAACTAGCAGATGGAAAACTTGTCGGTATAGATACTTGGGGTTTTAATACCTTCAGCATTTCTGGTAGTTCTCTTTCATGGTGGTTGTGACTCTGGTGTCTGAGAGGTTATCATTGCAGGGAATTGCTCCCCTGAAAAGTCACTTTTATTCCAAATTGGTGTTTTCAAGCCAGCTACAGCATTTGATTTTTTTTCTGCATAGGTTAGACTGCTGGCATAGTAAGATATGGCCTAGCTGTCTCCCCTTCTTTGAAGATCAGATACCTGTTAAAAATGGGATGGGGGAAGTTACATCGTGTCATCTGTAATCCTTTTGTTACATTTTTTGCAAGCACAAAGTTTTGAAATTAAGGAGAAGTTTAAACATAAGTCTATTTTCCCCAAGCCAGCTCACAGCTAGAATGAGGCTGTTCACTCTGCTATGAAATCATCACTCTCTTCTTTCAGTATGTTTCCACAACTTCTGTAAGTTGCTTAGTGTTCCAAAGTAACCCTCCAGCGAGCAAGACCATGCTGTTCTCTGCAACCCGGAGTATTTTATCTTTACAGATGTGGGGGTAAATGACAATTGTTTATATCTCACAGGCTCCCACTGATGGAAACTCTTGTCCTGCAAAGCTTTGCACTTGATAAAGAGTAATGCTTAAGATGTCAGCCCTCTGGAAATCCAGAGCTTTGCAGAGCTCCGTAGAAATTAAACTCCTTGAATATCCTGTTTACAGATCCTCAGATTTAAAACCTTATTTTGTTGGAATTCCTTTAGGCAAAGATTTTGGTTTTCCCCATGGTATGCCTGGTTCATGCAAGTACGGGCATAATAAAATGGTCTGATGCTATTACTTCAGAAAAACTCCTGTGTAAGTTTATGGTAAAGGTACTTAGCTTTTCTAAGGAGATGAAGAAGCTGGCATTTTGCATTGAGAAGCCTGTGTGGGCAGAACATCTAACACAGCAGATAGGCTTGTGGGAAGTGGCATTCAAAGAGAGAACTAAGAGTTTTTAATCAGTAGGAATGGGTAGTGGTTTTAACTCTGTTAGTGTGGGCTGCTCAAGATCAGCTCAGGTAGCATTTAAGACAAGATGAGAAAGCTCAGAAAGTGCATATGCAGCAGTAACAGAAGATCATTCATCATTTGAAATAAGCAGACAAATATGTGAGCAGGGATATAGGTCAGTCTCAAGGAAAAGAAAAAACAGATCAAGGCTGGGGAAAGTGCAATATTTCCTTGAAGAATAATGTGCTAACTAAGCGAGAAACAGTTAGTAAAGGCCACTTGACGCTTAGGAGGAGCAAGCCCTTGGTCTTTTCCCATAACTGCCATTGTGTGGGGCAGAACATGGCAGACTGCAGAGTGTGTGCACCTAGAGAACTGTGCAGAAGGCTGCGGGTATAAGAAACGTCATCAGATTGCGTATGGTCGCTGGGTACAGTGAGCTAAGGGTTGGATGTATAAATATCAAGAGCTAAAAATGGTACAAGAAACCACACAATGTGGGTATGAATCTTTCATTAAAAATCCAACATAGATAATTATCCTCCCTACTTTTATCTCCTTTTAATGTTGAAAAGTCTCTCCATGGAGACTTCTCTCCAAATAAGGGAATTTATTTGGGTTTTGGTTTTGAGGTTGGTTTCTTCCTTGGTTTGGTTTTGTTTTGGTTTTTTTTTTTCCTTTTAATAAGAAAAGGATGAATTCCAGAGAGGAATTTTTGTTATTACTACTTAAGCTTCTCAAAGGATATTACAAAGAAAGAAGAGCAAAGTGGATCAAACTTACGGAAAGTATATGACATTTTCCTTTTTCTAAAATAAGAGAAACAAGACAGCTGAGTTTCTAAGGGCGTATGGGGAAAATAGCTTATGTCTCAAAGGGCTTAGGTCATAGTTTTGCTAAAAGTATGTAAGAGGGCATTTGTGTGTATATGAAACCCCAAATGCAGTGAATAGCTAAGGTGCTAGTTACTGTTTATCCTGGTTTTGGAAGTCCCTGAGGACAGAGGTAGTTGTCTATATTTGTTCACTTCTCAGCTAGTATACCCCAGATTAAGAGTCATCCATGAAAGGTGGGAAAAGTGGTGGGAGGTAGGGGGGAAACAACAACCCAAAACTTTCTTTCAAAAGGCCTGGAATCACTGATGATGTCCCAGGATGCAGTGTGAGTTTGGTAGAGATCTCAGTATTCCTTAAATAGGAAGAAAAAAGGCTATTTACTGCGTTTGGAAAAAGATGTCTCAAGTGGTTTTGGCCAGGTACTGATGACTTTCCAGCAGAACTGGATTTGGTAGGAATAAGTTAATTCTGAAAAGAGCTTCAAGAGAGGAAGAGCATCTTTGGGAAGAAATGGAACTGACCAGTTAGGAAATGTCAGCAATGCTTTTCCTTTGTGCAGGAACCAGCCACCACTGCAGTTGCCTGTCTGCCTTGTGAACATTTGCAAAATACTGTTCCATGATTGGGGGAAGCTTGCCAGTAGTTGAAGCAGAATGCTTTAAAAGAAAGCACATTTATTTTAGTCTCTGTGAAGTGGAAGGAGGACCTACTTAGAATTGCGTAAAAATTATTTGTTTCACATTTATAACTTGGCAACACAATGACTTATGAATTTGGAGTGTGAAACTGATTTGAGAATGAGCTGGGGACTTCATTGCTGCAGGCTGAGAATTAGTGTTTTGATAAACCTTGCTACCTAATTCATGGATGACTTATTTGGTGCTTGCTTCAGAGAAATTCTGGTTGCTTCTATAGGTTTAGGGCTATAGACAGTTTATAACTTTGTTTTTTCCATTGTCAGATGCTTGTTGTCATCTTTTTGATTAAGAGGTAGTTGCATATTTAGCTTAAGTTGTATTGCTTTATATTGTTTTTAAAGTAAATTTTGAGATAATGGAAAGAACCCATACTGCTGGAAATAAGAGCAGCTCTACTTCCCAGCCCCTGCCCCAACAAAGAAAGTTTAGAGTGCATCTCAATGGGACAAAACTTTCTCTGCTGTCATCTATTTATTATCTCTGTGTTTGGCTGGAAATACTGGTTTTGGAAAACAAGTAGTTTGCATACTCATTTAGTTCCATGGCTTCTCTTTCCTTGATTGTCCATGACAACAAATAGTGCTGTCACTGACGGTGGAGTTTGTCATGGTAGTATCTCTCCACAAATAAGCCATTTGAAACTGCAGCATGTTCCACACAGCGACAGTGGTATTACCAGCAACAGCTGCCATGTTTTATGCTCAAATTCAGCCTTTGGTACAAAAAACTGTGGGTCCTGCTTGCAGATTTCTGTCCCCAGCCCCTGCTTGGACTCTGGAGACCTGATTTACATGTCTGAGACTCTGTAATAGAGTCACTGAGAATTTTTAACCAGTAGCTATGGTATAGTAAAAGGTTAGAAAGTTAAGGGCAGTACATCTGATTAGTGTAAAGTAAAACATATACTCCAGGCATTCATTAGGTAATTTTAAGAATGGAATTCAAATTGGTATTATTACTTTGATTGTTAACATTAGGATCTGCAGGTTTATGAACTACTCTGTGCTACAAAATGGAGCTTGATGCACACTAAACTGTAATCCACTCATCCATCCTAAAGCTTCTGCCAGAGACCCATTTAATTTCCAAACAGAAGAATTCATTATCTATCTCCAGAGAAATTAATTTTTCTTAAGTGTTATTGTGTGCAATGAGCTATCAGAGGGCATTCTACAGCAAGCAAGCGAGGAAGCAGCTGTCTCTAGCATGCAGCTATGGAACTAATGAATAAAAAATTTCCATAGGCAATACAGAAGTACAAGGAATTCTCTTTGTGGCCCAAGAGAGTCAACAAATATGGGTTCAATTCATTACCCTGCCAGAGTTTTGCTGTGTAACCTACAGTGGGAGGCATTTGTTTTCCAGCAGAGATTTTTGTTTTCTCTCTAAGGCTATTCAGTGTAATTTGCATCGAGTTCATGTATAAAAGCATGTTACCTAATTGTGGGCAGTCTGGTGTCCCAGGAAGTTTGTTTCAGTGGGATGCAAGTGACCTGTGTAGTCACAGCCTGGGTACTATAGCCTGTCCTCGTAGTGCTGGGCCGTCTGGAGGCAATGTTAGTTCTTTTAATTCAGACCTTCTGGTTAAAATGGCCTGACAGCAAATAAATCTGACTCTTCCAAAACCGCATATGGACTCTAATGTATGTTTTCTCATGAATTCTGGCAGTGCAGCCCACTTCTGGGGTGTGCCCTTAAAGCAAAATCACAGAAAGTGAAATGGCTCTCTGGAATACATTGCTAATAACCCCTCAAGACCTCCTGTCCTTCGACTACCAACACAAAACTGTGGATGGTGTTTGAAATGACAGGGCAAAAGCTTTCTGTATCCCCGTCAGACAAACAGATGCCAAAATTGAAGTTTCTGATTATACTGTTTAAAACACCTATTTTCTGTGAATGAGGTACAGGGGATAATTCATTTAGGAAAGCTGACAGACAGTCAGTTGGCTGCTCTGTACAGTACTTTCCAGTGTAAAAATAAACTGCAGATGTTTGACACAGATATGTCAGGGTACTTAACTCTGGGTTAGGGTTTGCAGATGTCGTGTTTTGTGGAAGCTAAATCTCTGCCTTAGGGGAAGGAGGGAAGAGGTACATGGCACTGAATGCTGAGAAGCACGTCCTGTATGTGACTAATGCATCCTGACCTGTAGCCACTCTGTCCCTTCTGATTTTTTTAAAAAAATAAATATGCTGTCAGTAGTAGTGAACTCTTTCAGTGGTGCAGTTTTGAGAACTGTCATTTGTTATTGGTAGGTGATGGAGTTCAACTGCCAGGTGATTTTCTTCATCTTGTAGAAATGTCCCCATAAGAGGGGAGTCTCGTATAGCACTTTGCTGTTTTAACTGCACAGAGCATTATTTGTTTCCGTCAAAGCAGCACCCAGGAAGTGGAGGTAAGTTTGGGCACGCAAAATCAAGTTCTTGCTTCCCGATGGGGCTTACCGAAGAGGATTTTTGGTGACAGATTGGTCTAAATGTTTCACCTCTCTGAACTGTTTTAAATCCTCTTTAAAAGACACGGTGCAGGGATTTATGTTGGGTGCTGTTTTGGTTTGTCTTCAAAGCAATAGCAGTAAGACTGCCAGTTTTGAACTTTGCAAGTCTTGAGAAATGAATGAGGTTGGGTAGTTTACCTAAACACAATGCTTACAGCTGTGTTTCATTGGATGCGCTTAATGGCAGACAGTTACACTTTGTTCATTTTCATAAAGCAGTAACTGATTACATTTTCTCTTGGCTATGGTTTAGCTAAAGTGGCATTGTCCTCTGCATTGTTTCCTTATCTCAGCTGCTAAGTCATTAGTTTGGAAACAACTCTCTTGTTTGGGTTTGGGGTTTTTGGGGGAGGTTGAGGGTTGGTTTTGGATTTTGGGGGTTTTGTTTTGCTTTTCAGGGCATGTGTATGTTGGGGAGAAATGAAGCAATGCTGATTTTTACTTGTTATTACTAATACAGAGGTTTTCTACAGTTTTAGGATTCAATTCCAGGATCTTCCTCCTTTTTCCCCACTTCTTCCAGCCTGGCTTTATCGTGTTATTTAGTAGGAATTTGTCATTATGCACAATGAGCACAGCAGGACAAGTAACGTGCAATTTGTTTTGTAAGTTGCAGAAGTTGGCTGCACCCTAGAATGTGTGGAGCTTGGCCCTCTAGACCCAGCACAAATTTGAATATGTAATATTTTAAAAGTTGAAATAAAATGTGATTGGTTTCATAGCTCAGTAATTTACATCTCTTGTGGTTTATTTATTTAGGGAGACAGCAGCAGCTGGAAGCTGAGTGCCAGTACGTGGAGGCTGATCAAGACCTTCACAAAAGGACGGAGCGTTCTGTGCAGCCACCTGCAGAAAGACCTGGAGAGAGGCGAATGGCAGAAATGAAGAAACTCTATGGTGCTGAAGCTGCCAAAATCCAGGCAATGGAGGCTGCCATGCAGCTTATTTTTGACAGAAACTGTGATAAAAAGCAGCCCAAATACTGGCCCATTATTCCCCTTAAGCTGTGAGTACCTGGACTGTGCTCTGACATGGCACAGAGCTGTAGGGACCGGAGCTTCAGTCAGGTGGTGCTGCTGAAAGAACAAACTGCAAATTTTAGTTTTGGTTGGGCTTTGGGGCAGAGGCTGGCTAGGGCAGCATGTTTCTTTACCCTGTGTTCCTTTTACAGTATCAGTGATGGTCACAGTCCATTCTACCTACGTACAGTTGTCAAGTAGTAATAGGAGGGACAGTAATATAAAACCTGTCTAAAGTCATAATTTCACTCATTTGATACCCACCTGCCTTGACCATGCTTGCAAGAAACATAACAATGTCTGTACTCAGTGAACTGGGAAAATGTAATGCGATGCGAAAAAGAAAAAGACTATAGGAATTGTCTGCTCTTCCCATTTAGGAAATTGAGTGATCCCATTTTTTAGTCTTGTTTAACATAGTAGCATTTGGATCCTGTTTAACACAGCACAGCTTGAAGTGTTATGTCTGCTAATCTTGGATTTTTTTGAGAACTGGGAGCCCACTGGCCAAGATACAACATATCAAATTACTGTAGCCTAGCCATTTGAATTCTTTTTCAGAGGTTTATAATAAAGCAGGAAGTTTTTCTTCCAGACTGATACTTGTCTGGCAGGAGTTTGACTCTAAAGCAACATTATATAGAAAAATGTTTTAATGAAGGAGGGAGAAGCCTGACGTGGCCCTGTCTGTTAGAGATCTGTTTAGCAGAAGAGAAACTTAAGAGGACAAAGCACGCTTGGGTCCAGTGCCTACAGTGATTTTTGCCGTTCTAATTAAAAGCATCTAATGGGTTTGAAGCTTTAAAGAAGACATACTAGTTTGATAGACTAAGGGTACATTTGTACGCTGTGTATGGAGGTGTGGAAGCCATGTAGCCCTGAGGGCTATGTTTATTTTAGGTGCAGCTTTCCAGTGCCCACCTGCATATTACATGCACAAAGCTTAAATGTAGGCAAGTTAGATGTGCCTCTCTTGTGTACTCATCCGTATGCACAGGCTGCTTGTCTCCACTTCTGTCACTCTTTACTTCTGGTCAGTTGTGCTTGCCCCACTAATAGCTGACCAGGCGGACTGAGGCACACAAGAGGTCTGTGTAAGAGAGGCAGAATTGGCCCCTCAGTCCTGGTGACTCCTCAGAAAATGGTACCCTGAACACTTCCAAGGACTTTCTGTGACGCACTGCTTGATGTGTGCTGAAGGGCTGTAGTTTGTATTAAGCAGCATTTCCATGCCAGGACAAAGGAACCTTATGCAGTTTTAATTGTGACAAACATTCATGTGCCTTTCTGGCAAGAGAGGAAGGTCACAACTAAAATTCTAACTTCAGTTCATGCCCGCTGTGTCTGGTGTATCTCTGTAGCATGTGTAGTTTGTCATACACACCAGCCGTTGCTGTGCCCTGTGCAGCAGCCAGCTGCACCAAAGCAAGTCTGCGGTGCAGTCTGGAGTATCGTTGGGTTTGCTAGTAGTTACTGTGTTTTTTTCAAAGCAGCATTTTCATTTCAGTTCTGCCTCCTTTGCTTTAGATGTGATGAGATGGAGTTAAATTGAACACTGAAATTAAAAGCCCCCAGTCTCCAAGACTTGTTACTGGTGTGATTAGTCCAAGTAACTTGTGTAAGACAGGAGAGGGAAAAGGGTTATGAACAGTCCTGCATTTGCCTTCACTCTTGTTTTTGGCAGGTTTTGTCAGAAATTCAGTGTTTTGTTTGGGTTTCCTTTTGTTGACCAAATAAATTCTCTTCATAACACCTTGTAATTTATTTTTACTTTTTTATACACAAAATTCCATACTTCAGCACTCCAGTTCTCATGTGCTAAAGCTTTCTTTTAGCTGCTGTATTGTTTAAGGAAGATTGAACTTAAAGCAAGGACGGTTCTAACATATTGAGAAGCACGAAGAGTGTTGACAGGAGTTTCACAGGAATGCTAGTCAATACCGCACACACGTGGTACGCTACAAAATGAATGGGAGGGGTGTTGCATCTGCTGGGGGAAAACCCTGTCTCGGATTAATGTGCATAGGTCTCTCTGTTCCTATTTGAAATGTTTCCAGTGTGGTGATGGTGTCTTCCCCCGTGCAGTTCAGTACAGAACGAAGGAAGGATGGGTAGGACTGGGTTGTTCTTACTTTTCAACCCAATTCCCAGTTCTTGCTGTGGTTGTTTCTGCATCCAACTGGTTCTGCTAGCAGAAGCAGAAATTCTGGTCTCCAAAAGTATTCGTAGAGAACGCATACAAGACAAACATTGAATTCCTTTCCTACTTCATCTAAAACACACAAGAAGTTTCTTTGCCTTTGGCTCTTTTAACTGTTTTGAAGAGGGTTTAATATGCTTCATGAGGTTGGAAGTAGAGAGAACTGGATGAAGTGTTCCCTAGGAACTACATACTAAGGCCTGAAAGGGAGGAATATGCTACTGCAGACTTAGAGTTGCTGCCAAATAATCTCTGTACTGCTCATGAATTTCAGGGGATGGGCTGTTGCTGGTAGTTGGCCAGATGTCCCATTTTGCTGTTAGTTCAGTGGAACTTGGAGATTTTGTGTTGCAGTTCTTTTACTCCATCTCTCATGTCACTTTACATTTCTAAGAAATATCTCATAAAAATGTCATCATGGAAGCAATGCAGCTGCAACTCAAAAATGCCTGTTCAATCAGAATGTCTGTAACATTCACCTTTCTTGCACGTATGTATTGTGCTGCAGCCCTCAATCATGGGACCATGTACATTTCCCCCTGCCTCGCCCCACCCCAAATACAATAGTAGGCCAGCCTCTTGACTGGAATGCAACTGTGGTGCTGTGGACTTGATTCTTCCATGTCCAGAACGTCACATCTTTGCTTTCAGTTATGCCAGCTGCTTGTACAGTCCTGGCCAAAGGGAATTCTTCACTTGGTGGTGGTGCTGTTTCTCATGAGCTTTTCCTAGCTCCAGCAGAAGGAATTACACCTTGAAGTCGCAAGTAAAAGTTGTCATACAAACAATTAGTCTTAATTTCAGAAACTGGTTTCCTCGTTTGCTATGTGCAAATACGCAAATCAGCCTCATCTTCAGAAGAGTTTGTGACTGGTTGAAGACAGTTGGAAGACTGGAGAAAAATGGTAATAGGTCTTTACTGAAAAAAAACCTTTCAGAACTGGCACGGTACAAATTTAACATACAAATGAAGCAATGACCTCTATGTTTCCTACTGAAAGAAAAGCTGCTTACTCTTATGCATTGGTGACATTGTCGAGAACACTCGTCCTTTTAGAATTATTTCCCCATAAAGCAGCTGACAGTTTAGTATGCCTCTGTATACAGCCAAACTGAGAAGAGATTAAACAATTTTGATGAGCATAACTTTTCTTTTAATCAGCCTTGTTGGTAAGTATTCATTCTTTTTGATGGTAGTCTTGTATAATGGCTAGCTGCAAACATCTCATACTTGGAAGAAGTTTTAATAAAAAGCAACCTAAATTTCTGTAACAGCTTATATGAAGGATAAAAACATATAATCCATATGGATTTGTTCACTCATGTCTTTTTCTCTTTGTAAAAGCTTCTCGCTCATTCATTATATGAAATATATTTCAAATATTGGCTTCTTCATCTCTTGTTGCATTAATAGGAGTCCAGTTCTTTGAACAGAAATTGAGAAAAGCAAGACACTGATTCAGCTGCTTAAATTTGGATTTTTAAGTATGATTTTTGGCATGCTGGTCTGAATATTTTGGCTGAAAGAATTACAGAGGGGCCAAGATTTTTGCCCAAAATGTGAAATACAGTCTGTCAAAAGGAAACATCCAGAACCCTGTTTCCCTTCTAGTTTCTTAAAAGTGTGAGTTTCTGGGGAAAATACTGTTTGATAAATAATACATTCATGTTGTGACAAAATTGTGTCTTCATGTTTGTGTGCTAATTCATCAACCATCTACCCTGTCTAACCTGCTCCCTTGTCTCTTGTGATCCTGTCTGGGTAGTCCAAAGGAAAGAAACTCGCATGGCCTTTCTCCTAGGTAGAACAGCAGCCTGTGAGGGAGTCTCAGCTGCTCCTGAAGGGTGGTTATGGCCAGAGTATGTAAAGTTCAAGGCGTCGCATCCCTTCGTATATTCTTATGTAGCTGGAATTGCTGAGCTGGTACGCAGAGATACGTGCAGTGGAGCTCTGGGTGGGTAGGTGATAGACCGTGACATTGCTGTTCGGGTATTCTAGTGGAGACCTGGCTATCGTAGCAGAGGAATTGTTTGGACTCAGTCCATTCTTTGAAGTAGGTGAGCGCACATGCATCAGCCTCAGCTATTAATTTCGGCAGGGCAGGAGCAGTGCGGAAGTTTTGCTTGACCAAAAGTGGAGGAAGACTTGTTCGTCTTGAGCTTTGAGTGTGTAATCGAGATTCTCTGTTCATGGATTCTATTAATTACACAGTCACAGAAGGATTTTTTTCCCCTTTAATCATGAATCATTTTCTTCTAAGAAAGCAAGCAAACAGAGTAAGTGAGAACATACGTAGTTTTTGAAAAGAAAATACTTTTCAGCCTAATTATGCCAATACCACTGCTGGTTCCATGAACTACACTGACATCTTTTGCCTACAAAGCCTTTTGAAAAGCCAAAATACACAAAACTGCTATCCCCATGACTGCTGTTTACAGCCATCCCAAAGAAGTACCTTTGTGAGGAGGAAGGGATGAGAAAAATGGAAAGGATCGGTAGGGATTATTTCCAAATAGAGTTCAAAGTGGTCCTCTTTAATTTTTAGACTTTGTTTTAAATAAAAGCAACAGTTTACCAAGATCTGGGTTCAATAAAGATGTGAGGCAAAAGTCTATCAGGGACTGTTAAAAATTAAGTTACACCACTGTCTTGGGATGTCCCTAAGCTGCACCTTACTGGAAGCTGGGAAGGGGTAACAAAATATTGCATCATTCATGGAATTTTCTTACACTGTCCTCTAGAGAGCTGCCATTGGGTGATGGCATAGGAAGCTAACTAGACTTCTAATCTGTTTACAGTGATTTTTAGAATCTTTCCACATGCTTATAGTGAAGTTCCAGATTGAAGTATCAGTCCTGAGGTTCAGCTTTCAGCTATCCCATGCGTCCTTTTTCCTAGGTACAGAAACCGCCCCCGTGGCTCAACTCCCCCACAGTTTACTGCCATTGAGGTCTGCCAGCAGCTCTTAATTGTGTGATCACTCCCTCGCTGTAAGTCAGAAGGAGTTGAGATGGAAGAGCCCTACTGCTAAGCTGTTAACGTAACCCAGTTTATTTGTCGTGGAAAGGACTAAGGGAAGCACTCGCTTGTGCAGTCAGATGAGCAGGTCTGGAGGTGGCAAACTCCACAGGCGTAAGCATTTGTAAGGCAGTGTTGCCACCACTAGAAGAGAACGTATGAAACGTATGAGCACATTTTCATAGTACTCTGAGCCTTCAAGGATTTTTCCTGCTTTGGTATAAAAACAATCCCTCTCCATTTCTTTCATCAGGCGTGTTAGCCAGCTTTGTCTATTACAAAGCATCTAGAAAAGTAAGCGTTTATTTTCCTTGCTGAACATAGAAGGTAATGCTCATTTTCGGCAAACGCAAGGAAGGGTTTATCCCAAGATCTCTAATGATTTTTTTCATTGCAACTTTCTGTGTAAAAGTTAGTGTCTTGCGTTTGCAGGTTTGCAGACACTGTGCCAAGGAGCATACGACTCAGGTTCATACCCTTTGCTTCGGTGTGAACCTTAGCAGGAATCGGAGGCCCAAGATTCAGTCAGTCCTCTTGGTCTAGACACGTACAAGCATCCAGCAAGAAAAAGTCCATGCCTTGTATTTCATTAATTTTGATTCTCACATAGCTAAGTCTTATTCCCATCCTTTGTACTGGACAGGAAAAGATCTCCTGGGTCATGATGTCTAGTTTTTGCTACCTCCGGCAACCACATAGTCTAATACATTTCAGAAACTAATTAAGCTCCACTTTAAAACAAATTCCATTTCCTGTCACCCCCCACTTCTGCTAGTTGAGACTGCATGGCCCGCTTCTCACTTGCAAAGCAAAATAAAATATCAAGACTGCCACAAGTTTAAGTTGCCCTTTGTCAGAGAGCTCCAAAAATCTAAATGCAGGTGCAGATTATGTATCTAGGGTTTTGTTGTATTAATTATGGTACTGTAATGTCTTCCCCCTGGACAGAAGGAAAGGAGTTACTGCTGGGACAGAAGTAAATGCTTAAAGTATGTTTTTACTTAAGAAATAATTCACCAAAGGCCACACTTCTGGTCTGCAGCATATTCAGTGAAGTGATTGAGTAATAACTGAAGGCTCCCATCCCACTATCCTCTTTTCACGCAAAGTGGTGACGTTGAGCTAAAACTGTAGCCAGTTATGCTGCAATGCACTCGAAACACAAAAGTTTGATGGGCTGCTCCAAATGGAATAATCCTTACATGACTTCAGTATATAAATCTGAAATGGACTGTAAACCAAAAGCAATCAAAAAAGTAGGAGGCATTACTTAGTTACTACATCTGGGAAGATGGTAATATTCATGACTTTTTCACAATTTTCTATATATCTGTTGATGAATTTAGGATTTCTAGTAATGCCAAATCACCCTGCACTGGAGACGAGAAAGTATTTGTTACACTGAGTCTTCCTGAGCATAACGTGACGTTTTCATTTGTACTGCTGTGCCACAGAGCTGTCTCTCAGCAGTGCCACGGCTGGTTTGTGGTCCTGTTTTGGTGTCACCACCCAGGGTGTTCCAGGGGCGCACATGAAGTCCTTCCTTGGCACCTCTTCTGAGAAGCTCTGCAGCTGAGCAGCACTCACGGTGGCTGTTTTTATCATTATCTACCGGTCCTGTGGTCTTCGTTATGTTACCTTTTTTTGCTGGCCGTTAAACTCGGAACATGCAAACCATACTGCCCATTTTGAGGCTTGCTCTTGCTTTGAAAGCCGTGATGCTGAGTGCATGGTAAGTGTGACATGACTGGGTGCCATGGCAACAGGCCATGATACCATAAATGCCAGATGATGAATTCATTTCAGGGACACACAGCTGCACTGTGCTACAGAAAGTCCTTTCTCTAGAACTGCTCTCCTCTACCAGCAAAGAAAATAGAGAAAATGACTGACAAAAGTGCTCACTGCTCCCTCCTCCACTTGTTCTGTCGAGCATATCCCGCTTCAGGTCATGTACAGCTCCAGTGCGAGAGCATGAACATGTGTCTCCAGAGCGCAAAAGCACTTCTATAGAGAACTGTCAAAGACATTAGTTACTTGCCCTTCGCAAGTGTGTTTTACTGTGCAGACCTGCTCTAGAAAGATGTCCTATACTTCCCCTGTCAACAGCGGTTAAATCTTGTTTGGAAGGAGAAGAGCTGCCTTCCTGTAGTCTCTTCCCTTCAATAGCTCTGTTAGTCTAGCAGTGTTACTTGCATTATGCAAGTCTCGCAAAATGAAATCTGTTTCTACAGCATGGCTATGGCTAAAGCTTTTTTGTGGTAAATACACTGATAATAATCTAACTACACTAGTGGCTTGTGTTACATTGTGGAAACTGCCATTCCAGGCATAGCCTGTAGCGTGATAGTCCCTATCAGCGTGACAGAATTGTTCACTTCAGTGGAAGAAGATACCCCATCCTACTGGAATAAAACATACCAACGGTTTATATCGTTGAAACTTTAAAATACCATGTTAAAAACCAGTAACTGAACAATTTTGGTTTGCTACTTTAACTTCCTTCATGCCAGGCTTTTGAAGCAGGAAATTATGTAAATCACTATATTGCTAGAAAACATACAGCAGAATCTCAAGTACAATGCAGGTACTTTTTTCCTAGTAGGGTGCCCAAAATTGTAATAATAATTGTGAAGAAAAAGTGTCAAAAAGAGTTGTGTTGGGTTTGTTGATCTTCCAATATTATTTTAATTTCCTGGTTCCCAGAAATAAAATTTGAGGGTTTTTTTTATACTTCTTAGCCAAGCAACCTTTAAAATGTTGAACGGCTTAGCAGCCTCACTTTGCAGGGCTTGAAATAACATCCGAATGCATACTGAATGTAGGAAAAACGCCTACACCGCCTCTCCCACTGCTGCCATCCCCACAAAGCTACCTGGAATTAAATGGATGTGCACAGTGATGCGTTTTTCTGGCAATGTCCGTCATATTTTAGATCTCCAAGGATCCAGCTGAACAGTTTGCAGGGGTTTCTCTTTACCTCAGTTGTTTTCAGTCCCCCTATGCTTTCTTCTTGCTCCCTCATCATCTTTTTCACAAAGGCTCCTGCCTAGCTTGTATGTCTCCACCCCAACGCACGCTCCTGTGCAGCCTGATTCTGCTCTCTCTCAGCTCCTACACTCCTGTCCGTAGGGCGTGAAATGTTGCCCGGACTCTCAGTAGCCAGCAGAGCAAATGAGAAGGGCTAATCTAGATGACCAGAAAGAGGTCAGTGCCTCTGGCACCATAAACGCTGAAAGCAGAATGCGCTGAGACCCTTCCCACAGCGTTGTCCCTGACCTGTTGGTGGCTGAGGGAAGACCACGCTCTCCTCTTTTCCTAATTAAACCACAAAACTTCCTCGCTGCTGTGCAAGTGGTGGGAAGGGTGTCACTGCCAGTTCGTATCTCCCCACTCTGGGTAGACTCCAGTCAATCACCCAGAGTAAATATCCCCACTTCTCTTAACCACTGACCAAAACCTCTCTAAAGCTGCAGTGCAGTGAAACCACCACGATCCTGTTGAGCACCAGGGGAAGCTTTTGTAAGACTTTCCCCTAATGGGAGGAACAATTACTGGATACAGAGCCTGGACTTCACAATCCATCTGTTTAATATGTAGTGTATCTGAACAGTACATCTCTGTCAACTCCATCTCTCCCACAGCAAGGCATAACTGCAATTTAGGAGCTCAGCCATTTGAAAGACAAACCAGGCAACCATGATCCATTCCCACCCAGCAGATGAGGACATTGCTAAGGCAGTTTCTCAATTTAAGAATGATTTTTTTCTCTCTTTTCAGCCCTCTTTGCCAGCTGGCATCCCGTTTTCTACTTTTCCAGTGGGCATTGCTTCAGCTCAGCATGATCCTTCGGAGGGGGAGCAGTAGCCTATTTAGAGCTTAAAACACATAGAGATTTACTGGCTGGAACCCTGGAGAACAACCTAGCAAGAGGCTGATGAGGGTATTTAGCCAGATCATCTCCAAAACACTCCTGTTAAAAGAACCTGATATGCATGTTAAGTAAACATCAAATATGCAAAACCCAGCACATGTAACATGCAGATAATAGCATAAGGTAATGGGCCCTGTCTCCAAATAAGTAATAGTACTCTCATAACCACAGGCAGTTCCAGTATCTTCTGTTCACTTTCAATGTCCTCGGAATGGGTCGTATCTATAATATAATAAAACTCCCACAGGCTCCAGCAGGACTAGGATTTAGTGTAAAACCCTGCCTAAAAGGAGGGGAAGAAATTTCTCTTGCACACAAACAGGCAAAAACTCTAGAATAAATGTGACCCAAGAAGCAATTACATAAAGGCATTGATAATTTCATTTGCATATAAAATAATAACAAAAAGAACGGAAGCTAAATTATCTCATATATACAGAAACCCTGGGTGTCCAGGATTGGCTATTCATTATTCTCTTGTCATACAAAGCAATTCAGTCTGCAGCTGCATTTCTTTCTTACAAATCCAATTCAATCAAGAGAACCGAAACATCATTAGCAAACCCACTGATTTATCCACCAGGAAAGTGCTGATACGAGCTTCAATTCCTGCTGCTAATAAATTCTCTACGTAGCAGTGTTTGCTCTCTCTAGGGACCTCCCATTATTCTAATGGCTACAGGTTTCTTAACTTTACCGCTGGAATTTTGAAGCCCGAAAATCTGTAATAGTAGGGTCCAAAACCTGTAGGGAGTCACAGGAAAGAAAGGAGACGAGCCCAGAACATGTACCCAGTTGCTGCAGAGATGTGGCTACGTGCAACTGCAGGTGAAGCAGCACCTGGTGCCTTAAAAATTGCTGTAAGAAGACCCTTTTTATTTTTCCTTTCTGAAATACAACAGTTGTCTCCTGTTTTGCTCGTCACTTCCTCTCCCTATTTCCCTCAGCGGGCTTTCCTCCAGAGCCTTGCCTCCCTCTCTGTACCTTGCCCTGGCTCCTCCTTGGTTTGTTGCCGTACCTGCCAGCCTGCCGAGCTCGTTTACCTCTGCTCCGGCCGCTCTTCTCCTGCAGAAATGCAGCAGCTCTGAAGACCAGTGCTAGGTGTTGTCTCCTGTTCCTTCTGCGCATCATCTACCACCAGAGTTCTGGGCAGTCACCTCTGAGCTCATCACAAAAAAAAAAAAAAAAGTACAAAAAGTAAGAATCAAAATCCACCTGTGTCAGTAGCCCATGTTTCGTATAGCTTTACTAAAAAGCTTTATTACGTTTCTCTCTTGGAACGGTATTATTTTTCTACTTGCTGCACATGAAGTCCAAGGTAAGAACAATCAGATAACAAGAGTCTTAAAAAGAGATCTTTATTTAAACAATACTGGCTCTCCTATCTATCTTACATATGCTATAAATGAAAGATAAAATTATTACTACGTAAGATACTTGACACTTTCATTTATTTACTTTTTCATCTCTCCTAATTGGAGAATGGATATATATGGGTGACTAGTGTGTTCTGCTTTTTTATTTTTAATCATACGCTCATGCATTTGCAAAAATTCAATGTCTGGACTGAAAACAGGAGGAAAATGCTTATGTTTAGAATAGCTCTTTGGATTTTTTAAAGAAAAAAACCCACCATGTTTATTAGTCTAGGGAATGAGATGTTAAAACTAATCTTCGAAAACCAAGATTTAATATCAAATGTCATCTCATTGTTATTTATCGAGTCCCTCAGTTGTATTCATCCTGGTTGGGCTTCCCTGGAGGGCTGTCACTCATCTGACCAGAGCAGCTTGCGCCTTTTTATTCCCAGATGTCACATTTCTGGCAGGTCTAATGTGTTTGGCTTCCTGTGAAGTCAGGAGGCGAAGTGTTCCCATGATGCCAGGAGACCTGAAGCCACAGCTTCCTTCCAAAACCACAGCTCACAGAGCTGGTGGAGGACGTTGTGTCTTAGTCCCATTTCTGTTATCTACCAGTGAAGACCCTGCAGCCGCTGTAGCTCCTGCAGCCCAGGACACCCACCCCCTGCAGCCTGTTTGCACCGTGCTGCTGCGCCGTTGGGCACGCCCAACAAGTTACACCGCTGCTCAGTTACTGAGTCATTCCCATCTTTTCTCCAACACATTACATTTTTTGCCACAAACCACAACTCTTGAGTATAGCCATTTGCTAGAACTGGACCGGGCGAAGCGT
Organism: Sagittarius serpentarius; assembly: GCA_034782735.1. Lineage (NCBI taxonomy): Eukaryota > Metazoa > Chordata > Aves > Accipitriformes > Sagittariidae > Sagittarius > Sagittarius serpentarius. Next base: position 18,597,666 of record JAVKLA010000057.1, on the reverse strand, counting down.
GAAGAGCAGTACAGAAGCAAAAAAACATTGCAGGGTGGGAGGGGAAGGCAAGTGGGAACCCCAACATAAAACCCAAACCAGCATTTTTAAATGTATATTGGTAGAAAATAAAAGCTGGGTAGCCCATTATGAGATAATTTAACTCAGCTTTATGATACAGTATAAGTCTTAGGCACCATTCATGTTTACAGAGCAGAATTAAAACCTTCTGTAATAAGTTACGAGCTTGTGCCTATTGACAGAAGTGAAAAATGAGAACTAAAATGAAATCAGCTGGCTGTTACTCAGCCTCCACTGCCCAGCTGGACCAGGAGAAGTGTTAAAATGAGTCCTGCAATTTTCCTTCCCAGCTCTTTGAGTTTGATTTTCAGTTTGCAAAAAAAAGGCACCTGAGAATGTTTTTAAGCACTCTCTGTGCCTGCCATCAAAGGAGTTTTCTAGTTTGGAAAAAGAGAGCGAGCCTTGTCTCAAAATGTACTTTTGCCAGGAATTCTGTCCTGATTAGGCTGCCTTGGAGCACTTTCTTGGGTGGGTGCCATGCTGAAGTTATTGGATGGCAGCCATGTGTTCGACACTCTTAAAATAAAGTCTATTCCCTTAATTTGCAACTCAACATAAAACTTAGGTTAAGTCTATTGATACCACTGGAGGGTGGGGCTAACCTACATATGTATGCAATTATTTTCAGGATATTGCAGTGAGTACATATACGCTCCCACAGAAGTTGCTCTGCAGTTGAATACTAATGTTCCTTGGGTATGCATTTTGCCCTTGTCTGGTTTCTTCATTTGCAGATTATTCCACATTCAAATCTCCCCACTGGTACTAATGAAAATGTTGGCTAATCCATACATTGGAGTCAGCTCCTCCTAAAGCCACCGGGCTGGCCTCTCCAGCCCACACGATCCTACCCCACAACAGGAACTTAGCATAGCACTTCAGTAAATGTTTATATCCAAGCCTGCTAGACTGAACCCTTCATCTCTGACCAAACTCGAGTGCATTTTTGAGCCTAAATGTTTTAAAATGAGGCATGTGGAAGAATGCCTTCACCAGGATCATTTTATCGTGACTCGCACAGCAGGAGGTAAGACTTTTCTCTCCCTCACTTGGAGAAAGGGTTGTCAGCATTTCTCATCCACATTTCACAGACCCATCGAGGAGGATGAAACAAGGTGGGCTGCACAGGGAAGGAAAGGTTGTACTGACTTGTATTTTTTCTGTATGAGGCATCCATTTTCAGAGGTGTTAGTTTAGTCTCTCACTCACAAGCTTTCCGCTCTGTGTAATGCTTCACAGAGACCATCCGTGCTCTTTCAGACCTCGTATTCTCTCCTACATGGTTCCCTACCAGGCGTGGGTTACCCATGTGGCACACAGAGAGAGAAAAGCACAGAAGCAAGTGTGCGCATCCCAAATAAAACCAGCTAGTACCATCCTCTTCCCTCCCGTCTCCCCCCGGCCCCAGACCTCTCATGGACACTCACAGAATATCCACACACATAAGTGCAAAATACTGTGCTTAGGGTAAGGTCCCTCATGTAGAGCTAAGTGAAAGACCGTTCTTCAGTTTGCAGAGGTCCTAATCTAAACATTAATCCTTCATTTTCAGTGATACCTTCTAATTATATTTTTTTGTACCTTTAAAATCACAAAGTGACATTGGTTATTCCACAAGTAACTTGGGGTATATAAACAGAGATGAGTCTATCTTTTAACGCTGAAGATGTATTTAGTACTCCATAATTAACACCAAAATGGTAATCACTAATTTTCAGATAAAATTAACTATGGTTCATTGGGAAAAATTATGCATTCTGTTGAATATATAATTATATCTATTCTAAAGCAATCACTGCTCAAAATTTACATATTGAGAAACGGTTGCTGGAAATACGACCTACTTGGTAATAAACAGTTTTGATTTTGAAGAATATTTATTCCATACACTGTCATACCGGAATGTTAAATTCTAGGAGGAGTATGTACAGGCTGGCTAAACGATACCAAATTACCTCTCATTTTTTATCTTTTCCTTTCTCTCCTTTCCCCCAGACTACACAGTACCAATGATCTGAACAATTTTGGTCAGCATTTTGCTGGACGAACTTTGCCAACAGCTCTCTGCAGTGAGCGCTAAGAAGGGGTTTTGGTAGCAGCAGTTGGAGTCTAAAGCAGATCAGCTTCACATAAAAGGTGCAAACGAGATAGGAGAGCATGAGTCATTCCCCTTAATCTACACCGAGACGCTGAGTTCAAAACATGAAAAGGTCACCTCTTCTTTACACGCAGATGACAGTATAAAGTGATCCAATTGTCATCTTACTTCGTGGCCTCTGAAATGCCACTTTGAACAGATCACATGGGAGAGAGAAACCCCAGCATGCCTCAACTGTACGTGGAATCACAGAAGCTCAAGGCAGGGAGGATGGATGAGAAAGGCCACAGAGAACGCTCACTACAACTAAAAGCAGATTTTATCACTTCTGATTCCCTTAAATCTAAAATACACCCATGTTAACATTGAAAAGGAGGCTGGTTTATGGGCCGCTGATTTCACAAGGTTTTGGAGATTTGCAGGATTTTTGCAAAAATCAAGCGTAGGAGTGGCACCCTGTACACTCACTCTAATCCTGTGGAAACTGGCAATGGCTGCTACCCACTGGCACCACCTGTGTTGTAGTCAGAAGAAGTAATATTTACCATTAACCATTAGCTTCGCTATTAGCAGAGCGAGCCATGGGAGGGGAGCTCACAGGCAGCCAATGGTAGGACACGGTGTGAGCTCAGAACCCACCGAAGCAGGCGTCCCACTAGAACATCTTTTTATTAAACCACTGCCTTTAATGCAACTAAATGTTTAGTCAAAGCTAAAACATTAAGTGGAAACATACTGCCTTTGATTCGTTTTTTTAATTGGGAAGGTCTCTGTATCTGGGGTAATCTGTCCAGTTCGACAGCCTAAGGAAAGACAGCAGGGGTGGAAAACAGAGACAAGGAAACAGGTAGTGGCAGCTACCACACCGTTCTGTCCACAAAGAAAATAGGGATTCATTTTAGAGCTAGGATGTTCTCCACTGAAAAAGTGGGGAAACAGATGGACCCTGGTAAATTAAAAAAAAAAATAAAAAAAATTATATGCAACCAGCCTTCACTTGCTCCCTAAATCTGTTTCACCACTGACTGCTGGAAATGGTCACATATGGCAAAAGACAGGGTTTCAGACTGATACCATGCTCTCAGTTACAACTGATGAGACCCCCCCTTTCCATCTTAACCTCTCCTTGACTGACCTTGAGATTGAAGTTAAATTTTCTTCTGCAAATCAAATGGCCTCTTTAAAACATCTCCAGAGAACACACTGCTCCAGACTAGGTTAGGAGATACACCAAGCATATTGCTACAGGGAGTGAAGGTGTTTCTGGAAATAGCTGGTATCATCACACTAGTATTAGGGTAACACTAGAAATAGAGAAATGTTTGAAGGTTGTTACCCGAGCTATGGAAAATGTTTCAAGCACCCAGTGCAGATGATGAATGACATTAATCAATGTAGAATTCTAACCTTCACCTTCTCTTTTACAGATCAAATCTGCAATGGCACCAGGTCGTTTTAGAATTTCTTGATGCCAAGATTGTCTGCATCAGTCTGGCTTCCAGCATAATTTACAGCAGGCCTTTAGCCCTACCTTACGGCTACCAGCTATAGCACCCAAGGAGCCATTCAGCTGTTGAGACTTCTGGAAATGTTGCACGCTCCAGCCTTTCTCCTTTCGCTGTGTACTAGATAAAAGAGTAAGAGCATGGAGCAGAGCCCAGTCGTAAGCCCTTCCCAACTAGGGAAGTACCTGTTTCTACAGACATCTTAGTTCTGAAATGAAATCCGTTCATTTCTATTCCTAGTAGAAATTCCAGCCAAGTATTCCTGCCTTCTTGACCTCATTTGAGTATTGTAATACAGCTTTGCATAAGGAACCAAACCTTCTAACACCAGCCCTGTCAGCTTCTCTCTTCACTTGTCAGAGACTTGGTATCTCTGCGAGTGGAAATCCCCATTGACTGCTGAGCCATAACCAATATTTGGACAGCTGTTCTTTGCTTCACTCTTGAGAGAAAAATGACCAACCTTTCTAAGGATGACAGAAAGCTAATAAAGGACAGCAAGTCCCTCCTCTCACTGTATATGTGTTAATATGGACAACTCCGTCTGCACTACCATAGGAATGTCTACCCCATACTTTGGTAAACCCAACCCGGACAGCACTGACCATGTTGACTGACTTGCGTTGAGCAACTAGACCCACGGATTTCAACAATGCAAAGTTACCCGTAAGTGCAAGCGCAGTCAGAATCAGGGACGTATTTTTCATCTGATCCTAATATTAATCAAGCAGTATGCCACAAGAGCTTCACAGAATATGAATTTAACTAAAGAATTTATTTTAAAAGATAAAATGAACTTACACCCTCACCAGCACATAGTGCTGCACACAGTGGGGTGCTCTTATCATTTGCCTTCAGTTCCCGCCATGTTTCAGTGCTATTTAGTGCCACTCTACCTAAGGGTCATGCGCTATTTCCATAATTAATCTCATTTTTCAAAGGTGCATAGCTCATCTACTTTAATTCCCAGTGGGGACTGGAAGCAGCTTGCTAGTGATCAGCTTTGGTATGAATTTTTTTCCCTATCTTTACAAAATGGCTTACTCAATCAATCCACTTACTACCTCTTAGAGAAGAGGCATTTACTCCCTGATCCTGCGGTGCTTGCATGGTGTTGGGCCCGTAGTCCTTACTGGAGAAATGTCTGTGTTCCTTAATCAATGTGAAAGCCTCAGATGATTTGGGGTTTTTCTCTTAACGGAAAACAAACCACAGCTTTAACATTGCAACTTTATATGTGAGTGCAGACACACACTGCTTTGGGAGCAGGGGCCTGAAATTGCAAAGTACAAACTAATTTCCCTGAAAATGAGCGTTCACACTTTCGTCACTCCTTTGCCTTTGTGTTTTGTTAATATGTTCTTAAGCAATCAATCTCATTTAGAGGGGAATAATACGGTTACATAATTTAATAGATCAATTTGTTAATAATCATGGGAGAAGATGAAATATATTCTTATACTTCACATAAATCACAGAAAATTAGGATACTATCATTGTGACAAAAGCGAAGGAAATGCATGCCAAGTACCCTGTTAATGTAAATCAGCACAGTCTGATTGATATTAGTCACTGCAGATGCATTTATTCTGACTAAAGAGCTGGCCTTTGTGTCTGAAGCAATCAAATCGCTCTGGTGGTAAAAGGCCAACTTAGAAAAGCAACTGAACTGAAAAAGCTGACTTTGCCACTCTCTTCCACACCCATCGTCTGCGTCTGTGAGGGCTTACCCCTGTGCAATACAGTCATTTTTGCCTCTAACGTGTCCAGGTATGGAGGGGTTTTACCAGTAAGCTCCTAGTGCAGAAGCCACCCATACGTCCCTGAACTACCCAGCCTCTTACTTGGGGGTCCCTTTCACTGGTTTTCCCAAAAGCTAAGACAGGTTTCTCACAGTGTTTAAAGAAATGAGAAAGTCACTGCGAGCACAGTCGCGCCAGGTCGTGTGGCTGGAACATCATTCAAGCAGCAGCTACCGCAGTGCTGCCTGCGGCGGTGGAGCGGCCTTCCTAGGTTCGGAAGAGGCAGTGGAGGCAAGAATCGCATTGTTGAACAGGAACATGGATATTAATGAAATAACGTCATGTTTGGGCACACGCTGCCCTTGCCATTGCCACGGAGACACATCAAGAAGCAGACGCCTCTGAAGGTCAAGCGTGCCCCCAGGCCCCTTTCCCAGCCAAGGACCTGAGGTGGAGAGGCCACTCCTCCCTGGACGCCTCCTGAGGAGGAATGGTAGATCACGGGAGGCAAACAGGGGCCGACGTAAGGAAGCAAGCCCCGCTTTCAGGGACGCCCCCCGGGCGGCAGGCAGCGGCCCCGGCCCCGCGGCGGGGCCGAGGCGG
>JAVKLA010000057.1:18577999-18590994 GCA_034782735.1 Sagittarius serpentarius | reverse complement strand
GGTGGGGGTGGGGTGTCCCGCTCAGCCCCTCTGCGCCAAAGGCGGGGGTGCCGGGGGGTGCGGGTCAGTTTTTGCCAGGGGGTGAAGTGTGGTCCGGGGTGGTGGTGGGGGATAACGTCGGGGGGCAGGGGGAGAGCGGAGGTGCCTTTTCAGGGCGGGAAGCGTTGGGGCACGGCCGGGGAAGGGTTCGTCGAGCACATGGGTCGCTCGGTAGTCACGGCACGCCGGCAGCCTTCGCAGCCTTTCAGCACGGGCTGCTTCCTGCGAGCTTTGCTCTCAACCAGCGATAGACCCGCATGAATTAAGCGGTAATGAAAGTTATGAGGTTTGGAAAAGAAGAAAAAAAAAAAAGAAAAAAGAAAAATACAGCTGTATCTTTGGTCCGGTTTGCCAGTGGCGTGTTATTGCTTAGAGGTTGCAGCTGCTAAAGCAGAGCTATCGGTGCGTGTCCGTGTGTTAACATGCACATACTGATGCTGGCACTGTCTCAGGTTTTAATTAAGAAGGAGAAAAAAAAAATTAATTACTCAGCCAAAGCCAAAGGAAGCTGACAGAATTCCTATGGTTGCTACTTTGTTAAATTAATTCGCATCACCTAATTCCTTAATTTCTAGATGCTTATTAACTGGTTTGTTCGCTAGCTTAGTGAAGATCAGACTCCTGTACTGTTACGGTCTTTTTACTTAGCTTTTTTGAAGTTTCCAACACCCCTTTCAGTGTATGTTAAAGTACAGATTCCTACTGTCTCTGCAGCTCTGAAGGCTGAAACAAACCGGCTGTATTACCGGCACCATTTTTTGTGTGCGTATTCTGATACTTTTTGGACTGTGCTTTCTCTATGTGAACTTTTGATATTAAATGAAACTGTAAAGTTGACGGCCTCTCCCATGTCTATATCTTGGTATCCTTCTCTTGACATACACTTCACTGCCATGGATTGATGTCAAATAAATCTTGGAATGGAGATGGAAGAGGGGAGAGAAAGGAGTGTTTTCAAGTGTCTTAATAAGAGAAGTGTATTCTTTGGATTACAACATTTTATTTTGGGGGGGAGTAAAGTTTATTAGATAACACATGTAAAATTGTTCTTAAGTGTCTTTGCAGCTAAGTCTATGAAATTGATTTTTTTTTTTTCAGTAAATTAGGTTGCTAGGGGTTTGAAATCAAAAAGTTGTTTGAAATCTTTGTGCGTGATTCATCTTGAGGAGAAGCAAATTTTTATTTTAGTTCTAAAATCTTAGAAAAACACTAAAGTTAGCCTCGCAAGTTGTGGGTCTGCAGCAGTGCGTGAAATGTGTGTTTTATGCCTGTATAGAATGTCTCATCCTGAATGTAACAGTTGGGAAAAGGGGAGTGGAGAGAAGAAAACATTTCTTGAGGGTTTTGCTAATAATGGTGATAATAGCACAAAACTCGAAGGTCTGTCAACTTTCTTGCTTAGAAATGTTGTTGGATGATCAAGCCGTGCCTGACGGGGTAATGGCAGCGTGGTCAGTCAGGAGAGGGGACTTCTAGCACCAATTTCAGATGAAATACTTCCAAAAGAAGCCTTTGTCAGCTGGGAATCCAGTCCCTCATGAACACGACGTTTTGTTTATGCCATTGCATAACTGCTGCCTCGGTGTTAGGTAGGCTGGGGCTGATGTGACCGTCTAACCAGGACTTGTTTGGAGCCCTGGTGCTGTATTGAGCTTCCTGATCCAGTGGCAAGGGTGTATTCAACTGGTTCTCATTAGGATCCTTTGAATTGTCCTTTCTTGCACAAAACTTTTGTGTAGGACTGGCCTGTGGAGGCCGATTATTATTATTTTTTTTTTTTCTTTCGGCAGGTGCCAAGAGCCCACCACAGCCATTGATGTTCATTGGGCTTTTGGCTCCCTTGGTGCTTCTGAAAGACGGGCACGTTGTGCTCAAGACCAGTGAGGGTTTGCGTTGGCTGGAGGGTTGTCAGTAATAACCAGCGCCGTGCTTGGTGCATCTCATGCAAGACGACCCACCCGTCGGCTTCTTACCTCGTGGCACGTGCTCTCCCAAACGTAGCGTCTCGTCTAGGAGGTGGGGCTGTTATTTTACAGAAGGAACAAAAAATGCAAAAGGTTTTTGTTCCTAAAAGTTGGAAAAGCATGATACAGTGTCGTTTCTTGGGAATTGTGTGTTTTCATAATTTTACACTTTTTCTTCTTTGTACTCCCCAAACTGTTGCTTTCAAATAAGAAAAGTGGTTGGAGCGGAGCGGGTATGTGTGTTATGTTTTGGTTGGTTGGTTTTTTAAAAAAAGAGATACGGAGGAGAACACGGTGCACAATCAGGGGACGAAATGATGCCCGTCTTCTTGTGGCTTTGCATCCCGTCCCTCTGCAGTCCCTGTGCAGGAACTGCTGCCTCGCGGAGCCTGCAAACCCAGGAGTTCCCAGGGGCATCACACTGTGCCACCCGGGGCCACCCCCTGCCCTTCACGCCTTCTGCAGCACGTCCAGCTCCCGCAGCGGGACGTGCTCCTGCATCCCCACAGCTCTTCTGCATGTCCCAGGGCGAACCATCCCTTCCTCGTAGGCAGTAACCTCAGGAGTTCCACCTTTGGGATTCCTACCACCCATAGAAACGGTCCTCGCTTTTATGTGAAATGTGTCCAAAGTAGGTTCAAATATTCCCTAAACCAGGCTTTCTTCTTAGAAACAGCTGGGGGCAAATCCTGAAAGAGAATCAGTCCTCTTTCTTTCTATTCAGCTGTACACTTTGTTCAGGCGGGAGCTGAAATCTTTTGTGTGTCACAGTAATAGTAAAATCCGATTAGTATCCGTCATTAAGAGTGGCTGGATTTCAATTGCCAAGTGGTGTAGTCCATATTATGTTAAATCTTGCACCTCTTAAACGTATTTAACCTCATTCCTATAAGAAAAGAAACTAATATTATGTTTATCTTCTCTTAAAACCTGTGAAATACAAAATTTTATACTGCTGCCCTTCCTCTATCTCCACAACACCTGCTTAGGCTATTAAAAAGTACTTAATTTTGCCTTCTCACTGTAATCCTTCTTGTCTGAGAAGGAGGCGGAGGAGAAAACATTGTGCATTTCAGATATTTCCCAGTATCCTAAACAATTAGTGGTTTTTACCATATTTACAGATTCTCCCTCTTGCTCTCTTTCTAAACGTGTGGTTCAGTAATACAGGAAATCTGTGAATTATGGTGTATCTGATAGATCCTGAAATGTTACATTTCAGAAAAGCATGCTGGATTATAGATTACATCCCTGGGAGGACTGAACTGTGGCAGTGCTGATTATCTGTCTTTTTCAGAGTGTTTTTAGAATTTCTTAAACCAGTTAGAATCTGCAGGTCACTTTCAGTGTTTAAAGGACTTTATTTTTCTCAAGCCAGGTATCTTTTTTTTCAAGTTTGCTTCCATGTGTTGTTATTCCAGCAGTAGTCACGTTGCAAGCATCATTCTTTTTATACAGTATTTTTTTTCTATAGCATTTGTTTTTCAAGATCATTGCTATCCAATCATAGAATGGTTTGGGTTGGAACGGACCTTTTAAAGATCATCTGGTGCAACCCGCCTGCTGTGGGCAGGGACGTCTTTTCCCTTGCTCAAAGCCCCGTCCAGCCTGACCTTGAACACTTCCAGGGATGGAGCATCCAGGAATGGGGCATCCGCAACTTCTCTGAGCAATATTTAGTACGCTAAACCTAAAATCATTACTTTAAAAAAAAGTCCAAAGTCCATTTCAGGATAAGGTTAAAATAAGTTAAACCCAGTGAAGCCTGCTTCTTGATATCTTTTTCGATTACTGTCGTCCCTGAGTGGGTGCACATTCTTGTAGTGGGGATTGTGTTTTCTCTGAGATACACAGCTGGCACAGCCAGATGCAAAATCACTGTATGTATTGTGTTTCCACTGGTGGTGTCTGTCTGGATGTAAGTGCGTTGTTATCTTTCTAGAAGCGCAAGAGCGTTGTATCCACAGAAATTTCACTGGGGTAAAGCGTTTGCGGAGGGAGCTGCTGTGGGTTGTTACATTACCACGCTCCCCACGATGGCTGTTCTTCCTGCTGAAAACTCCGGGATTTCTCTTCTTTTTGACCTTCCCCCTGTGCCTCCCAGCTGCGTGTGCCCTTCGCCCCGCCGCAGCCACGCAATGCAGACGCCTGGTCCCTGTGAATGCATGCCCAGCACTTGCCTGGGCTGTGCATCTCCTTGCTCCCTCGGGCCGTTCCCGCTGGGGGACCGAGAGCTTGCACGGACCCGTGACAGCCACCTTCCCACGAGCTGCTGGGGTCCACCTGCAAAAAAATTTGAACCCTTCGTGGCACCACAGTGTTAATGCTGCAGGGGATGTGTGTATTTGCTTGTAGTGTACTTTTAACATAGGTGCTTTTTACCCTGGAGCATGGGGTGGAGGCTTGCTCCCCATGGAGCGCGTGGCATCTCGCCGGGGTGCCAGTCTGGTGGAGTGGGTGGTGGCACGTTTAGGGGGGGTCATTCTCCGGGGTTCGCCTCAGCCTGCTTGTGGCCAGGTTGGTTTGAGCTGTCCAGGGAAACCAAAATCCTTTCTGTTCTCCTGCCTGCTTCCTTAAAATATGTTTGGGTATAAGCACCTCTGGGTTTGAAGTATGGTGAGCAAATGTAAGGAAAGATATTTTAGTCTGCATGTGGGACATCAAAGGTGGTTGTATTAAAGTAATGGGGCTCAGCTGAGCCTGCGAGGCCCTGTACAGATGCAGATGCCTGTGCTGGGAGGGTTACCAGGTCAGTAGCCACAGTGGGCAAAGGACGGAACAGAGCCATGGTGGCTCTTGTCTATCACGTCCGGCTTGTAAGGTGGCTTCTTCCAGGTGACGTGCAACATAGCCTGTGGCCTGGAGGAGGCAATCTCAGCGTGACAGTACTGAGGGAGGAATCCACGTCTCCTGTCCTCTCCCAGCTCTTCTGCAGGCAGGCGTGAACCTCTGACAGCTGGGGTGCCGGGATGGCTGTGCTTGTCAAAATTCCCTCTCACCCCTCCCCTGTAAACACAGTGAATAACAGCGGAGGAGATTTCACCATTCAGCGTAACAAACAGATAGCATCGTATGTACCACTTAGTCCTCAGCTGTTTGTTACTTTCTATTGCTGCTCTGTCTTGGTGCTTTGGCAGTCTCCCTCCCCATAATTATTTGTCCCTTGGGTTTTAGGCTCAAAAGCTTGCATATGGAGTTGTGGCTTGGGAAACGTTCACAAGCAACACAAAGAACTATGAGAATTCGACATCTTTTGTTCTCCCTGCTTGACTAGCAGCAATTTCAAAATGTGAATGGAGCTTATGTTTCATTAATGGAAAGATGTGCCTGATGCAGAGCTGTTGCATGGTACAAACCTCAGTGCTTTGCTGTGCGTCAGTTTTGCGTGTGTCTGTTTTATGCTTGGAGACTTGAGTGTGTGTGACACTTGGAAGTTTTAGCCTAGAGTTGTATATACACAGAACGACTTTCAGGAATGTGTCTGTACTTAGTGTTTAATGTTAAAAAGGACTGTGCTTCAAAGATAGCTGGGACCTGGGTCATGAAGAAGACTGGACTTTAAGTTCTGAACTGATTGGGAGTATCCAACGTAAGACACAGCCTCCATAATTTTGTGGGGCTTTTTACTGTTTTGTTAAGAACATAGAGCCTTCATTGCATATTGCAGCCTAAAACTCTGTCTTTGTATGCATTCCTTCAATGCCAATGAAAATATAAGAATTGCCCCTCTCCAAATCAGAGAGTGGGATTGTGCTGAAGGCAAATAGGGCAAAACTTGTTCTGTTAGTGGCTCGGGAGTAAGAAAGCAGCCAGCTTGCCTTCCAGGTGCTAGTTTGCGGACTGGCGGGCAGAAAGGACACCCTGTGTTAACAGCGCAGCTGGTCTGGAGATCCAGAAACCAGAGAAAAAGATGGGGGTCTGGCCAGGAGAGGATTATGTTTTGAGAAGTGTGCTGGTTTTCTTAATATTGGAAACATACATTTGGGTTTATTGGTGGTTTTGCTGAGCTGGAGCCGTGGACCCTGCCGCTCGCTGGTGGCCAACCAAGGAGGAATCCGACTCCCTCATGCTGCCAGTGAGGCACAGCTAACTGGGACTCACCGATGTCTGGTTTTCGCTTTACCTTTTAGTCTACATTTTTGTCAGCTTACATGCTAGAAAATTCATGGAAACTTTTCAGTCCTATGGCTGAGTGCGCATTGGTGAAGCTGCTGGGTGAAGGTGAGTGCTGGTTGCCTGCAGTCTCCTGCCTGCACCCTTTGTGAGCCCGATGGGGAGAGCGGCTCCTTTTGCATCTTAGTATAATTCCGGAGATATTTCCCACTGATTTTTTTTTTTTTTTTTTTTTGGGGGGCTTATATGTGTGTTGCTTTCTGATGGGACAGAAGTGTTTCATGGTATAAGAGAGTGCTTTCATCAACTGAAGATGTCTTTAAAGCTTCTTAAGTTCTGGGTTCTGGGAACCTCTGTCAGGATTTGCTGGGCATGCACTGTGTCAACAAACGCCGTGCAAGTCTGAATTAGTGCAGAGCTCTGGCTGGATCTTCAGTACTTTTTCCTAACTTCTCTACTAAAGTAATTTTCATTTTCTTGTTGGTTGTGTTTTCTGAATCTTGTTTGGGGGTTTTTTTTTGAAGGAATAACTTCTGGAATGTTTTAAATGATCGCTGTTTGTGTGTAAACTTGCGCTTTTGTTACCAGAACTGTGTTAACATAAATGTATACTTTCCCAAACAAAAGTATAAAATGAGTTGTTGTATTTGTTAGGCACACAGCTGAAAACAAGTTTGCCACATGGAACTTCCCTTGTGGGAAATTAAATGCTTTTCTTGACCTGCTTAGGCATATATTACAAAAAAAAAAAAGGAGGAAAAAGAGATGACTAGTGGGAGTATTTGGAGCTGAGAACGTTTAGTGCAAGCACAGGGATCTACTCCAGCACATCTGTCAAGAGCCCGTGACTTGCAAGGTGTAACAAACAATAACACTTCGTGCAACATCTGCTTAGGCTCTGTGGCGGGCGCTGGTACAAAAGCCTTGAAATCTCTGAGATATTTGTCATACCACATCAGGGGAATGTAATAGAATCTAGTGCATCATCTGTTATTGCCTGCTCCACAGCCAGTGAAGTTACTGGGTACTAAAGCTGATAACTGTTTCACGGAGCCAGAGTTCTGCGCAAGCAAATACAAGGAATGCAGTGCGGAGGGGGCTTTGCTACGTGTGGCTGATGTAGCCCGTGTTAGTAATTATTTCCCTCATGCAGTGTATGCCTTCACTTCATAGACGTCTCTCCCATTCCGTGCTGAAATTAAAGTGGCAGTTTCTCATGCTTGGTAATTGTTTGATGAAAATCCCCCATTTCAGATAATGTCTGGAAACTTAAAGGAATAATGACACGGAATGAAAAACAGCTGGTGAAGTCATTTTGCTTTTTATAGCCTGTAATTTTTAGTCCCTCCCTTTTAAATTATTTTTAAACAGTTTGAAAATACCTGTTTTACTCCTCAGACTTGAGCTATGAGTAGCATATAATAGGTACTTAATCCTTAACCTCCTCCTGAAATTCTTTGAGGTTTTTCATCTTATCTGCCAGTAATGTGCTTGCAGCGCCGTGTTTCAGAAATTGTTGTAATCTACCAGATATTAAATTCCTCTTATTCCTCAGTGGAAACCTCAGGGATACAGAATAGAACCAGGAAGGAGTAGAAAAAAACCAAACCTCTTGAAAAACGCTGATTTAAAGTAGCCACGGTGGACTGCAGGTGAGTATTTGGGGAGTGGGTGGAACTGAAAAAAATCACAAATGAGGTAGCAGCATGAGTCAAGACTCAAATTATTTTAGCCTTAAACAGTCTGCAGATTTCATTAAAATGATTTTATTTTCCTGTAAAACTTTATTTCTGGATTTTCTCAGGTTTCCCATGGCTGTTGTCATTAAAACCGCTGACTGTTTTCCCCATTACGGTCGACTCCCCAGCACACCCCAGTGTGGTTTAGGCTCTTTCCATTGTCCTTGCAGAGAGGAACTGCTGGATCTCATGGTCAAACCTCGTCCTTCCCTCCCTCTAGGCTGTTTTCTACCAGGTTTTGGGGGTGGGTGTGGGGGTAGATAGTTCCCTGCCCCCCTTATTCCTGTTGGCATTTGATCCTCCATTGAAGGCTTTCTCCTTGATGTGGTGGCTGAGAGTGCTTGCTGGTTTTGCGTGCGTGTGATTCACACGTAGTAGATGAGTACGGCTGTGACACCATACGATGGTGCGCTGGGCATGCGCAGGTGTGTTTTCCATAAACGAAGTCTGTCTGTGACAGCTGCTAGCTTTTATCTGTTTCAAAGTAAGTGATGTACCCTTCCTAGAGATGGAAAACAGTGGGGACATTGGGAGAAACAGCTTTAAAATAAACAGAAAGTCAGGAGACACTCTCGTAAAGCAAAATTAAGTGCTTTACTGGGGGGAAGTTGGAGGCTTGGCTTTCTATTCCCACACTAACAGAAGGGCATGACACAAGTGGAGTGTCAAATGTTGTTGTCAAGGCTAATGGGAATGTCCCAGCTGCTGTTAAAACCCCATGTATAAATGTGTTAATTATTGCACGCTGAATTTTTTTTCTGTTCTTACAAGAACACGCAAAGAAAAAAATTCAGGAAAATACCAACGTAGTTACAGTCAGCATGAGCTACTTCTTCCCCTTACAAAACGCGTTTAGTTGATGAAACTATTTTGTTTCACGCTTGATTAGTTGATCTTAGATAGCATTGCTATTTTTTGTATGTAGAGGTACTTACCAAATTGTTCAGTATGCTGCCTGTAGGATGGCAATCTACTTTCTGAAGTTCACCTACCCTCTTAGAAAGAATTCTGTTCAAATGGGTTAGAGAATTAGGAATATTCCTTGTTTGCAACACAGTTGTTAGGGTTCAGCTGAGGGATGAGAATGGAAACGATACCTGAGTTTCTGTTAAAAAACCAGAGAAACGAAAGAAACCCTACTAGCTACTTGGAAAGGTGGTATCTCTGTTCATTAGTTATTCCTCTGGCATGCTAAATGGGCGCCTGTGCAGGACTCCTCAGGAGGGTCTTGCGTGAACTTCCTAAGATGACACAGAAGGGGAGCAGCAGTTATCCAGCCAAAACATGAATTTCCAAAGCGTTCCTTCCTCTTTCCCGTGCTATCAGGCAGGTTTACGGATTCAAAAAATGCCATCATGCTTGCTTAAGTTCTCATCTACTGTAATCCTTCTTAAAATACTTGATCCTTAACCCTTTGTTTTTTACGGAAGAGGATGGTAAGATTAGTAGGAGGGAAGTATGCCTTTTTCCTTCCATACGCGTTTGTGAGCGTGACTGCTGTGCCCACTTCCCACATGGTCAGTAGTCTGTTTTCTGCATGTGTGAAACGTCCCTTATGTTAGCTCCTGTACCTTGTAAATAAAGTAAGTGTTTTCTATTGCCTTACTCAGAAAATATGTCAAGCTTTTCATTGCATATGCTTCGTTGCTCCAACACTTGTGCTTTGCAGTTGCATCTGGTTGTTAGATCTCTATGGAGAGAGATTTATTCTCCTTACCCAAGTTTAAACACAGGAGAGGAATCGCAGAACGGTTTGGGTTGGAAGGGACCTTAAAGATCATCTAGTTCCAAACCCCCTGCCATGGGCA
Organism: Sagittarius serpentarius; assembly: GCA_034782735.1. Lineage (NCBI taxonomy): Eukaryota > Metazoa > Chordata > Aves > Accipitriformes > Sagittariidae > Sagittarius > Sagittarius serpentarius. The sequence goes on along the minus strand of JAVKLA010000057.1, from coordinate 18,581,331 downwards.
GTGACACCTTCAACTAGATCAGGTTGTTCAGAGTCCCGTCCAACCTGGCCTTGGACACTTCCAGGGATGGGGCATCCACAGCCTCTCTGGGCAACCTGTGCCAGTGTCTCACTACCCTCACAGTGAAGAATTTCTTCCTAATATCTAATCTAAATCTGCCGTCTTTCAGTTTAAAGCCATTCCCCCTCGTCCTATCGCTACACTCCCTGGTGAAGATTCCCCTCCCCATCTTTCCTGTAGGCCCCTTTAGGTACTGGAAGGCTGCTGTAAGGTCTTCCCCGAGCCTTCTCTTCTCCAAACTGAACAACCCCAACTCTCTCAGCCTGTCCTCATAGTAGAGGTGCTCCAGCCCCCTGACCATTTTTGTGACCCTCCTCTGGAGCTGTTCGAACAGGTGCAGATCTCTTCTGTGCTGAGGACCCCAGAGCTGGACACAGCACTGCAGGGGGTTCTCACCAGAACGGAACAGAGGGGCAGAATCCGCTCCCTCGACCTGCTGGCCACGTTGCTTCTGATGCGGCCCAGGATACAGTTGGCTGCGAGCGCACATTGCTGGCTCATACTCAGTTTTTCATCCACTAATACCCCCAAGTCCTCCTACACAGGGCTGCTCTCAATGCCTTTATCCCCCGGCCTTTATCCATGTTTGGGATTGCCCTGACCCATGTGCAGGACCTTGCACTTGGCCTTGTTGAAATTGCATTTATTTGCCATTTTAATAGTATTTTCTTGTGTCAAGCTAAATCACTGACATCACAGCAGTATCCCAAAACTGAATCGATCCTGAGCTGCTATGAGTGGTTCCGGAGACATTCAGGCTTTTACTCTTGGGCACTCGGATGCCTTCTGTAGTCACGAGCGGACTTGCAGCAGGAGCCTTCACTCTTTGGTGGCAGACATGGCTGGAGCTGTGATGCTTAAAGTCTTCGGGCTTGGCAGCTGCTGCGGTCCCCACTTTGTCTTGAAGGGGACAGTTGGGAAGAGCACCTCGGTGACAGCCTGCATCCTGGGCTTCCCGCAGCACTCGGGGTGTACCATGCCAGTGCTTCCTGCTGGGAGATACTGGCAGTTAATTGGAAATCCTTCCCCTGGGTCATTATGGCTTTTAAGAAGCTTTTTCACTTACTGTCTCGGAAACTGCCTTTCTTCCTTGAGCATGACCTGCCAAGACAGCTGTGTTTCTCTTAAGCACTGAAGTTAATGGTACAAAACATGAAGCTTGAGGGGAGGAGAGCAGGATTATAGCTGCTCTTAGCTGCGTACCTGCTGCCAGCGTCCCTTGTGTGGGAGACCAGGATGATCAGGGGCTTTTGGGGCTGCAGGACAAAGTGTAAGGCATGGCTTGGGCATGTGCGATCCTTTCTACAAGGGGTTCTTGAGGTGGTGCTTCTACCACCTTTCTGGGCTTGGTGTGAAACAAGGCAAGCTTTCTTTTTTCTCTCCCCTCCTGCCCCGTGTCTGCCTTTTTGTTTGTTTGTTGTTTATCGAATGCAATAGAAAAGACTTTTTGCAGGTCTAAAAGTAATACTGCATAAAAGGGTTCTCCTTGTGCTTGTGTATACTGCTGACATACGCTCCATTTATAACAAGCCCAGTGGACTGGGTGGCTTTGCATCTGAGGGTAAACACAAAGCCCCTGTATGCCCTAGGGCAAAAATCTCAGTGTGGATGTGTGGTAGTGTTCTGTCTGGGCTGTATAGCTTCTTTCCTATCAGGGTTCATACGGTAACCCAAACTTGCCCCTGTTCACATGACTTTAAATTGGCCATTGACTCCTCTCTCTCGCACACTAGCATGCAGGCTTTTTCATTTCCAGCTTTGCTTGGGAGCTCCGTCTCCTGCTTTTCATGAAGCCCTGTGTGGGCTTACCTGCAGCGTGCACGGTAGGAGTTTGCGGGAGGAAATACCTTCCCGAATGTTAGCCCCTGCGGAGGCACAGGGAAGAGGCAGGGCAGCAGCGCCAGCGAGCTTCACCGCTGTCTTTTGTTTCCCTCATAGCTGTGGTGACCCTGGATGTGAGCACTGGAGATGATTTAAGGAAAAGTGCAGCACTACATACTAATTAATTCAGGTCATGATACTCATAGGATAAGCACAGCAGCTTTCTGCCTCCCAAGTGGTTGCTGCGGTTCTGATGTGAACCTCTTTGGCTTATGCCAAGAAAAAACCTGCATAGTAATTAAAATGAACCTAAACTGCTTTAGAAGAGCCTGGTTTGAATTAGGGCATGATTATTAACTCTGGCAGTATTTTGACTTTGCTAAATCTTTCCCTTTCCTTCCATGCCGTCATTCCCCTGCCACTCCATCAGCTCAGTAACGTCTGCTGGGGTAGTATCTGGTTTAGATGAGACCCCTCATCTCTGTAGAGAAAACAAGGGCTTGGCTAACACGGACCGCAAGTTGCGGTGGGACTCTGTCAGGGCTGCGGTGCCCGCTGCAGAGCTTGCTGATGGGTGACAGGGGCTCGTGTTAGCCCATCTCCAGAAAGCCAGGGCTATGGGAGCAGAAAATGGGGGGTGAAAAGGTAACTTTATTGCGCGCATAACTGTGCTGAATGCCGTTCTTCTCGCGGGCGTCGAGAATAGCTAGTTAACAAAATTAGACTACTTGGAGTTACTGCATTAAATCCAAGTCCTTTGGGCTTTTGAAGGGCATTGCCTTTTGTATGTGTGGGAAATTCAGGGAAAAGCAAGAGTACCATGGAGTTTTAATCTCAAACCATGGAAGCTCTGTCAGTTTGAGGGCTCAGAGTCCCTTGCTTATGGTTTTCTTTCACATGAGCTAGATGATGCACCTATTTTTTCTTTATATGTAGATGACACCATTTAAAAGAGTATCTTCAAGCCCTCTTTGTGGCAGTGGTAAACTGTGAACACAGGTTTTCATCCAAATAATGCAGTAAAGGTTTTTTGAAAAGACGTGTTTTGCATCAGGTTGTCTTATCATCGGGTCATAACTATGGAGCGCTAGTTTCAAAGTCTCTCATGTTACAGCTGTGCAACTTGTTTTCCAAGGCATTTTTCAGACAGGATCCACTGGGAGCTGCCGAAATGGTTTCCCAAATTCTTCTCCAGTATAGTGCCTGGATGCCCTGATGCCCCTGCCTTGTTCTGCTGTGCTATACAGCAGTGTGGTAAGGCCCTCCATGTCTGTGACCTCTGGAGATCGAGCGAATATTCTTCTTTTTTCACTGTTGTTTCTTTTTACAGTGTTTAAGAAGTTGATGTTGGCAGAAGAACAAAAAACAGTAGGAGGAGGTGTTTTTTTTTTTGATCCAGACAAGCAGGATACTTATACTAGAAAGGCCTTTGTCTCATAAGAAATTTAAAT
>JAVKLA010000057.1:18547179-18577989 GCA_034782735.1 Sagittarius serpentarius | reverse complement strand
GGTCCCCACGGCCGCGGGCAGGGGGTGCTCAGCAGGCGGGGGCTTCGCGGCGACACGGGGGGTTGGGGGCCGCCCCCCCCCCCCCCCCCCCCGAAAGAATTGTCTCTGCTGTGAAATGAAACCAGTCCTTAGTTTGAAGGCTCATATTGGACATCTCCTCAGCCTGGGAGCTATTGGAAAGGCAAGCAAATGTATGAGTTGTACAGAGAGGCTGTGTTTTGGGCTGTGTTGATTTTCCCTGTTTCTTCCTCTGAAGTTCTAAATTATCTTTGGAAAGCCTGAGAAATTAGAGGTCACTAAATGTTATTTTCTTTGGTCCTGTAAAATGATTAAGTGTTGATAATCTCTAAATCTGACGGTCCCTTGTCCTTTTTAAGAATCACATTTTTGCAAAATAACATTAACCTCCGCTGTCAGTACTGCTCTTTAGAGAGGGTCTTTCTACTTTCTGTGCAGGAGGTGGATCACCGTCCGTCGGAGAGCTGCAGGCGTCTAGTTCTGAAGCACCACAAAAATCTTTGCTATTGGGTCCTGCTCCTATCCAGCCATTGTCTGTTGTAGTCCTTGAATGCTGGAAAAATATCACAAGACCTGCTATTATTTTGGAGGCTTTTGTTTACTGTTTGGTTTCTGAGCATTTAGTGGCTGGTACTTATTTCAAATTTTCCCTCTTCTGTGGTGATGAATGGAAATCTACTTTTTTTTTTTCCCCCTCATAATAAAAGATACAGTTTTTCATGCATAATTTAAAACTGGGATTTAGGTTTAGCACCAGATTTTGGTAAACTCGGTGGTGGTATTGCAAGAGACAGTTCAAGTGTAGCTAGCATGCCTCTCTTCCTGCATGACGCTAGTACCTCTGTTCTTTCTTTGGGGAAAAAAGGCTAAATATGTTCCATACCTGCCTCTGCTTTTTATGCTCTTCATATATATGGTTTATTGTTGCAGATAGGTGATACCTATTTGGATAGACTTTGCCTGGAGGAAAAGTCTTGTCTTGTAATATAGGGATGGTACATTCTAAATTCTCAAAATACTCTGTGCTTCCTCCCCCATCTTTTTCCTGTAGCGAAACAAGATTTTGCTATAAATTTATTGTCCGCATTTGAGCAATGTAGTATGTCTGTCTGATACTTCTGTGCATTCCCTGTTTGGTCACTAAAGAGGCTCCATTAGTTGTTATGCCTTTGCTACAAATGTTTAATTTAAAAACAATAAATTTGAGGGTGGGGAATGGGGATTTTCACAGTAATGTCATTAAGGAAATGTTGCAAACCTGACGTAAGCGTCATATTTTTTTTGCTCTGCCAGCTCTGCATTTTTCAGGCAAACTTTGTCATAACAGAGCAGTTAGGAAGCAGTGGTTAGTGGGTCAGACAGGCCCAGGGGGCTAAATTGGGTTTTGTTCAGCCAAATGTTAGTGCTTTTTAATCAACGCTGAATTCTGCATGCAACACTCTCTCTTCCTTCCCCAAAGCCATAACAAAATAAAAATGGGTATTCAGTTGGGTCATGCACAACATCTGCCCTTTACTGAACCAGTTTGGGAGTTACCACAGTGAGGGAAGAGAAGTTGCCTGTAGCTGCTGTTAGAGTATCATTTTGCCACCGTGGCTTTGGTGGTCTTGTACAAGCAGCTGTCGATGAAGAGCTGCGCACAGTCCTCAAACTCCCTTTGGCAGGAAGAGGAGAATTTTCTTTCACGTTTCCTGCAGCATTTTTACAAGGTGCAAAATTCCAATAAAACTGTGCCCAAATAATTGCATAGGTTTCTTTTTGCCCTGTCCAGCCTGCATAGGTGTTAGGCTACTTCACAATAAGAAATTGTTTTTTTTTAATCTTGCTGCTGCCACCTGTTCAGTCTCTAGTAAATGTAATTAGTGTGATGGTAGAAATGCCAGAGGCTTTGGACTTTCTTGTCTAATGGCTTACATATTCTCTGCTGTAGACCGTGTGTTAGGCTATCCTGAGAAGTTTCAATTTCCCTTGGTATATTTTTTTTTTTTTTTTTTTGTTTTTTTTTTTTTGACAAAAGGCTTCATGCAGGCCAATTTCATTTTTAAAAATAAGTCCATTGTGGTAAAAGAACCTCAGTGGACATCTAATGCAGGCCTCTGATTTGAAGATTTTTACATTCAGCTGAACTTCTAATTAATAGGATTTTGTTAAACTCTTCAGCCAAAGCAAGCTGAGTCAGTGCTGTATTTGAAGTTAAACATTAACCGTGATTTACTGGATACTTATTGGTGGTTGCTGTAAAGGAACCTAAGAGCAAAAAATGGTAATTTTCACTCCACTATCTTCCATGAGAAGAAACAGGAGGATCTAGAGCCAGGTGATGTTGCCTTAATGTTGCAAAGAACAGGAGGGTTAACTTGGTTTTGCCTTGTTTTGGGTAAAGAGATTAAAAACTAAAAGCATTAATTATTGTTAGAGGGTTGTTTTATACAAAATATTACATTAGTGGATGACTTTCTCCTGAAACTTCCAAATACAAACAGTTTTAAAAGTAATGAAGATTACTCTGAAGTGGATAATTCATCTCTGGAGACCTAGGACTAGTTGTCTTCTCCTCATGCTCAGTGTTTGCCCCTCTTTCCCCTGTTAAATGGCAAGCTGCAGAGAGGCAGTGGGTGCAAATGGAAGTGTGAAGTACCTACTTGAAAAAAATAGGCTAAAATATGAAACCAAATGCATGCTTATTTAAATGACTAATTGTGAGGGGGGGAACTGTGTCTCAGGGTGCATTCTGTTAGTGGCACATGCTCATTAATACCAAATTTTGTCCCAGTTCAGAAATGTGCTAATATATGTGCTTATCCCTAGATGCGTCGACAAGCAGCCTCATGAGCTCGAGAGGCAATACTTAGTGTACTTAGGTGCGTAGAATGTGTAAGTAGTCTGCCAGATCAGGGTCTGTATGTGCATGTTTGCATTAAAAAGACATGTAGGAAAATACACGTAACACAACAGGTAAAATTTAGCCGATTTGAGGCTTTGCAGCAGTGTTTTATTACCATTGGAAATGGTTGCTGGCTTTAACAGACAGGAAAAGTCATATTTTGTATGACTTCAAAATAGGAAAAAAAATGGTTTGGGGTTGTTCATAAAGCATGACTTGGAATAATTTTCGTTTGGCTGGCACATTGCATTAAAGATCAAATGAAAATACTTCCTTAACTTCATTTTTCGGATAAGTAGTGACAGAAATATGCATTGCTATTTGATAATCCAGGAAACAACTTTTGACGATAATAAGATCTACAAAACATGTTTCATGCTATGAGCACGATCTTGGAAATTGTGATTGAAGATCGCTACCATGGTAGGAGATAGCTCTCATGGAAAAGAAGTACACTGCAACCTGGATACAAATTATTAAGCTTATGTGGAGAAGTGACACATGAAAGCATGATTACTGGCTTCTAACAGATGTTCCAGGCTAGCAATGGGGTAACACATGCAGAAGCTTTGACTCAGAGGTTTTTTTTCCAGAATCACACAAGGCTTTCTTTTTGCAACCGTTATCAGTGTTTTCCATCTAGCAATCAAATGCATTGTAATAAGTAAAAATTTGGTCTGTGGTGGAGATTTTAAGTATAATTGCAAAGTCTATACTGTTTCATAGATGCAAAATACTTTGAATGTGCTTACACTTAATAGAAAACAGGGCTTCTGACAGAGTCACGGATGTGTTGGGAAGTGCTGAATTGATTGCCAAGACTGCAAGGGAACATGCTGGTTGTGCTTTCTGAGTTGCATTTTTCAGTCTTCTGTAAAAATGCAAAGACAACCTCAAATGCCTGTTAATTTTTCAGTAATGAAGTGCTAACAATTACTTTAACTGCAGCCTTCCTGGCTGATTCCTCTTACATAGATAGCTCCCCTTATATGTGCACTTAATGGTATAAACTGATGCTGTAATACATATACTGTTTCAAAACTGCATTATGTTGTAAATAGTTCATCTCTGAAATGCTGAAACTCCTTTAGATATAGGTGTACATAAACCTACATGCAGCAGCTAGGTGGCAGAAACTGTGCCTTTTTAAAATAAAGCAATACTATAAATGCAGCAGTGTTGCTTTGTAGTGACTGTTAAGTTTCTTTAAAAGAAAGAATTTTGTGATACGTTTGTATTGACAGAAATGTGTCCTTTGAGAAGACAAACGTAAGCAACTTCCTTCTGTTTTATTGATAGCATCTTTTATCTAGGTGTCTAAATGGTCAGAAATAGATTCTTCTGTTGCATATCTACCATCTATGTGATTTTAAAATAAAAATAGCTGAGAGATGTCACTTTGTGCTTCAACCACTGTGGCTTTCTTACCATCTGCTGTCATTTATCTGTAATACCTTGTACAACTCTATACATAATCATTAAACTGTTCTTGTGAAAGAAGGTTTGATATGTGAGTGTGGCTGTGCAGAACAGGAGCTTAGGGTGTAGGTATTTGGAAGCAGGGACTGTTTCCTGGGTTTGTGTATCACTGGTTAGACATGAAGCTCTCCCTAATTGTTTGGCCTGGGTCCTTTTATAATGCAGCAATTATGGGGAACAATATGGGGAAAAAAGTTTTCTCTATTTTAAGATATGCTACTGTTTAAAAAGAATGCCTTCTCTCTTAAAAGTAAATCAACCTAAAATGGAAACGCAACTAGCAATGAACACTATGCCCTGCTAGGAAATTCTCTAAACTCAGTTGATTACTGCAATTCCATGTATGGCTTGTTCAGTCCTTTGCTGGGCACTGCTTACCTGCAGAGGTGGCAAGTCGTTTTGGTGTGCTGCTTTCAATTCTTTGCCCTTCCAACCCTTTCTTTGTAGTATCTGTTGATGGCCACAGTGGTTCAGATAGGAAGCGAGAGAAGACTTAAGCTCAACTCTGCATGTATCTCTGAACTTTGAGACAGAGCTGTTGTTAGAGCTGGCAGCTGTTAGACTAAAACATTAAAGTGGTTTAGGATGAAACCCTTGCTTTCCTGCATGAGTAAGAAACTTCTTCAGGGTTCTTCAATTATATGGCCATAACAGTGATACAAAGAACAGTTGTGTGCTTTGATTAGAGGAACTATTAGAACACAAAGCAAAAAAAACCCAACCAAAAAACCCAAACCCAACAGTTTACGAGCAATGGTGGCCCAGTCTTGCTGGAATTTTCCTCTGTATAACACGTTGGGTCAGCAATGTGTGAAAGGGCTATCTTCAGACTGTTTGTTACAGCAGATTTGCTAGTCTGCAAGTTACCTGTGCTGTGTCAACAGCACAAAAAGTACTTTTGAGTGCACCATCTTGTCAAAGTTTATACCGGTTAGTTTGTTTTAAGAAGAGTGCAGTAAAGTTACTGAAGAAGAACCAGGTTATTTTGTGTGACAGGTTGGGAAATAAATGGCTTGTTACAAAACCGGGTATTTAAGAAAATGCTTGAGGATGCAGAACTTAGGTCCTCTCTAAATGAACGCTGTGTACAACAGCTCTCTTAACTCTTAAATTTCCAGAAAGCTTGGTTCCTTGACAGCCAGGTCTGTGGGAATGTGGAACAAGAGCTGCAAGATAGTTCATTTGTTGTGATGTTTAAACTTCATTAAATGTGACACTAAATAGGATAACGTAATTTTACTAGACTCAGAAGACAACATGCAAGTTTTCCTAACAGCTAAAATTGTCAAGAGCATGGTATCCTAAACAGTAACAAGAGGGGTCAGTGGATCTTACATGTATTGAACATTGAGCAACACAAGCCTTATGTAGCAGTTGAATAATTTGTAGGGTAAAGCGCTTTCAGTCACTTTTGCTTTTTAATGTCAGTTTTACACATTAACATTAGTGAGAGAGCATTACATTTTTGACTACAGAAAGTTCTGTCTGATGAAAACGTTCTTGACTATCTTCCCAAGTGCATTTTTTACAGGAACAAGCATATTGACTTCGAAAAATGCGAAGCTATTCATTAAGGCAATATGCTGTAGTGGCAAACATCATGTGACTTACATGAATTTTAAGTCGTATCTGTACCTGTTTCTCGGTTTTATGGCTTTGAGCAAGTGTTGAAGTCTTCTAGCTCACTTCTCTTTCATTTGCTTATGTATTCAGGATGCTTAATGGGTAATTATTATCTTCAAAATGCTTCAGTGCCTGAAGGGAGGGTGATGCTGAAGAGGTTTCTCTGTGGAAAAAACATAGAGGGTTTGGGGGTTTTTTTGATTCATACTTGTTCTTAGCATTTTCCACTAGTGTGTGTCTGCACCCTCCAAAAGAGCAATGTCTGAAAGGGCTCATAAATCCTGTGCCTTTGGTTTCTCCTGTTGCAACCATAAAGCAGAAGATTGGAAGAAGAAACAGGCTGTGGCTGAGGAAGGAGGCATTGCCTTGCCTTTCAGAAACCAACGTCACTTTTTTCCTGCGGTTCAGTTTCCTTCCAACACTCTCCTGGCATGTATTCTTTTCTCCTTGCCTTTCCATGTGTGTTTGCCTAAATATCAAAGACTGAAGAGTTTTTTTTATCATTTAAGCGGGAAATAAAACACCACAAAACAAACCCCAAAAACTAAGCAAGAAAAAACCCTGGAGAAGCCCATTGCTGCTTCAGATTTTTGCTCTGCAGCTCTCTGTGGCTCTGCCACCTCTGGAGCTTCAGAACCAAGAAGCATGCCCTGGCTGCAAACCAGGCTGTTGTTGCTTGCTGTGTTTACATGGGAAGGCTGAGTTGCATGGTCATCCAGGCAACGGAGGGACCTCTGCCTCTGCTACGTGACTGAGAAAGAGCTGGCTGACAGGGTTTAGGGCTTTGAGAAGAGGAGCCGCATTTCCTAGAGTTTGCATGCTTGATGGCTCTTGAATGGAGAAGCTCTTCTACTCTTTCCTGGCCCTGAGACATGCAGTCCCTTCCTGCTTTGTCTACCCGTGGTGAATTTTTTTACCTTGTGCTCTTCTAGTAAAGTTAGCTGTACCCTATTAGTGGTCATTCAAAGGAAGGCAGAGACCCCACAGCTGGAGCAGGGAAGAGGAACATCTGCTGTGAGCCCTTGTGAGGCACCAATCCCTGCTCAACTGGTGACGGAGTGACCTGGCTTGAAGAGGAGAGGGAGCAGGTGATGAGCGGGGGGATTGTGGTAGAGGTGGGAAAGGCTGTATGTGGGGGGAAAAGGGGAAAGTTGTGGGAAAAGAGGCACTTCTTGCATATGAGCTTAAAAAATAAAATAATGGTCTAGATGGGAAATGAGTTCAAATTTGTGCTTGGGACCCTGTCAAATACTGATTTATCTCTGCATGTAACATGCATATATAGTTTAATGTATTATTACTTCTGTGGATGACAGTATATGCATTTTTATTTTGCATATGTAAGGCTAGTAATGGAATGTGGCCTAAATAATCTGGAATTTAAACTTGCGTTGTGCCCATTTCACAATTTAGTACTCCTTTCCACTGTTAAATTATTATGAGTTATGGTTTAATATCTGTTGGGACAAATTGGGCTACATGGCAAATTGTGGGAGAGAAAGCGTGTGTGTTGATTACTTGTTACAATTTTAAGTGTAACTAATCTCTCTTTATCTTTCTTCCCATTTCATAAACTAATCTCAGTTTTGGCTTCAGAGCCGCCAAGTTACATGTATGAGCAGTTTCTCACCTGAGCAGCCTCTCCTCTAGCCTCAGGTAACGATTGCTTATGAAATAAATACAGGTTTCACAGTCTGATGCAGAAGAATTTGGGAAGCTTTGTCAATACTTTTTTCAAGGACACAGGGTACGGTATTTTCAGGACAGATTCCGATACCCCTTCTTAATGAACGGTTTTCACTGCAACAAGGTCCAAATCCAAACGTTGAATGCAGCAGAACTGATAAAAGCAGCAGAATTTGACCCCTTTTTGGCTCTTACCGTGTCCGCTGTGAACTTCAATAAAGTTTTTTCATGATGTTTGTGAGATAATCCCATTTTTTTGCTGCTTCATTTAGTTCTAACAATTCTGAAGGCCAATGAATATGGTATTTTCTGGAATGAAGTGTGTGTTTGGAGGCTGGGGGGAGTGTGAAGCTGGTTTTTGTCCTTTTGTTTTTAACCCCTCTTCCATAGAAGACACAGTGTCCTACAGACAGATAGAACAATGCTATATTCCATTTTAGCATCGAATCACAAGCAGGGTCTTTGGAAGTAAATTTGGCAAATTGCCTGGATATGTTCAGTTTTTAACAAGCGCTGCTTTGTGCATTAGCACCCTACGCTTCCTCCTTCCCTCCCCCCCGACGCTGCCACTGAAGAGACAAGGAGAAACAAAAAAACCCAAAACAGAATAAAAGCATCTGTTCGAGTGAAAATGGGGAAGAAAGAAGGGATGAAAAGAGGAGAGAAAATGTATTTCAGAACAGCTGTCAAATTTGTCAAAAGAGCCGGACATAATTTTTTAGTTAGTCACACTCCTGAGTATCTGATTACATATGTATAATTTTTATTTTTTTTTTTTACATTAGATGCAATGTAGATGCAGCACAACTTTTTGTACAGAATGCAGCTCAATTTTCAGCAGAATGTTTGAATGCTCATTTACCAGGACTTTGAACCTGGGCATGAGCATGTGAATATTTAACACTAACATGTTCTTCTTTTTTCATCTGTGTGCAGTTGGAGATCTGCTGTGGTGAGGAGTGTAGATTGTTATTGAGCATAGTAGCTAGGTAAAGCTTTGACAGACTGTAAGGTACATGTTAAGACTGTATTTTATTAAACATCAGTGTTTGTGCTGCTTTTTTTTTTTAATTTGCTGAAGGATAAATGGAAGCGTCAAGCTAAAAGGATTATTTTCCTTGAAGGAGATCTGTGAAAATATATCTCATGACCTGAAAGAAAGTAACCTGTGAAGAAAAGTATTGTCCTACTGTTGGTAAGATTGTTGTTAACTTATTGACAAAACAGTAGGCAAAGACCTCTTTCCCACTCCCCCAGCACTCCAGTGTGATTGATTGCAGATCACCATTAAGGTGCCATTTTCATTCAGCTGAAAAATGTTCGTCTGCGGCATTTGATGCAGTGTGTTGTTTCAGTCTACCTACAGAGCAAAATTTATGATTTAAATGAGAGTATATACCTCAAACTAACTGTCCTGCAGTAGCTGCACCCGGTGCTGCATTTTGAAGAGGAAGCAGTCATGAATAAGAGTGCAAATAAGCTAACCCTTTAATGAGAGAGGGGAGTACAGAGGAGGCGGCCCTCAGTGCTCCCCAGCTGTGCTATACTCATAGGAGCTGGGGTCACCAGGCAAAGCAGAAAATTGCGAGCTGAAGGGAATTCTTGCAATTCTTTTGAACTGCAGGCGAAATTATTTCACAGTGAAAATTGTACCAGAGGAACATATAAGCTCAAATATTTTAGATTTAGAGAGCGAAGGGAAATCCGTACTCAAGTAAATGGCCATAACAGATGGCGGGTGTTTCTGCATTTGTGTTTTATTTTTGACCCAGGGATGAGGCTCTGAAGTAAATCTCATTTATCTTTAAACACTGTGCTTTGGTTTGAGTCTCAGAGCAGCCCTGGAGTCCACAACCTGAGTTCCTTTTGGATGAAACTGGACTGACACGTGCCCTCCAGGAGGGCACTTGGAAAGTTCTCACCACCGAGGGTTGTTCAGTTCATGGGACCTGGCTGGCTTGAAGTCACCTCCTCTCCTCTGGAAGTGCATGTTTTGTGGGTACTGAGACCTCAGCAGCAACTGTTCGCCCTGCAAGTCTGCTGCTATGGCTTTGCAAATTTATTTCTCAGTTGGTTCTCCAGTGGTCACTTAAAACATGCTAACTGAGCTATAGATAGCCTTTGTGATAAATTTGCACATGGCTTTGTCATGCATGCAATATGTAGGTCAGTCTTAAGTAGATACATAATCTGAGTTTTTTAATTTATTAGAAGATGGAGGATGACTGGTTTTAAACAATGAATCAGTTTAAAGTCACACTTTGAGTGAAGAGTGCATCCCTTTAATGCACTCTAACACCTTCACTATTTATTAGTTGACTAAAACAAGGTTGTGGTGGGTCGACCCTGGCTGGATGCCAGGTGCCCACCACAGCAGCTGTGTCACTGCCCCCCTCAGCTGGACAGGGGAGAGAATATAACGAAAGGCTCGTGGGTCAGTATAAGGACAGGGAGAGATCACTCAGCAATTACCGTCATGGGCAAAACAAATGTGAATTGGGGAAATTAGTTTAACTTATTAACAGTCAAATCAGAGTAAGGTAATGAGAAGTAAAACCAAATCTTAAAACCCCTTTCCCCACCCCTCCCTCCTTCCCAGCTCAACCCCACTCCCCGTTTTCTCCCCCTCCTCCCCCCCGGCGGCGCAGGGGGACGGGGAATGGGGGTTGGGGTCAGTCCCTCACACCGTGTCTCTGCCGCTCCTTCCTCCTCAGGGGCAGGACTCCTCACTCTGCCCCTGCTCCGGCCTGGGGGCCCTCCCATGGCAGACAGTCCTCCATGAACTGCTCCAGCACGGGTCCCTCCCACGGGCTGCAGTTCTTCACGAACTGCTCCAGCGTGGGTCCCTCCCATGGCCTCCAGCCCTTCAGGCACAGGCTGCTCCAGCGTAGGGGTCCCCACGGAGTCACGGCCATCTTGGGGGGCACCCACCTGCTCCAGTGTGGGGTCCTCCCTGGGCTGCAGGTGGGCATCTGCTCCCCTGCTCCCCTCCCTGGGCTGCAGGGGCACAGCCTGCCCTCTCACCAGGGTCTTCCCCACGGGCTGCAGGGGAATCTCTACTCTGGCACCCGGAGCAACTCCTCCACCTCCTTCTGCACTGACCTAGGGGTCTGCCGGGTTGTTTCTCTCGCGTATTCTCTCTCCCCTCTCTGGCTGCAGTTTCTGTGCCACAGCAACTTTTTTTTCCACCTTCTTAAGTGTTATCCCAGAGGCGCCGCCGCCGCCGTTGCTGATGGGCTCGGCCTTGGCCAGCGGCGGGTCTGACTTGGAGCCGGCTGGCGCTGGCTCTGTCGGACATGGGGGAAGCTTCTAGCAACTTCTCACAGAAGCCATCCCTGAGCCCTCTCCCTCCACTACCAAAACTTTGCCACACAAACCCAATACAAGGGTTAAATAAAACGGTATACCAAACCTGCCTTAAAAAGGGATGCGTATGTGTAGCTAGAAAGTAGAAATGGTTGCATCTGATCACTCTTAACTATGTGTACAGTGTATTTTTAACCTGCACGCAATTTCCCACGTGCTGCCAGCGATCCACACTTGTTTTGACAGAAGTCTTTATGAGAAGGTATGAGTGTCAGGGAAGCCCTCCTGGGGAGGTGGGGGAGCCGCGGAGCTCATGCTTGTCCACCCTCCATGCGGTCCCTGCCTCTCTCCTTCTGCAGCACAGGTGGGCTGTGTGTGCCAGGGCAGCATGGCCTCACCTTGCCTCCCGGCTGCCTGTGGCAACATCCTGAGGACTTCTGCCTGCTGCCAGGCCGGTGAGGTTAGATGACTTGTACTTGGGCCGTCTAATACAGTCTGGCGGTGTGCTTTTAATTTGCTTTTGTGGTACATCTGTCCCCAGCCGCCACACAGCTCCCCAGCCATGCCTGGATAGCTGACCAGGGTTCAGAGTAGTGTCTGTGGCAAGGAAATGGTGCATGTGAAGTATAAAAAGTCAGAAGGTAAAAGGTATGCCACCTTTTAGGAGTGGAGTTATTGTGACTTATTTTGCCTTGGCTTTAGCTATGTGATTCTTTTTTTGATTTGTATTAGTTTCTGTAGTTCTCTCTTTAAATTGTCTTTAGGTTTGACAGAGCAGACTTCAGGAAGATGTAAAGCAATGAAGTGATGCTAAAATGGTGGTATTGAATAGGCTGTAGCACAACTTCTGAGCTTCTAGAGAGCTTATTCAGGAAGAATATTGAAGGAAATACTTCAATATTTTTAGTCAGACTGGACACGTACCACAGCTTGTTGCAGCCCAGCAGGCAAAACCCGCATGGTCCCTTCCAGCCCAAGCCATTCTATGATTCTATGATTCTATGATCTCTCACTGGGCCTGACGAGAGCTGCGGCTCTCTGGCGCCAGGTCCAGGTCTGCACGGAGGGGAGGCTCTACACAACCGGTAGATGCAGCCCGAAGTGGCCGTGTCATATGCCAGCAAGTAGTGCAGCTCATTAGGGTTGGATGCGTAGGGTGAAACCACTGTTGATAAGGTCCCAGTGTCCTTGCTGAACATGGTACTGGAGGGTGGAGGGTCATGTCAAATTAGCTCTGGTCTGAGTCTGAAAACTGCATTTACACAGTTGGGGCACATTAAGTGTGCTCCTGGAGAACACATTTTGGTTTAGTTTCATTAAAAAGAAAGCCAGTTTGTGTGCTCTGAGACTACACCGCAATGTGGGCCAAGGTATGGTAAAGGAGGGTGACTGGGAGCTTTGTGTCAGAAGTGCACTTGTCATTTCATCTAGTCTTTTTTAGGGTTTTGTAATATAGATGCTCCCTAGCTGTTTAATCCCTGTACGTTTTTGTAAGAGGACAGTGCTGATTTTGCCGGTTCAGTTTAGCAGTAGTGTTCCCTGGCTATTGAATGTGTTCCTACAATGTCCCTAGCTTTTTTTTGTTTGTTTGTTTTTGGCTGGAGCATATCACTTGGTTATAATTCAGTTGATACTGTCCGCCAGTACTAAACTGCAGTGTTGCCCTTGTCAAAACTTGGCTCCAGCTGTTCACCAGAGTGGTGTGAATGGTGTTTGAGTGTGCACATCTGGTCATTTTGGAACAGGTTTAGTACATTCCTTTCAGTGCTAAAGTTTAATTTGCAGCTGGAAAGCAGACCAGTGCAGCACTGAATTACTCGGTTTCAGATAAATGCTTTCTTTGTGACTGCTTTGTGAAAATGATGTATGGGAATACTCTCTATCCTGATACGTTTCTTCGCCTTCTTCTGCCACTTACCTGGAGTCTGACATCCTGCAACTTGTGTGTTAGTCTTCGCATCTGCTTGCTAAGTATATAATCATTATGTAAGCTGAAGATACGGACTGTATAATTAAAGCAATAAACTGAAATAGAAATTTAAATTGCATACCTTTTGGCAGTTGCAGAAACTGAGAAGAATGAAAAATAGAACTTTTGCAGAAGAGTACCAGCAACTTGTCTGTCCTGCGCTTGAGGAATGTTTTTGTAATCTATTTCAGTACTCTTGAAATAAAACTAGAAAAAGGTACTTTCACTGTCTTGGAGAGCCGGAAATTGATTCTGGGCAAGCAAAATTAGATTTTTTTTTTTTTTTTCCTGTAGAATTGCACTTGAATGTGTTTTGATTAGTAAGGCCGTTTTCCAGGGGGTGTGTGCGAAGATAGTTACTGATCTGGCACAGATCTCGATGATGCTCAGATTCAGCAAACCTCAATTTTCAAGACTTACAATAATAAACTGAAAGTACTTGTTTTCCCGTGCAGGCTCAGATCCTGGTATTTCTTTCTAAGCAATAAGCAAAGAAGGAGAAATAGAGGGTACCTTTTTGCCACAGTTGCATTTTTGACTCTGCTGAGCTTTTGACCTTGTCATTAGGAGTGTCTTTGCATCTTGCATCTCCTCTGGGTTAAGATGATAAGGCTGTACCTGGTTTACGATTTGCAGTTTCTAGGAGGATCAGGCTACTTTGTTTTTCTTTAGTAATGATCAACCCATATTAATTTGGTTTTAAAGCAATGTAAGAGGGAAGTATTATTTATTCATTAAATTAGAGCAAAAACTTGAGCACTGATAGTTACCTGTATTGTGGAGATGTGAAGGTTCTGTGTTTTTTAAGGTACAAAATGTCTTTTACAGTGAGTTGTTGAACTTTTTTTCATTATTCAGTTCTCAGTTGACTGGTTAAGAATGCTTTTTTTTGTCCCATCTCCCCCCAGTCATTTCTTACCTGCTTCATTGCTAGAACCAGGTGGTGCAAGTTGTTTTCTTGTAATTAACAGTTTGCTGCTTTAGTAGTTCTTGGGATAGTATGCACAGAAAAAAGTGGTGGTTCCAGGACCAGTCAAAACTGATGCTAAGTATTAGACAGCAACCATGGGAAGTCTGGGTGATCGATAACTTGCTATTTGTCTCCTGACCTGAATTGTTGCACAGTGTTGCTGCTTTTTGCTTGCCATGCAGGAGGAGAACTTGCTGCTGTTTATCTGCAGTCTTATCTAAAAACCCTCTCTGTTTTATTTCGCTTTCTAAAATGACTTTGAAAAATACATCATCCAGTTCTAGCAAAGAGGAAGCTACCTAGTTGTTTATTGGTTGTACCATTGGGAAGATGGATAGTTTAAGTGGAAACACGGATGTGCTTGCTTTGTACCCCCATAAGCAAAACTGATCAGGCAGTATATGGATGAAGCTGCGTACTTGAATTCCTCGCTGGACATGTATTACTGTGCACAGTAATCTCTTGACAAACTTTCTACTAATGTGAAAGTTATTTCTGTTGTGCAGGCATTTTCCCTCTGCCTCAAAACAACATGAGTGCGTTCACTATGGTATCTTTAGCATTATATACTTGTTTTCTCTCTGCTAACTAAGTTAGCAAACTGCTAACTGTTGAACTTGTTAGGTGTCTGTTACAGCTCATAATTAAAAGTAGTAATCTCTTACTGGCCGGCAAGTTTGTTTTTTATCCAAATGCTGTCTTGATGTATCTTGATTGTTTTTACAGTGCAATTAGATTTTAATTTTTTTTTGTCTGTTGTGGTAGAAGACTTTTGACAATGGTGGTGGCTTTTAGTGAGAGGTCAGCGAGAGTGAAGTTTTTGACGAACCTAACTGTTGCAGGAAAAGAAGACTGTGCCTTTTGGGTACTTTGTTATGGTCGCTGCTTGTTCAGAAAGGGTTTGTTGCTGCTTCTCTCCATGTCCTGTCAGTGTAAGAACCACTGGAATGTTCAAAGCAGATTAATAATGACTTGTTGCTTTTTGAGCTGCCACTTCTTTGTAACTTCTTGGATTGCAAGGTCAGAGAGGGAAGTCCAGCAGAAATGCAGTGAAGTGTTTAGAGGACTGGAGCAAAAAGAGGCTCTGGGAAGGAAGAAGGCTGGGGTTGAGGGGCAGGTGTAATCCCCAAATCATAATGGAGGTGCAGTAGAGAAGAATGGATACATACCTGTGGGAGAGAAATCCCTGACATGAGAAAGACTTTGTGTGCTTGTTATTTGAGTTGAGAAGGTCCTGTCAGATAACTGGTCTTTCAAACTACTGCTGAACTTTACAGGGAAACTTAATTAATCTGTGATTTGTCACTACTTTCTTGATTAAAAAGACCCAAGTCAAATTTTAAATAGATACTAAGTATCAGTGGGAATGTGTTCCTATAACTCTTAGCAGCTGTATGTGACCAGGTAGTGTCGCACGTAACTTTTTGCAACCTCCAGCTCTCATTTAATACACATTTGTCCTGTCCTCCACCCTCATCATGTAGTCTTATAGCCTGTTCCTGTTTTTTTGTTGATGGCCAAATCCTGAATACTTTATTAATGGAAGATTTAGTATGAGTTCCTGTTGTTTAAGCAGGCCATTTTAGGAGAATTTATGGTTGACTATGTGATCATTGCGTAACACAAAGACAGGGCAACCTTAGATGGAAGATGGAAGTGGCATCAGTAAACACAAGACAATTTTCCATTTTCGCCTTGAAATAGCAAACATTTATTCTAAAGGGTTGATGAAATTTTAATCACTTCTCTACGTTAGTTAGTCAAATTAATTGGTTCACCTGTTACTATCTTTGCTCAAGGATCAGATCACCATTTTAAGAAGCCAGAATAAATATTACAGCCAGTTGTAGGCATTTTCCCAGCTTGAAAAAATATTGTATTTAAGCTAAGGGATTTTTATTTTCTGCTGCTTTGAATAATCGGTGACTCTTGTGTTTCAGTTAAAAACAACAACAAAAAAAACCCAAAACAAGCAGGATGCCTATTACTGTGCTGTTTGGAAGTCAAGGAATGGGGTTGGGAGCTGGGAACTGGTTTGCCCTGCTCAGTTACACACTTGTTTGTGTATTCTCAGTGTATCAACGATCTGTGGTACAGGACCATGCTCCTTTCTAGCACAGTTGTCAGTGCCCTAGTTCTCAGTGCCACTGTTCTCCCATTAAGCACATTAGCTAGCTAGTAAGGGGAGAAACCAGGGAGCTGTGGGTGCCCCTTGGTCCTCTGTCCTCCAGAGATCTTCTGTGTGTCACCGTAGAATTGCTCAACTCTACGACTACTTCCACGTACGAGTGCAAGTGTGCAACATAACCTATTTTATAGGCATGCATAAGATGTTTGAAATTATTATTCTCTGTTACTGAATTAAAAGCAGTACAGATTTTTGAAGTGTTTCCTTAGACGCTCATTTAAGTGTTTTCTGACATTGAAGAGAGCTATTGAATGTTTTGAACCACTGATACTGGGTTTTACCTCCTTGTAAAAGTGAGTCTAAAATATATCTGGTGGTTTTTAGGCAAACTGTCATTGAAACTTCTTGTTGTTATGTGGTTAAGGTTATTGTATTGTAGGTTCATAACCGGACTTTTCCTGAATGGAAAAACTGCTTCTAAAAAGCTGATGGCCAAACAGAGCAAATACATGTGTTGAATAGTTACGTTTGTGGAGTGCAGCCAATACCAATGTGTGGAAAGAATTGCATAAGTCTTAGGAGATACTGGAAAGATCTGGTCACTAATGAACTATAAAAGATTTTCAGAAATTCCTGGTATAGTTTTTAAATTTTCTGTTGCTTTCTGTGACAGCTTTAAGGACAGAGATGCCAAAAATCTGTGGATAAAAGCTG
Organism: Sagittarius serpentarius; assembly: GCA_034782735.1. Taxonomy (NCBI): domain Eukaryota; kingdom Metazoa; phylum Chordata; class Aves; order Accipitriformes; family Sagittariidae; genus Sagittarius; species Sagittarius serpentarius. The sequence continues at coordinate 18,561,212 of JAVKLA010000057.1, read as the reverse complement.
TTATGCATTATCGAGAGCATTACGGTACCATTTATTTAACTACAGTTAAACAAAGAAAAGCAACTTCTGCAAAACTTCATTTTAAAGGATTAATATATATGAACATGAAGAGGGAAGAAAAGAGCTTAGTTGTACTGTCCTTGACTCAATAAAAAACCCAGCATGATCAACCTTCTTTTACTGACCTGGAGAAATAATTGTTATGCTTTCAAAATACTGATCTTTATGACTGAACAACAAAATACCAAAGGAATTATTCTTTTCTGTCACGTACCATCTAGTAAAAGATAACTGGGTAGCTGAAATTGGTGAAAAAAACTTTATTCCCTCTCACTCCTTGGATCAAAAAGGAAATTGCAATGTCCTTGTTCCTAAAAACCCGTCACATCCCCTTGGATGGGTCTTTGCATTGCTTTGAAATGCAGGAGGTGTTGTCAAGGGGGTAGTTCAAAGTCATGATACTGGGCAGTGGTGAATTGTTGAAGGTAAGAGCTTCTGCTCCTCTCTTCAGAACTTTTAAAAAGTCTTAGATTGCCATTCACCTCTGGTGAATGCATTTCCTCTAAGTGGTAATCCCCTGCCAGCTATGGCTGTTGGTGAAAGCACTTTTAAGACAAAAAGAAAGTGAATTAAATCTGGTAATCATGACACTGTAAGAAAGCACAGTGATATCTATCATCCTCTTGGTTCTTCCCCAGCTGCTCGCCATCTCCGTGCAATTCCCGCACACATTTGTCTCGCCTGTTCTGAAAAGCCTCCAGGGACTGACACTGTGGGCACCTCTAGGTGACCTGTTCTGGTCCTTACACCTGGGGCGGGGGGTTGTCTTTGTTTTTTCCGTTGTTCCTCTTCCCTCAACCACCACCTCCCCACAGTTTCCCTATAACCAGTCTAAATTTCTTTTTATCATCATTTTAAGCCAACTGTACTGTCTGTCCCTGGTGAACAGGGAGGATGATACACTCATCCTCTTTGCGGAAACCTTTCAGATGTTTAAATCTTTTGTCATGCTTCCTTCTTTTCTTAATAGACTATTGATCTAATGACAGATGGAGGTCTATCTGAGTCTAAAAAATAAAGATATGTGCAAACCCATGGGTGTGTTCAGTAGGAAATATGTAGCATAAGCAGTTTGCAGAAAGCACATGTGCACTTTCTTCCTGTTTATCACTCTAACCTTGATTTATGTGGCTTTAACCCGAAATGCTCAATTAATGACCCGTAATGCTCAATAACACATAACTAGACAGTGAAGAATGACTTAGAAATAGCTGGTGGCAGTAGTTAGCTACAGTTACTGGTTTATTCTTCCCGGTCAGGTCCAAGCACTGCCTGTGAGTGAACTGGAAAAGGTGGACTTGCTTTGCCATAGCTGGGTTTTGTGACTCCTGACGTGCACCCAGCCCAGAGCCGAACACCTCTTGATGCGTGCATCAGTCTCCACAGAATCTGTGATGAAACATGCCTCTGCTTGAGCCGGAGTGGGGGATTTAATCTGGCCTCCCTTGAAGGCTGCTGTTCTTGTTTTTATGGAGTACACAGGGCAAAGAGAGGCTTTTGTACTGCTTTGGTTCCAGAGGGCCTGCTGGTTCTGGTAAATGCCCCCATCCAAGATGCAGAACCAGTGCTGGAGAGCCAGGGTTGAGGGTTTGTGGGTTTATGGTTTCTTTTAAAAGTATATTAATGAGGTGAACTGTGCACTCTGCTTGCAGAAGTTCTAGATAGCATTGCCTGAAAGCCGTCCTGTTCAGGAAATAAAAAATGGCTTTTTAACGAAAGCTTTTGGACTAAGCAAGAGCTCAAGATATTCTTAAGATTCCTTCAAGCCTGATGAGCTCATATACATGCATCCACTGGAGAATGTTTTCTGTGCATTGTCTTTGCAGAATCTGCCACTGATAGTGTAAAGCTGCATGGTTGGTATTCAACATACTGTTATATTTTTACATTTCTTTTTGACACACATCTTTAAAAAAACTTGCATACATTTTAGAAGAGGTTACTGGATGATGCTTTCTAGCTACAAGTTGGAAAGCACACAATTTTAGGAGTTTCTATTTTCTGGTCTGCGTTAGCAAGCGACTTAAGAGGTGTTGTGTATGACCAGTCTTGGGGCTGTGCTAGCACAGGAATTGCCAGGTGCTAAAACTTCTGGCTATGGGAGGAAGGGATCCCTTGCGCTCAGTGTTGTCTGGTCACTCTGGGTTGATGGATGCTGAGGAAAAGTCTGTCCTACCATAAAAAATGAGACTCCCAGGAAACAGTCTCTGAACTATTACTGAGGCTTCTCCTCACCTTGACACCTACAGCTGAGACATGTCTTGTAATTAATGACCATATGTGCAATAATCAGCACCTAGCTTTATCTTATTTGGGATGTATAGTCAATAGTATAATAGAAATAAAAAATACTACTAAGAAGGGAAGTGTTTTTTGCATGAGGATTGTTATGGAAAAGCAGTAAAAGCAGTAAGGAAAAAGGACTCGTATTCAAGTGTCATGGTAAAATAAATGGTCTCTGTAAACTTAATGGCATACTGCTGATCTGCTGGTCCTCCCTAAAGCCACAACATGGAAGTGCACGTAGGTAGAAAAGGGAGAGCTGGCAGATTGCTGCAGTGTTTGAAATTGCAATATTGCTGAAGTATTTTGGTAATAACAAGGACCAGATCCACCATGTTTGTAGCTAGTCAGTTAACCTTTATTAAATTTTTTTTAAGTTGCCCTGCCCTTAACTCCAGTTGTCTGTCTTCAAGAGCATCACCCAAAAATACATCCACTGAGTTTATCTCCCTCCCTTCCACAACTCCTCACCTACAGAAAATGTACACTTGGTGATGATGCAAAATTAGCTTGGGTTTCAGACTGGAGTGTACGTTGGTGTGTATAAGCTCTGAAACAAGTCTTGACTTGAGCTGGCCTGGTCACACTGCATTCATTAGTCCAGTGGCAATTTATAACTGTTAAACTGAAGCAACCTTGTTTGGTTGTACAGGTGTGGCCCCTTGCATGTTCTCTGTGTACCTTGTTCAGCTGGTAGCAGTTTGTAAGAAAGGAGTGGGTATAAAGATGGAGCCTTCTTATATACAGGAGTTTGAGGTGATGACCTAACTGGGGAGAAAACTGAGAGAAAAAACAGCTTGCATGTATTAGTTTCTCCTAGCAGAAATGGGATTTGACATCAGTAGATGAGGCTTTATTGTGAACCACAAGAGGATATAGCTTAACCCCAGCCTCTTTTGGGTAAGATTCACTGGGATTTCTCCTTGCTGAATGCCACAGCGCTTTGCATGATGCTCAGGAAATACTGTTGTATTATTTACCATTTTTTCACTTGTGCTCTTCTGAGTGTAATAATGAGCTTCAAACTGAAGAAGAGGGGAGTAAAAACAAAACTGTGAATAATACATGAAGAGCTTCCGATGGCTGCCAGTGATGAGGCTTGCTTTGATGCCTTGTTCAAACACTGGTCGAGACATAGCAGAAGCCCTCACCTCATCCCCAGTCCCTTTTCCCCTCAGTGTGGGTGAACCCACACACTTGCCTGTGCAACTGGAAACCTGCTCCGTTGGTTTTGTGATGGCCTCTACTGGTGCTCACCTGCAAATAAAAGAAATCACGAGCTCTGCCATTCAGGTTTGCTCCTTTGGAATCCTAATAGTCCAGAAAATCTCTCCTTTGTAAGGGAAATTGGGGGGGGGGGAATGGGAAAAAAAGCCCCTTCTAGGACATCTGCTGTGTTGGGGAGTCCTTAGAGTCAAGACCTTCCACCAAGAGTACAGCTGTCATAGCTGCATGCATTCCTCTGCTGAGTGTTACGGTTTTGTTGCCTCCATGAGCAGATACGGCCTAGAAGAAACTTGTCCGGAGCCTCAAAGGACACCACTGCTGGCTTTGGCTCCGGGTTGCAACGGCAGGCGAGTCCGGGTCAGACAGGCAGGCGAGTCCGGGTCAGACAGCCGGGAGTACTCAAGGTGTTGTGCCCCATGTTCTCCTTGAGGAGGCTTACTTGCTTCGGTTCTGGATTATCTGCAGTCTGGCTTAACCTCTTCCTGCCCTTCCAAAATAATTCAATCCCACAGGTAGTTAAAGCTGTGTAGGAGTCTTCCAGCTGTTGTGGATGAAATAAAATGGATAAAATCGAGAGGCCTTTAGCTGTTAGTAAGAAACCTCATGTTTATCACTGAGAGGATGCTTTGTGGGTACAGGGCTCTTCCCTGCTCCTGCTGGGCCAGAGAAAGCACGTCAGTGGGTTCACATGCCAGGGAGAGCATGGAGAGGGTTTGCATGGTGGGGAGAAGCTGGAGCCAGGGCGAGAAACATCATGGAGAGGAGTCGGTGTCTAGGCTGTGCCTCCATCCTTTTCAGCTGAGGAGCAAGGCATTGCTCTGAACAGCAAAAGGCCTTTTTCTTCAGGTTTAAATGACTCTTCACGTGCTTGTGAACACCAAACCATGGCCTCTTTGTAAAGCCCTTTTGCCAGTAAATTGTCAGTGGGGGAGAGGGGATCTGTGGGTGATTTTTCCATCAGGTATGTTTTAGTTTTTGCTAGGAACTGGAAAAGTTACTGAGCTCTGGGATGTGCTTGCTGGTCCCTTCTGGCAGTTGTAGTGCGAGGAAGGTGTGGGCTCTTATCTTTTTTTTTTTTTTTTTCCCCTTGGATGCCCAAAAGTTGAGCTCTGGAGCCAGTAGAGCAGAGGGTCAAACCTTCTCAAATCGGTCTGTTAACTCATCTGTTGGGTTTCCAGCTATGCTTACCTAGCTCCTGAGGATGGTGGTTTGATGCAGAAGGTCAGGCTGTTGGAAAGTCATGATCCAAAAGCACGCAGTTTGTTTTTAAATTGTGTGCTTTGGGTTCATCAGTTTTGCCTGTTTGTGAATTGTTAAGGGTTACATTCTTAGGCTTTTTCTCAGAAAACATGGAGGCTAGAAAATCTGGGTTTGTTTTGTTTGGTGTTTTTTAAACAGCTTGCAGCTGAGGTTTAACAGTTGAGAAGCTGAAGCCCTGATAAAAGCGCTGAATATCATGAGACTTGAAATAAAATCATGAGATGGCAGTGTTGCTTCTAGCAGCTGATCTTTTTGGCTGTGCTTCATTTTCTAGGTCTCTGTGCAAATGCTTTTTGCTTGCTAAAAGCCTTGTATTGACAAATTACAGCCAAGACTAAATACATGATTATTTCAACTACCTAACCTGTTTATCACTTCTGTGTTGCTTCTGGATTTGCCAGTTGAAGTTCTCACAGGCACAAATTAGTGCACTTGTTTTCCTGGCAATGCATAGATTTTGAATATGGTTAAATATGCTTAAATTAATCTGACATCTGGAGATGTGGGTAGTGAGAATGCGTTTCTGTGTTACCAGCTAACTTTAGCCTTGTAGCTGAGGAGGCTTTCTCTAGCTAACCATGCAGGATGGCAGGAGGGAGCTTGTAAAAGAGCCCTTTGGAGACAGCAGCCGGTGTCAGGCATGCTCTGGCGCGCTGGCTGTCGAGAGAGCCTGAAGGGACTGGCCTCTTCACTGAGGTGCTTCAATTTAATCCAACCCATTTCAACCAGAAGGGCATCGTTGGCCTAACAGCAACCAGGGAGCTTTCCCTGACAAGTTCAAGTGATCCTTCAACTCCTTCTGGCTGCTTCTGTGCCTAGTTTTTAGCCCAAGCCTATTCGGGCATGCTGTGAAGGAAGGCATTGCCAGTGGGTGTGGGGGTACCCTTGATCTGGAGGAAGTACGCTACATCAGGCTAAAGCAGACAGTGCTTTATAAGCTTGTGTTTAAGTGTTTGAGACTTAAATGTTGAAGACTCTGCCTCCTTGGGCTTGCCAGGTACATCAAAATTCAGCTAACACCACCAGAAGTTTCTGTGAAGCCAGTGTCACGTGCTGCTTGCTTATCGTAGTAACACAGCAGTGCTTCCATATCGAGCTTAAAAGAGGTATCAGCATACTTACGCAGCCCTTTAACTAGGTTCCAGTCCCAAGCAAGATCTTTCTCTGTGGATGGAAGGGTAACTGTACCCTTGATGTACTTGGTTTTTCCCTGGGCTCTTCTTCTCACCCCAAAGCTTTCCTGCAGTTAGTGTACTCAAAGAGTGGAGTTCTGTTGCTTTCAGCCAGAACAATGGTTGTTCTCCCTAAACTTGAATAACCCTGATGCCCTTTGAGCAGGGGGAGGCAGAAGCATTTCCTGGCTAGAAAGTAAACCAAACTGGCACAGGGGTTAGCTTTTAAACAGCTTGCTTGCTGTGTGGGCAACCTTCTCCATAGACTGCAAGGGTGGGAATTTAATACGTGACTTTTTTGCATAGAAATCAACAATCTTACTTTATGTGAATGTGTTCAAGAGAATAAGGCCTGCGGTTTGTTATTGGCTCTTGACTGAGGCTAAGTGTGGCATAGCAGCTGCTTCAGAGCTACAGTAAACTCAAGCAGCTGAGCTTGACTTTGTGTGGTAAGGTGGTTTCTGGCTCTTGGTCTCTTGTAGTGCCGTAATACCGTGGAAGCAATGAAATGCGGTCTAAGAGTGTGAGGAGGAACTCAGGAGGAACAATTACAAAAATGGTGGGTTAAAATAGGGCATTGAAATGTAAAAATATTCTTTCCTAGAAAGGGCCTTCATGCCATTTAGAAAGGAAATAAAGACAGCACCTACGTTTGTCTGCCAGGATCCCCAGTGCACATTGGCTTGGCTTCAGTAATTTTTAATAGAATCCAACTTTTAAGTTCTCCTGAATGAACAAACAGGAATTAAGCTAACTTAAAGGAGGACTTTTCTCCCTTTGAAATACACAGATAATAAAAGGAAAAATCATTATAGATATTGAGTTGCAGATACCTGCCTGTGTCTTGTTTTGAGGCTTTTTTGTGTCAGCTGAAGTCTGTACACTGCTGTTGACCAAGCCCTGCAGCATCTGTCACAGTGAGGGTTAATTTTGGAAGGCTGTAATTTACAGGTAGGAAAGGATTCAAGATTTCGGAAAATTTCAGTGCTAAGTTCCAAGTGCCCACTAGCTTCTTTAATATAGCAATTTGAAATCCTGAGGGAGTGTAAGGGGAAAGAGCTGCAAAAAATGGTCAGACTCACATCATCTTTCGAAATAGCATGTGCTTTTGTCATTCTCTGACTCAGAATTCTGGGCTAGATCACTATTGCTCTGACACAGCTGGGCATCATTACTTACATTTTTAAGCAACGCGTAATTCCTGTTCCCATGTTCCCACAAACATCATGCTATAGATATTTTTTCTCTGTATATACATATGGACATGTTTATTTCCTGGGGGATGGATGCACCCTCGTAGTGCTTATCTTCCCATGCTATTATTTCAAGACTAGCTGATGGCTGCAAAATATAGTTCCCTGCACAGGAAGATGTCAGGTCTAGCTTCTTTCAAAGCTTGTCCCTGGCACACTCCTCATGAGTTGAGCTGAGGTTTCTTGTTGTGTGATGTGGGGCTGAGGAACCTGAAGGGAATAGCAGGATATTTTGTTGCTCCACATAGAAGAAAATATTTTTCTCCATCCAGTGGGTCCGCCTGATTTTTTCAGTTAGGTATTTGCATCAGGCTAGAAGGATATAATCTATACTGGAGACTGGATATAATCTCCATGAAAACTTTCTGAGTTGTCTTATACAGAGTACCTTCAATGATAGGTTTGTTAAAACTTTGTCACCTCATTCTCAGAAATGTCAAGTGAGGAATTTCATCTTGATTTTCTTAAGTGGATTAGCCCTGGCATAGCTGCAGTGCTGCTCAGTTTTCAAGGTGCCTTCAGGATTGCAGTGTCATAATGGCATTAGCAATATTGCTCCCAAAATATGCCTGCTAGCAGTCTTCAGTATTAATAATAAAATGAAGTGAATCCGTGTAGAAAAACTTTACAAGGAGTTTAATCTTCTATCACAGTGTAGAAACTTCTGGCTGATGTGCAACTTTTTGTATTTTAGAAGTTATGGAATTTGGTTTTTCAGCAAGTGTCCTGTTTCAGAAACTGTTGCAGCTGGTTGGCCATCAATGTGTCTAGTTCAGTTAGTTTTGGAACCAAAATTCTAGTTCAAAGTTGTAAAGAGCCGAGATACAACAATATTAAGGTGGGTTCCTCTAATAACTTGGGGTATTTATGGACAAACAGGTAAAGGGAGTGGAGTGAAATCCTGTGCTCATGACAGATGATTGGGAGCCTGACTTGGGTTCTCCTCATGGGTCTGTGTCACTTTGAACTTATGTGTTGATCCCCTCAAAGCTGAGGATGGATAACACTCATTTCATGGATGAAAAGGAGTTTTAAGTGGATGTTGTTTTAGATATGCAGGTTCCACAAACAGAGTAGTACAGTGTCTGTCAGACTGTTTCAGGTAACAGTTGACAGTGTTGCGGAGTGTAGATTAAAAAAAGTTTACGCTTCACTTTGAAAATTGTTAAAATTACTGCAGTTCTCGTGCAGATGTCTGCTGTTGCAAGCCCACTTTGGGATTAGAGCGTTATGATTCAGAGATGCCATCGTATCTCCTCCAGTGCTGTTTATCCATCTGCGCTGACAGTTTTCTCCTGACTCTGCACAGGGATGAAAGGGAAAGACAGAAGTCTAGATCTGATGATTGGCTCTATCATTCTCATACTTCAAAGGCTATTGCTTGCTCTCATCACCTCCTGCGCTATTTATGTTGCATGTAAATCATCTGATCCACGTTGTACTAATAATTCTCAAGCTATTTGCCAGAGCTGCTCATCACTGTCCTTGCTGTCATGGAAACAAATTGTTCCCAGTTTCATAGGAAGAATATTTTCTTTTTCCGTGACAGCTTTGGTTATGATGCATCAGAAATTGAGAGGCCAGGCATCATTCTCTATAACCAGGCGCTCTTGGAAGAGCGTTTGGAGGGGTAAAGGATGGGTGATGCTACTTAACATTTGTTGTTTGTTCTGTTTGGAAAATCAAGTGAAAGAAAGGGGGGATGGGTATTCGATCATTTTTGCTGCTTTCTGTTAAGGGAAGCGCTGCCCAAAAGTCTTGCTGCAACACATAATTTTAAAAAATGAATGACTGCCATTGTCTTTCCCCCATCCTTTGCATCTTCGTGACAGTATGACTAGTGTGTTCCGATTGAGTTTTTCTCTGACAACACTGAGCTGTCGCTACTTACTTAAGCCACATTTGACCTTTGTGTCCTTGTGAAAAAGAAGTGGTGAGGGGAAGAAAACAACCCCTTTCCTAATTGCAGTATCCTATGCATAGACTAGTGGGATTTCGTAATGATATATGGTGGTACGATGCCGACTTTTGCCTGCTCTGAGCTAATCTGCTGGTGGATTGTTACTAAGTATGTTCCCAAAAGCATGAAAATTGATTAAATAATTTTTCCTTTTTAATGCATGTGAACAAAGTATTCTGATACCAGCTCGGTCTGAATATGAATTCTTACTCAAACAACTCTGCTGACTTTCATCGTGCATTTTTTTTGCACGCACTTTTTGGTTCTTCGTAGTGCTGCTTGAGTACATGTGGAAAGAGCTCCCTGCCTGGAAAAGTGATGCTTAGCTAAACATTCCTTTCCAGAGTGCACCTAGTATCAGGCTGGTCATGAGCTCAAACATCTGATTGAAGTCTCAGATTTTGATAAAATGTGCCCTGATTTCACTATTGCTTTATGCTTTTAGTCGAGGGATATTCCCTCCCATCTGTTTCTTTTGTTCAGCTCCTGCAACTTGTCTATATAGCAGAGAATTCAGTCTAGGATTACAGCAATCTGCTTGCTTTGTTTCTGACATGCCTAGCACAGCAGGAGCCTTCTCCCTAACTGAGCCTTGTAGGTGCTAATGCAGTAATACTTTTGCTGATGGTGACAGCTTACGGCATATGGTGGTTTCTCAGCAGAACAAGAATACCCTCACGCAGCAGAGCTGCAGGGTGGGCAAGGTACCCTCAGCAGGTCGGCTGCACTTCACCAGGTGGAGCAAACTTGGATCAAAATGACTGTGGCTTCCCCTCCATGCTACCTTTAGTTGATTTTTATTCTGCTGTTACTGAGTATCCGTGCTCTAGGTTTTACCTGTCAGCAAAGTTGTAATGGTGTTTGAGTTCAGATTTGGTGGGACCCACTGTTGGTAGACTGAGGAAAAGGGAGAGAGAACAGAGGAGATTAGGATCATTTTGACTTACTGGGCTCACAACCTAGCTTGTTTGAGTGACAGCTGAAGTAGGCAGAGGAGAATGAGCTCCCTCACTTCCACTCTGTCTCCCCCTTTCAGTAGTTTGGACCTTGAAGGTACATTGTTTTAAGCATATCTAAATTAATTGCTCAGTTTTTCATCCTGATGTTTAAATTCGGCAGGAAGTACTCCAGAAAGAAGCATTATTTCTTTTTTCAGCATTGAGTGTTTTAATGTAGAGACTTCTAATGAGAACAGAAAATTTGCAAGCAAATCATTAAACTACATACTAGATAATGATTTGTGCCTGTCTCATACTCCAGCAGTCGTGAAGGTAAACCTTGATACTGGATGTGGAAATGAACTCTTTTTGTGGTCTTCCTGTGATGTACAGCCAATGAAACTTGGCAGTGGAACAAAAGAAGAGAAAGCTATCAAAAATACCCTTTTGTCTTAACAGCATAAGCAAGCAAGAGGTGTCCAGTGTCGTGCTTGCATGGCATGTGCTGCGGTTCTCAGCCATCCCATTTTGAGGCGGATCAGGTGCAGTACTCAACAGACACTTCGGGGTGCTAAGTAGTTGGGGGTGAGCAGGCGAAACACTGGCTGACTTGTGTTGGCAGATGGGAATTCAGGGATTCATTAGTCATGCTGTAGTCTCTTGTTTTGCAGTGTGTCATGATGAAAAGAGAGAAAAGAGTTGCCTTTCGATATCTGAAGAGGGCTTTTAAGTACTGCAGGCTGAAGGCCGCTGTGCTTGAACGATGTTGTCTTCCGCAGCAGTTGATCATCCAGACAGTTGTGTTGCAGATTAGGGAGATATATGTGATGGGATTAGGATTACCAGGCTCTGTTAATTATGGGAAGTGGACTGCTGGGCCTTACTTTGGAATAAGCAAAGAATGGTCCAAAGAGATGCTATCTTAAATGCATTTTCTGTAGGTAGGAGGACCTTTTTCAACTATAGCATAATCATACAGTACTATAGTTCTCGTCTGACCAAATTAGGGTCTGTTCCAGTAAAAATCAGTCAACTGGAAGATAAACCCAATTTTTTTCAAAGCATCTTACTTGATGGTACCTTTATGGTACGTAATTTTAGCTTCTACGTCTATCTCATGTCACTCTCTCCCCAGGAGGCTGCAGTGTGCCTACTGAAGAGAAGCTTTGCCTTGCCATTCTTCAGTGATTCACTTTTTGGGTGAAAATTGGGTCTAGACCTGTGCTATCTGTCAAAGAAGTACAGGATGTGTGAGGCACGCTGTCCTGGTCACATCATTTTAATTTTAGATTGCAGGAGGGAGGAGGAAGACAAACAAGTCTTTCCAGCCACCTACATCTTCAGTATTGAAGTCACAAATGTCTAAAAGGGTGTTAGTAGAAATGATTAGCAATGAAATCATCCATGTAAGTTAATAGATGGGTAAATATACGATGAAGTGAAAGATGCCATAAAATTAATAGTTGGAGAGACATGAATATTTGTAACCTTGCTAATGTCTGTGGCAAAATGAAGTACTCTTGAATAGATTAGAATAACAATGAAAGGAGTAAGCTTATGAAAAGTTTGAAGTATGTTCTGTCAAAACTGGGCAACATTTCTTAATCAGGCTTATCTCAGAGGTACACTTCTGCCTGAGGAAACACTGACAAGCCTTGTGAAACAGTCCATCCAAGAGGAAACCAAGTTAGCGGGTCCCAGGCCATTTTGTGCCAGTTGCTTGGTAAAGAGAGGAATGCAAAAGTCCTCCACGCCAGTGAGACCAGTTTAAAGGGACTAACTGTTGGCAGCCCCTGGGCTAGAGCCCCCCAAGCTCAATTTTACCCCTTCTCCTACTGGAGTGTAGGTAAATAGAAAGGTTTAAAGTAAGTGTTCTTCAGTGTAGGAAGTGCAGTTTCACCAAAGTCCTCCCACATCTTGGCTGCCTCCTAAGACATTAAATGTTGTACTTTCCCCATGGTCTCTTCTGTCCCTGTTGCTCTGCAAGCATTGGAAATCTTTCGTCTTAGCAGTCAGCAATTACTCTTTGGGTTGTAGTGCTGGTCACAAATACCCTTCTGGCTCTTAAAAGAAGGGACATAAACTGCCCTTTTTTTGGACAGTTCAGGTAAGGACAATATTTGGAGGTGATCCCAGCCTGTGTTGTTCTCAAATTAAGGGGACTGAACACTTTTTTTTGTTTCTTTGTTAGCTGTGAGTGTCCAACACAAGTAGCTGACTACCAAGCCTTTCCGGGAATGGTGCCTTTGAGATGCTTAAATACAAATCAAAGGGCCACGTTTCTGCATCTCCTAAGGGCCTGCTTCTGTGCAAATATGACCAGTGTCCTTGCAACGCTATGGAGAACTAGCCTGATAAAAAACAAAGCCCCGTCTTTGAATAGCTTCTGGATATATGTACAGTGCGGGAGCAGCTTTTGTACGTGGGGGGGGGGGGGGAAGAACTGAAGCATTCGATATTTCCAAAATGTTCTAACCATACTGTCAGCGTTGCTTAGCAGCAGAGGGTTTAAAATAGCGGTATTACTCAACAACATGAGCCACATTTGCACATGGTAATGTTCCGTGTCCTGTATTGACTTGCTGCATTATAAAAGTGTTAAGTTAATGTAAGGAAAGTGAAGATAGCTCACCTCCTCCTCTCTTAACTTGATGAACAAATGGCTGAACAGTGGCATGTCTTCCGCATGGTTTCAGCAAGCAGACGTCCAGTACAGGCATGCCACGGTGTTTTGGTCCCCGCAGAGGTGTGCATCCAGACCTCACTCGGATGTAAAGGCCTTTCACATCCCCCTTTGCCTATGAGCAAGTTTAACTCTCGACCCAGCAGCCCGTGCTGGTGCCGACTAGGGCTGTGCATCGGTTGGTTTGGAGGGCATGGGCAATGGACAGTGGGGACGAGCAAGTGCAAATAACACTCAGTGGTCTCTCGGCAGCCCAACTTCTTGGTCCTTTGTCAGTGCACTTGCCCACTACTCATCTGCTTCCTGGGTGGTTTGGTCTTCCGAAGTGATGCTGAGGGTATCTGAGGTGGAGACGTCTCTTACACCCCTCTGGGCTTCCCAGCCTCCCCGGAGTAAGTCAGAGGACTTGCAGGACTGAAGCTGTACTTGCTGTCTGCTCCAGAAGAGTGGAATTACAGTGAAGAGGGCAATAGATCATGGTGGCCAAAGTGAGAAGTTTGATAAAGGTATCAAGGAGTTCAAGAGTTTTGTCCTTCACGGGGTTAAACTAAGGGTGGATGGTGGTTAAGTTGTATGGTAGCCCACTGAAAAATATTATTTGCTGATGTAAAGATGAACAGGCCACTATATTACACGTTCTACTTGCTTTTAAGAGCTTCAACACTTGCTTTAGAGCTATAGAAATGCTCCCTTAGCATTGCTAATGATCTTCCTAACAAACATGACTACATATTACTGTATCAAAATAGGGCTGTATTTTAAAGCCTTGAAGTGAATTAAAATAGCAGCTGGATCTGTCATTAGTGTTTTGTATGCCTTACCTTGGAAATAAAATGTTTATCAGATGCAGATGTTTAAAAGCTGACCTTACGTTGTGGTTTAACCCCAGCCAGCAACAAAGCACCATGAGGCCGCTCGCTCGTTCCTCCTGCCCCGGTGTGATGGGGGGCAGAAAATATAAAGAAAAGCTCATGGGTCGAGACAAGGACAGGGAGGGATCACTCACCACTTATGGTCACAGGCAAATGACAGACAACCTGGGGAAAAATAGAATCAATTTAATTTACTACCAATCAAATCAAAACAAAGATAATGAAAAGTAAAACCGTGTCTCAAAACCCCTTCCCCCACCCCTCCCTCCTTCCCCACCCCCCGGTTTCTCCCCCACCTCCCCCCCCGCCGCACAGGGGGACGGGC
>JAVKLA010000057.1:18525916-18547079 GCA_034782735.1 Sagittarius serpentarius | reverse complement strand
TGTCTCTGCCGCTCCTTCCTCCTCAGGGGCAGGACTCCTCGCTCTGCCCCTGCTCCAGCCTGGGGTCCCTCCCACGGCAGACAGCCCTCCTCGACCTGCTCCAGCATGGGTCCCTCCCATGGGCTGCAGTCCTTCAGGCACAGGCTGCTCCAGCGCGGGCTTCCCCACGGTGTCTCAGCCATCTTGGGGGGCACCCACTCACTCCGGCGTGGGGCCCTCCCCGGGCTGCAGGTGGGCACCTGCTCCCCCGCTCCCCTCCCTGGCTGCAGGGGGACAGCCCGCCGCCTCACCGCGGGCTGCAGGGCCATCCGCTCCCCCCGGCCCACCTCCTCCCCGCCTTCCTCGCTGACCTCGGGGTCTGGGTAGGGGTTTCTCCTTTTAAATACGTTATCCCAGAGGCGATGCTGCGGTCGCTGATGGGCTCAGCCTTAGCCAGAGGTGGGTCCGACTTGGAGCCAAGGAAGCTGCTAGCAGCTTCTCGCACAAACTCAATACACCTTAAAATAAAGAAAATAAGTTTGTTAAGCAGATCTCTTTTTCAGTGTTTAAAACAATGGCCTATTTCTTCAGTGAAGGCTCATAAACAACTCAAATTGCACAGTTAGAACATCATTTATATTTATGGCTGTTTTATTCGCCCTTTGCCTTATATGTGGGCCATTTTATGATAGGCATTGCCTCAGCACACAGTATATGAACAGTGGAGGACTATGGCTGTTAAGTTTTAATCTAAGACTGGGCTGTGTGCAAGTAGAATCTTCATTCAACCACTTTCACTTTCCAGGGTAGTGTTTAAAAAAAAAATCTGGTAGTGCTTGTGACAAATAGCACAGTATAAATTGTGGGAATTAATATTAAAATGCTGGTTTAATTTTTTTGAGGAGGAGAGCCAGTCTCAGTGCAAATATAGATGAAGTCAGCTGGTTTGGGTTGGGGATAGCAATGGATTTAATACTTCCATAGAGTTACCTGCTGTTGCTTTGTCTCTGTAGAAACTTAAGATACAAGCAACAAGGACACTGAAAAAAATGATTATGCCGCCAGTTGCTTGTAAAGATGATGATTTTCAGTTGTTAAAAGAAAACAAAACAGACATTACATTTTAGTGAGGAAAAGGACACCTGATGTGCCAAGTGCTGACGCATTTTTTTTTCCCAAAATGATTACGAAAGACATGAAGGTCATATGACAGACCCCGTATTTCCCTGCACACATGCTTTGTACTTCAGAAAGCAGCGAGTCTCATGAGATGTCAGTTGCTAAGACAAGTATGCTTCTGTTTCCAATTAGGGAAGTGGGGTCTTGTGAAACTGTCTCTGTGACCTCCTGTAGCTTTGTTTCAAAGTTCCTGTCGATGGAGGTGCATTCACAGGAGTTCAACCTGCGAATTGTTCAGGTGCGTAGAAGACGGTGCAAGTAAATTCTGCACTACTTGCTTTTCACATTTGGGCCATGTGTTACCCAGCTGATGTACAGAGTGCCACATACAGACCGAGGATGTTGCTGTCTGTGCTGGCTGGTATGCCTCTGAGCTGGCAGAGCATTTTAGAGAGTGTGGTTCAAGTGTAGCACTTAAGGAAGCACTACAAAGAGGAAAGAGCTTTTTCAACTGGGATCCTTCTTGGTGAATTGCTCTGAACAGATTCTCAGCTGGAGGGGAGGAAAAGAGGGGGATTGGAAAGCACTCAGACCAGCGTAGTGTTGCATAGATACTATTTACTACTTCTGATTAGTCCCTAAACAAATAATTTCTCCACATGTGTGTACATGTGCATGCACATGTGCTATAACAGGGCCTTGAAATGTTTATCCTGTATTTCAGAGGTATCTTGTTCTTGTGGTTCTGGTAAGAGTGCTTATCTATGACCTGTTTCCTGGATAGTATCCAATGAACACAAAATGTATTTAGTTAGAAGAAAGCAGCTGAATGAAAATGAGCTGGACACAAATGCCGTAGTGCTCTTTATATGACTACCTGCCCTTACTGATAAACTTCACACAGAGATGAGCAGGATTTCTTCTGTTTGTTGTGGATAGAAATCTTGCTAGAGCTTGAAGTTGTTCACAGGTGCGCAAAATTAGGTGTTAGTAGCCTTACAGGACTCACCTGGGCTTCAGCAGGTCTTGGGTTGGGTCCTTTGAAAGTGTTTCTGTACATGTGCTTGAAATGCACATCATCTCAAGGTTTGCATGTTGCTTTAGATGATCAGTTCGTTTTCTTGGGGACCTCGTGCCTCTATGCAGGATGGATGAGATGCCAGTTCTTTCTGCCACCTTCCATAACTGTCCTAAGTTTGGTTTCCTCGTTCCTTTTTTTGTATCCCTTCATGCTTAGGATCATGAATGTAAACCTCTCAAGCAGGTTGCTGTGGAAAGGAGGAAAAAGCTCCACGTTCAAGCTGCTGTTGGCATGAGCCCAGATTTGACATGAGTGTCTCGCATTAGGCTCTGAGGCTAGGCACAGCAGAGAGATATATATTTCCGGGTTCTCTTTGGCTTTTGAAACTAGTTTTACATCTGGAGAAAATGCTTTCATGAAATGCTTATTCCCTTTGGGCAGAGGCAGATGTGGACCCTGCACACAAGCCACGTACCAGCACCCGGATGTTCGTTACTCTTGCTCAGCTGCTTGTCTTGAAAGCTCCTGGCTCCTGCGGGGTTTGCAGTGGCAGACCTGGGGGAGCTGCACCCGTCCTGCTTAGCCATGGGGTGGTGAGCGCTTCAGGGCAGGCATGTCTTCTTAGTGGGACCCAGGAAGGGACATTCGTCTGCATCTTCTGTTACCTCTAGGTGTGCCTAAGATTAATTTTCTGGTCCACCAGGTAAGTGATGCATAGTGAACGTGATGGTATTTCTATTTGTGGCAAAGTATTGCATAAAATATTGCGGAAGTTACATTGCTGATGAGGCCTATGCACACGCCTGACCTAAGCATCCAAAGTGTCTGAGGTCTGTTCTTGTGCTTTCGCACCTTGCCAATTCAGGATCTAAATAATGAAAAACAGATCTCAGCTGCATAGTTTTGACTTCACTTCCCTGAAGTTTGATGCTTCCCCATGTCAGGCTGGTTTCACTCTTCGCCAGCCCTGCGGGTAGTCATCAGCTGTGGGGAGCGTTTATGCATGTCATCTCCTCTTCTGGGACGAGTTAACCTTTTGCTGTTCCTGACTTCTTTTTTCTTGTTTTGAAAGGGATTTTTTCTTCTTAAAATTTTCCCTACAGCCAAGTGAACAATGTGGTTCCTTTGCTTGTTTTTGTTTAATCCAAGGGCTTCTGCTTCCAGACATGGATTGGCTTTACTCTGTTTCACTACCCTGGAGCAGCAGTTGCTGCTACCTGAAAAGGCACTGAGCCCTAAGTGTTTCATTAGCGTGTGTTGTGTACATGTAATTAAGGGGCAGGCTAGAACATGGCGAGCTGTGATGTGTATTCTGTCACTGCACTGGCTGCCCAGTAGACGTTTATGGTTGAAGCATCCATCTTGGTCTTCCTTGTTGAGGGAGAGCTTGGGATGTCGCTCCGGTGCAAGTTCTCCCCCTCCAGGGTACTTTGTGCAGGTGTGCTCCTGGCAGCACCTGTATGCAAACCGGTGTGGTTTGGCAGGAAAAGCTCAACCTGACACAGAGCTGGGATCCATGCTTAACTGCTGGCTGAGGTGTACTGTTTAGTGCCCTGTTTCTTAAGCCTATGTTTTGCTTCTGGTGGGTAGAAGTATCTAGAAATCAGTCCAGGAGCTGGTATTTGCAGAGGTCAAGCCAGTGCAAAGTCCACTTAATATTTGGTGGATATTTTCTTGGTCTGTCTGCATATTTCCTGGTGGTCTTTCCTCTGCCGTTTAGATGTGTCGGAACTGCCAACGCTTCATGGTGTGTACGAGCTGCGGGATGGGAGGGTGTGAGCAATGCGGTCCTAGGTATCTCCTTGCTGCTTCCTGCCTCCTCCAGCCTATCTCGTGTTGCTGTGGCGACTCTGAGCACCCACGGGCACGGAGCGGTTGCCTATCCTTGCTTTCATGCTTCATCATCCTCATATTTCTATCCCTCTCTGTTTATCACATGTTGTAGGGGTTGGGGGTTCTTTTGTTCAAGGCTAGAAACCGCTAACTTTTTAGGATGGCATTTGTCTAAGACAAGATGTCTCAGGTTACTTTTGGCCACACTGTATGTTGTGTTGCGGTTTTGTGTTTGATTAAAATTCCTCAGGCTTCGTTTCTGAGTAAAATGAAGCACGTGGTCATGCAGTGTCCCAGTCACATGGTAACAAAGGACTCCATTACAACGTTTCATTAGAAGTCTGTGTATATCACAGTTACTTGCGTTTCCAACAAGAAACCCACAAACGACCCAAGGGAAAGTCGAATATGTGTACGCTGTTGTCTAGCTATCTGCAGCTGGCTGGAAAGTGTTTTCCAATCCCCATCCTATCTTTCTTAAATATTTTCTTGTGCTAAATGTAAGACTTTTTTCATTTTATCAAGTATTAAAAAAACTGGGAATTATACAGAATACAGTTTGCTGTCATTTTCTTCAATTAAATGCTTTATCTTTTTCTAATTAAGCTCTTTATCATGAGCAATTACTGTTGTCTTATAAAAAACAATTGCCTAAAGGTTACCTTCCTTTAATAAGAGAACAGGAAATTGTGCTAGGGATTACAGGCCCTGTGGAGGTTTGCCAATAAATCTTCTGCATAAAATATTCGTAGTCATTGTAATTGCATACTGTACTTTGTGCTAGTGCAGAATCCCATTCTTCCCTTGAGTTCATTGTGCCTAAGTCTTAGAGCTTTTACGGTGCTTAAGTGTGCAACATACATTGGCTGCTGCAGCCTGAAAGTAGATTTAAATTACAGGGGAAAGACAATGGCCTATATTTTGCTTATCTCTATTACTGAGCTTTATTACTAGTAACACAGATGCAGATATAGGCCAGTGGGAGGGAAGGGCCGCTGGGGCAGTCCCGGTTGCTGGATAGAGAAAGTGCAAGCAAGACTGAGGGGCTTCAAGTCAGACTCATCAAAGTAGATTTGGTTTCGTGGGTGCTTCAGTGAAATGGTGGTGGTTTGCCCTTCATTTCAGACAAAATGCCCATGTACTTGAATTCGTACAGCTTGTTCTTGCATCTCTTTCCTTGTGACTTGGCTTGTGGTTAATAACTATGCTAGCTAGAGAGGATCTAATTTGGTCATGTCTTCCTGTGCTACCATTGTGCCTCTGACAATAACACGTGCTGGAGAAAAATATATGAAAACTATGGGTCAGTATGAATTCTTCCAGTCGACCCCCCTCCCAGTTTACCCCTCTTATGTTCTTAGCTTGGTTATATTATTCTAGCCAGGAGTCCCACAAACATAGGCATTGAGTATTAGAATACTAACAAAGCTTTTTTGGTTTTGATCCTTTTTGAATGAATGGAACGCCCTCTTGATAATTAAGATTAAACAGGCATATCCTTATAAAAGGGTTTCTGCAATAGGACTGTTGTTTGATGTTGACCCCAAAGGAACAGAGGCTTGGTTCAGAAAGATCTTTCACTAGCAAACTGCTTTCTCAGCTTTGCCAATTGTGCATGCATCTATAGGATGGTTATTGGACTCTTAACATTTAATTGTATTTGCAGGCACATATGTCTGAGCGCTGTATGTTCTATTTTGATTTAATGCAGCAATAATGTGTCCGATGCATTGAATCTGAAAAAAACAACTGGTGCTGTAGCAGCAGGGGCAGTATTATTGTAAGGTACAGTAAGTTCAGGCCAAACCCCACACCAGAAGAGGCTTTAGCAACCCAAGGCTGAATTTACAAATGTGAAAATCCCTTCCCAATTAAATTCAGAAAACTTGGGGGACCCCATCTTTGTGCAGGGGAACCAAGGGAGTTTTCTTCTGTTTAAATCTGGAGCTCTGGGCAAGCTCATCTCTCTTGCTAGTCCTGAGCTGTATTGGACCAAAGGCAGGGAGGGATGCAGAAGAGAGTTTACATGTCTCCTATGAATGTGGGTTTCTGAGATTGGGTACCTGGCATTGTGCACTGGTGGCCACTGTGTTCTTCTAAAACATCAGTGAGGAGGAGGGCACGGAGGCAGAGTTCCAGACATGGGTTGTGCTCTCACACGCATGCGTGTGTTCTTGCTTGTACATGACTCCTACTGCTGTCACCCTGTCCATTGGCTTCTTTCCACGTGGCCAGCAGGTTTTGGAAGAGAGGCTCTCAAGAAGTTTTCCTTGGCCAGAGTTTTCTGCACCTGGGTCTGGGGTGTGCAGAAGTCCTCACCTGACATCTGAAAAAGCTTAGAGCCGAGGTTCTTCTCTTGTCATGCAGTGTGATTGTGCTTCTGGGTCCCAGCCAGGCTGCGAGCCTGTATGCAACAGCCATCTTCTGCAGAGCCTCACTGCCTAGCTCGGAAGTACTGAAATCCAGCCAGGTACCTCAGAGTTGTCCCGCTGCTCTGTCTAGGCCAGGGTGGACCAACTGCAGCTGTTAGCAGCGCACAGCAGCTATACATCTTTCATTGTTCAATTTGTTGTGTTACCAGCAGCGAGGCAGGGCTGGGAGTAGAGGTGCGCAGTGGAGGAGCGCGGAGGGACCCTGCTATGCGCCTTGCATAGCGAGTCTGTTCTGCAGCAGATCTGTGCAACCCTTTGGTCCCTTTGTCTGTCACCTTAGCTTTTCATCAGCTTTCCTTCACAGGTAACCTTTTGCTCTGGTGCAGGTAGGTTGTCTTTTGGCTCTTACATGGATTGGGACTTTAGCAGGCAAACTGCATTCGGGAATGTTGTCCATCCCTTGATCCAACTCGTGTTCCTTTAGTATGTAAGGAGCTTTCTTCTCATGTCACGCTTAATTAAAACTAAAATATAGCATCTGAGATTGCTTTAAGTAATCCAGTTCTAGTGCTTATCTGAAGATGAGAAATTAAGATAAAAGCTAAATTTGAGGTTTATAGTATATTACTTAAATACAGAAATAACATTTTGAAGCCCCAGTTGTAAACTTTTGAGTCTGGTTCTTCAGTGTCTCAGCAGGCCCCCAAATCTGCTATGCCACACGCAAAATGAAGCTACCAGCTACTCTGAAGCCAAAACTGGTCATTATAAAACCTCTGTAAGCTGGCTGCCAGCCTCAGAGTTCATTATGAGGGAGGTCAGTCTTCTGTACAGGAATGAATGTAGCTTTTGAGTACATTTTAAAAGTTTCATTTAATCACAACGTGGATGAATTGTTTCGGCCATGATCGCCTGATGGGAAACTAACTTTCTTCTTCCTGGAAGAAAAAATACCGTGTTGATACTTGCAGCAGCTTTTAGAACTACAGGATGTGATTTCCTTTTTTTTTTTTTTTTTTTTTTGAAAGGGTTGAAGATTTTGGCACTAACAAAGGAAATTTTTCTCCCTCTTCTCTGCTTTTTCTTTAATACTGAGTAGTCAGTTTTCTTTTGAAATTGGTGAATGCACAGAATAAAGTGTTAAACGGGGCTCTTTCTGAAGCATCCTCTCAAAGTGTATTTTTTTACAGATATTTTCGGCTCCTCTATAAAAACTGTGATTGCAAAATGTTTTGAAGACTATCAGTTTTGTATGTGGCTAAAATGTTTTAAATGGGGGAAAGAAAGCAAGTGGGGGGGGGTTGGGGTTTTTTTTTGTTTCATGGTGGGTAGTCTTTCATGTCCTAATGGCAGGGTTTGGAGATGAAGCCAGGCTCACCTTGAAGGTGCGTGGTATTAGGATGAGAAACCATGTCCTCAAGCTGGAACAATGGAATTTCCAGTGAGATCCAAGTAAATTTTTTTCTTTTTTTTCCCCTGTGAGGGCGGTTAAGCACTGGAAGAGGTTGCCCAGGGAGGCTGTGGACACTCCATCCTTGGAGATGCTCAGTATGGAACTAGACGAAGCCATGAGCAGTCTGCTGTAACCGACCCTGCTTTGGCCAGGGTGTTGGACTGGAAACCACCATGAATCCTTCCCAACCTAAATTTTTCTATGATTCTGTGAAATTAATCTTCACTGTACGTGCAGCATCTATGGTATTGGATGAGTTTGTTGTTCTGTTATATGATTGTATTTTCTGTGTGATTGGTGACAACTGCAAAGAAATGGAGAGGGGATGGTCTTGGTAGAGGTCAGAAGTCTACAGCAGCAACTAGTCAGGGAGCAACTGGAGGTCAGGAGTCCAGTGCAGCAAGCTGCTTGCACGTTCAGGATATTATCCTGCAGCCGTGAAATGGTGGAGGGTGTGTGTAAGTTACTGCTTGGCAACTGTCTGAGGATTGTCACGTTTTAAGTAGTTGTGAAGAGGTATGCTCAGGACTGATTTTCATTATGTGCGTAAAAATGTGTTGGTGAACGAAAATAGTAAGTTTAAAGTGCTGTATAGCTTTACTTTCCCTAATATAGACCCTTTGCCAGGACCGATTTAGAAGAATCCAGTCTCATAGCACTAGTCCCTGAACGCTGAGAAAAACAAATAGCAGCGATTTCAAACACCTGTCTCCTCCCAGCAAAACTCCAGGACTTTTTCCAAGTATGTACTTGTTTCAAAACATGTTTAAATGTTAAATTTTCACATGGCTTAAACTAAACACATAAAGTAGTAGGGATATACAGTTCTAATCTTTTGTAAGCCTTTTGATTTACTTTATGGTTGTTGGAGAGGATATTGATTGCCTGTTGCCAGACAGATTCAAGATGAGCAAAAAGACATGGTATTGTAGATGCTTCCCAAACCAACAGGTCAGAAAGGGAAAATTCCTGTGCATTAACTAATTTTAAATGTTTCAGCAGAAAATAAATACGGCTCCCAGAAAATGTTGTGCACTATTCTAGATGTTTCCTTTCTTGCTTTTCTGAAGTAATTAATTAATTCAGATATCTTAGTTTTTAACACGGATGTGTAAGTGCTGTCCTGTTGAGGGTCCATAGAAATTCTGCGCCATCAATGTCAAATTCAAAATCACTTAGGTGTGTGGTCCAGGTTGGAAGGAGATAAGTAAGATAATTTGGTTTGTCACATTGTGCATATTGGTGTCCTTACGCTTATTTTTTTAAAGTGATAGGTGACTTGAGGAAGAGTATGGGCCTCAGGAAGCACTAGGAGATGTTCACTGAAAAACAAAGTCTCTTGTTTTGAGATACTTCTGAAGAATCATTTTTTGTCTGGGAAGAACTCAGCCACGTAGAGTTGAGATGTATCTTCTATACTGTGCAAAGTTGCAGAAGCCATTTAAAACTGTCACGCTGCTGAGCTGAGCTGAAAATCTTTCTAGCTTTGACTCAGAAAGCAATACCTGGATTTTTTCCTCCCTCACGTCACCCCTAGAAGTGGAAAAGTAATTCATTTAATGTTAGCTGTCCCTGAAATACCTGAGCTGTGTAGTCCAACAAGTCTATTTAAGGGTGACTGTTACATTCTTATTAACCAATAAAGAAGAAAAAATGCTTAAGTATCTTAGTAGCACCATTTAAACGGTAAGTAAATGCTATTGTAAGTTAATTATACATGGCATAAAATGGCTTCATAAAAATCCAGTGAGCTTCAAGTAGATGTTTTTTGGGGGGGGGTGTGGATGGGGGAGAAGGATAATCTCTTTTTCAATTAATTCAACTAGGCATAGGTGGTGAAGATAGAATATTGATGAATATAGAGTATTAATACAGTTGAAAAAGAGTTTGTATCTAGAAACCAAATGTAGGTCACAATCCAAGAGGGGGGAAGAACTGCAGTTTGAGAGGCATGTACAGTTTGTGATGAATAATGAAACATGAGATCTCAGTGTAGAGTACTCAGTGAGGGACCGCAGGTGATCCCTGGTTACAGGAGTGATGAAGATTTAGTACTGTGTGAAAGAGTTTGATTCACAGGAGTTGCAAGGAGAACAGTAAGTCTAGAAAAGCTGTGAAGGAGTGAGCTTTTGCTTTGATCCAAGAGAAGGTTAAGATGTTGCCAGCTGAGTCTCTGTGTAGGAGAATACTTCTACTGGTGGACAGAGATTTGATTCATAAGGCAATGGCATAACAAGATTCAGTGTCTGGAAGGTGGAACACAAAATGCATGCTACTAATAAGTAATACTCTCTATTATGCTGATGAATCGTTTATGAAAGAAGTAAGCCATAAATTTGGTAGGTTCCCCATCTGGCCAAGTCTTTAAAAAGCCATCAGCTTAGCTGTCTTTCTCTGGAAGAAATGGTATAGCTTTGCAGCAAAGGTAGAAGACAGTGAGATGATGGAGGACTTGCTGGACGAAGTCTTGTGGGCTATAATAACCTGGAAGCTTTGTGATCTGGAATTAGTCTGTCAGGAACTGGAGTGAGGCCATAGGTTTTTTTCAGATAGGCTGCTGAACAGCTGTCAGACAGTAGCTGCCAGTTAACATAAAGAATGTTTCCAGCGTTGCCAAAATGTCTAAGTGGTTTTGGCAGTGGAAGGAAATGTGGGCTTGCTTTGTAGTCTTTTCACCACAGGAATGGATGATGCACATTATAATCTGCTCTAGCAGAGCATTTGTTTGGGCATCAGAGAAAACGAAAGAAAATACAGAACAGAAATCCAGATCAGTGCCCTCTGGAGAAGAAAGGACAAGACTAGATCTTGGAGGCTTTTACATGCAATTAAGTTCCACTCTTCAGGAAACTTTTAGAAGCAGCTTACTAAATCATGTAATATTTTCTCTTGATAGTTCTGACTTGTTTGAAGCTGTATGCATCACTGCTTGAGAGTAGCTTCTGCTGGACTCACCAAGGTTAGAGACAGAAAATTTGTCTGCTTTTGTATTCCTGTTGTCCAGCAAGCCTTTCCTCTGTTTGCTTAGACTGTGCCAGTTTGGGGCTAGTGCCCTTTTACAACTGTCAGAGCTGAATGTCATCGTCCTTTACACCCAAATGGGTTCTGACCTTGTGCTGATTTACGTGTCCCCTTTTCCTAAATCCGACCTCCTAGGTGCTCTGCTCCTCTCATGGAATGTGCACGTCGTTTAAGGTGCAAAATGTAGACCATGCAGTGTTGAGAGAGAAAGTAGAATCTCTCACACTCTGAATCTTTTCATTTTCTTCACTACTCTGCAGTACTATTTAAGAATATGTCCTGTAGGTTTTGGGAGTACCAGATTCTGTCTAGCTTGGCAAGTCTTTATGTGGTATGTATTACCTCCAATTAAATGCCAGTAAGAAAGTTATCTTCTGACGTTGCAGGCAGTCTTGTCTCCCTACCTGCCTTGTGACACCCTAACCTACTATAGCGCTTTATCACCAGCTGTTGGGCCAGTTCGTCGATTTGCCTCCAGCCTACTAGGGCAGACTGAGATCTCCTGGTGCCAAATCTTTCTCTAGAGCCTTCCACGTGAATACCAGCTATGTTCAGTGATTCGTCATTACCAGCTCGTTGTTGTCACTCTTTGCAACTTTCTTTTGAAAAAGGGATAGGGGTGGCAAAGATGTCAAACAAACTTTGAACTTCTCAGTTTGTAGAGATCCTGATACAGTCTATGGATGTGAAAATAAATAATAATAAGGAATCCTAGATTGTACGCAGACCTTGTATGTAGTGCTGCCTTATTCCTGCTTGAAGGTACCTCATCTGGAGAGAGGCATGAGGAATATACCTATGCTTGGCAAGAGCAATCAACTGGTGGCGATTCCCAACTTCAGAAGTTGATAATGAAGAATTGTATTAAAATAGTGACTACTAAGTAAATCCTAATCAATTGGAAATCGAGAAAGGATGAATGTAGTACATATGCACAGCGTTATTAATATACCATAGATGTTTAAAATATAACTGTTCTGCTAACTCTGAGAATCTGCTGGAAGTCAGTCTTGAAAAATAATCCATTGCAATGAAACACAACAAAGAAGTTAGAATTACTTTCCTCTCATAATAATCAGTAGATATATGTAATTCATGACTACTCAGGTCTGTGAGAGACTTGTATCTAGCAAAACAATTCAGTAAAGCTGACAGGGTTCACATGAAAGAGGGGTTCAGTGCACTTTCAAGTAAGTTTATTTGCTCAGCTAAAAATAAGCATATGCAAACATTAGACGGTTCAAGGGGAAACCTGTGAACCAGCTAGCTTCTGAAGGGAGGATCTTATTGCCCATCTGTTTCCACAGAAAAGTACCTCTACCCATCACTGTATTTTGAAGGGCCACTATTGTTGGGGTCTTTTTATTCTGTAACTGGTGTCTAATAAAGAGCAACTAAGTGAAGTTAACAAGTTCTTTTATAGTAATTCAGGAATAGTTCAGTACCATCAAAGAGGAGTAATTGAATGGGATGCTATCCCTCAAATGCCTTTTTTTGTCGTTGCTGTTAAATCCTTGCTCCTATCTGTAAAATACCTGCTTTGCTTTGCTTTGCTAAAAACTCCCCACATTTCACATGGAAGGTCCTCTCCCCCACTAACTCCAGTCTGTGCCTGTAGGTCAGGTCTTTCTCCTTAAAAACTGGCAGTTTGCACCTCATCTGATCTTAGGAAGTTCTCACAAGCTCTATGAATTTGCTATGCTTTCCTGCAAACTTCTGCATGGTGCTACAAGGGATGAAGGAAGAGAGCAGGACTTAAAAGTCCTCTTTCACATGTGGGCTAATGAGGACACCCCAATGAGGTTCTAGCGTGCTCTGGTTACTTCTGAGTAGCAGCCCAGTCTGGGACTTTGTATGTGCCTTATGCTGTTTAGTGCTGCTGAGTGAGAAAATGAAGCAGTGAGACAAAATCTAAGCAAAATTTTCCCTTCTTTTACCAAAAATGTATTTTGCCTACCAACTTTTCTGAGTCTTCAGCCTTAATGAATCCTTTTTTTGATTATCCACTTAAACCAAGCAAACTCCAACAGTGCACCAAGTCCACTTTGGTATATAGAGGCATGAGGTATGTCTCCTATGGAATGATTACTTCCATGAGCTTTCCTTGAGTTTGGTGACTAGCTCTCTGAGCCTGGCAGCATGACTGAATTGCTGGCATCGTCATGCCTTGCTGGGCTGTGATGGTGCTTTTGGAGAATATCTTGGGTATTGCATGCTGGAGGGAGAGAGGGGAGTGCCTGTTTTCTGCTTGTAGTGAGAACTAGAGAAAGTGAGAAGAAACCCAATGGCAAGTTCGGGTGTGTTTACGCTGCTATACCTGCGTTTGTAATAAACAGAAATTTACTTGGTCACAGGCAAAGGAATTAACTCTTCCTCATCAGATAAGGCAATTCACAAGGAGAGGTTTCTACAGCACAAGGGCTCTTCCTGCCAGAGGACAGATTTTTGTATTGGACACGTTGAACAGGCTGAAATTATATCTAATTAATGACTGTATAAGCTGGCCTTGTGCTAGAAGGCCATATGTTCACTTGTGTAGACATGGTGAAGACAGGCAAACAGCATCTGCAGTGATTACAAATCTGCCTCAGAGCTGCTTACTGCGAAACACTTGATGAGGAAGGCAGTGCCGGTGCCAACCACCTGAAGTAGCACTGATGCTCGCTGACGATACATGAACAGATACAGCAATATATGAATACTCATGGCCCATTGCTGCCTGCAGTGTTTTGTCACTGTGGGATGGGGTCCTCAGCCTGTTGACTGGTTGGAGACACCTCATCTGTAGAAGGGCTGGATCATTGTATAAATGCTTGGGTACACAGAGCAGCCTACGTATGCAGCGCTAGCTTGGCACATAGTGTATAAGCAAGTGTTTCTCTTTGAAAAGGGAAGCAAGCGTGAGTGGGAAGGGCTCACCTATGTGGAGTGTCCTGATTTCAGTTGGGATAGAGTTAATTGTCTTCCTAGTAGTGCTGTGTTTTGGGTTTAGTGTGAGAAGAATGTTGTGATAACGCCCTTATGTTTTTGGTTGTTGCTAAGTCGTGTTTAGACTAAGTCAAGGACTTTTCAGCTTCTCCTGCCCAGCCAGCAAGAAGGCTGGAGGGGCACAAGAAAGTTGGGAGGGGACGCAGCCGGGACAGCTGACCCAAACTGGCCAAAGGGGTATTCCGTACCGTGGGACGTCATGCCCAGTATATAAACTGGGGGAGTTGGCTGGGGGAACACATTACTGCTCAGGAACTAACTGGGCATCGGTTGGCAAGCGGTGAGCAATTGCGTTGCGCATCACTTCTTTTGTATATTCCAATTATTTTTTTATTTTTTTTTTTTCTTCCTTTCTGTTATATTAAACTGTCTTTATCTCAGCCCTCGAATTTTACTTTTTCTTGATTCCCTCCCCCATCCCCCTGGGTGAGGGGGGCGGGGGGTGAGCGAGTGGCTGCATGGTGCTTAGTTGCCAGCTGGGGTTAAACCATGACATGGAGCTACAGCTGGGAGCTTTTCTCCAGCCCATGCTAGCAAAGTGTCTTTCATCATCAGGTCCACAAATCCTGAAGATGTGTGCCAAAGCTAGCAGGAATGTGTACATGCATTTACCTCTTTTAAGTTTAATTCCCCCCAAGGAGGGAAGGGAAGGTGTGTTTTAAAGGTGGGCAAATGGTAGCTCAGTATAAAATCCCTTCTGCAAATCTGTCTCAGCCTTTGATTAAGTCCTGTGAGTGCTTTTTGATTGTTTTTCTTTTCTGCTTGAGGACTTTGATATCAACAATAGTTCAAGGAGTGAATAAGAGACTTTGGGAAGGACCAAAGCAAAGAAAATAGTTTTGTTGTGATCCAGTTCGGTAAGATGAATGGTGACCATTTACCTTTCACCAGAGTTGCATTGTTTCAGTGTGGAGATGATGCCTTGGATTCTGTAGGCAGACTCTAGAAAACTTTTGTTGAGCTAGAGGAAAAGCATTTCTTTTTCCTTGAGGTGTTTTATATTTGTCTTCTGGGATGAAGGATAGGTCAAACAGGCTAGTTTTTGAAGACCTGGCAATTTTTTTTTCCCCTGGCATTTTTGCCATTTCAGACAGCTCTGTCTTTCTAATACCATTTTTGCTCTGACTCTTACTGTGCCAGAGACCAGCTCCTGGGTGGATGGCTTCCAGCGCTCTTCTGCACGTGAGGGAGAAACGTTAGCCAAGGAAGGAGGCAGAGAAGGGGTATTGTTCAGCTTTGTGGCCACATAAATCCTCACTGTCTCCAAACAGGAGCACTTAAATCCTCCAGAAGTAAGGATCTGCATTAGAAGATGGGAAGGTTTGTAGTTAACTTGCAGTGATCTGGAACCAACTTTACATCCACCTGTACACTGTCAATGGGCAAGTGGGCTTTTCTCATTAATTGCAGAAGAAATTGGAGAGATTTTAGTTGTCTCTGAATCTCTGTGGGTTTAGTCCTTAATTATCCTTTTGTGCCATTATCCTGAAGCACATTTGTTAATGACTCCAGAGTACTTTAGCTTCTTTCAATATATTGAATTCCACTTGGATGCTTTTAAAAGTGTTTGCGCAGCATATGCCTCTCTGAGGAGTATGGGAAATATCCACAGTCTGAAACAAAAGTGCAGTGTTCCAAACTCGACATCCATGTTGTTAGCCCGTAAATTAGTACATTCTGTGCTGTTATGTAAGTTTATCTGCTGTCAGAATGATAAAAGCTGAGTGTGCTAAAGGGTTGATAAGCCTGCCATGAAGAATTACGTTGTTCAAATTCTTCTGCCTTAAAATAACACCTGTTGCTTTACCGACTGGTGCTGGTAGGATAGTGTGTCTTGAGAGCTAGTATAAAGTGTAAAAAAAGGAAAAAAAAAAGGGCATTTTTTTCAGGCAGTTCAGGTCCGAGCCTTGGCAGCCTTGAATTTAGTATTGTCTCTGAGCCACTCTGACACAAAAGGACTACGAGAAAGCACAGCTGTTCAGTATTTCTGGATATTAAAAATGGACAAAGTGACTTTTCAGTAATACTGCCGTAGCCTCGAGGACCGAATGCAAAAAACAAGTGCTCCTTCTGTTGGCAGGTGGGGAAGTTCAATCCCTTAAAATGCAAAATTTAAAATAATAAAATAGATGGTTGTGCAGATTCTGAGGGTAGCCTGCAACGAGGGCAAAGGGACAAGCACCCCACAGCTGCCGGTGAAAATCGCAGCTGGCAGTGTGTGCGCATAAACTAACAGCGCACTTCCAGCAGCCCTTAAATAAAGGGCGGGGGCGGGGGGAGAGGGGAAGTTCATCCCTGATACCATGGTTCTGCACAATGATCCGCTTTCTGGATGCCGGGGTCACAGCTGCCGTCTGGAGATTACGTACAGAAGCACTCTTCTTCTCAGGAGAGTGAGGTTTCCTGGAGGATTAAGGACAGGCTGAAAGCAGGAGCAGTTGTTTGGGAGGGAGACAAAGAAAGCAAGCCCGTGGCCATGAAAGGCGACAGGGGAGGAAGACCGTGAGCAAGAAGACAACTGCCGGTAGTTGCTTCTTGGATGGGACAGTCTCCAGTTTGGGTTCCTGAAGTGGTCCAGTCACGGGGTGAAACCCGCCATGGGTTTGGCATGACCCTGCCTGCTTGCAAGACTCGAAGCGCTGCTTTCCCACTCGTGTGGGAGGTGGATGGAGTCTGGCAGAGCTCTGCCACCTCCTGCATCTGAACTGCAGTCATTTCTTTGCTCACCATCTCAAGTCCCCTTTAGTCATTCAGAAATAGCGATCTGTGGTAATCTGAATCCCCGTGTAAAGGTACGCTTGCACTCCCCATCTGCTCAGAAAGCTACGCTTTTTGCGTTTTCCTCTGTTGCAAACGGTGTCACCATGCCTTCTGAGCCTGCTGCTTTGGTGCCTCCTTCTTCCCTCTTCATTCTCAGCTTCGTTTTTCTTTTTTTTTTTACCTCCTCTTTCTCTCTTATCCTGCTGTTTCACCTCTTGGGTGCACGCATTCCCAGGAAAGTAACCAGAAAAATCTTTCTACCCATGTATCATGTGCCAGTGCCTCTGTTTTGTGTAGGAAGGTCTTCTATATTTGAAGCCAGGGCCATCTGCCTCATTCCTAAAAAAAAACAGGTTTTTTGCAGTTTTCTGCAAGGGCAGTGGCCACAGTTCTTCTGTATAACTTTTAAAGGAAAATGCAACCCATCCTATAGTAATAATATTTGAAGCTTCTCTCCTATTTATCAGTTACTTCTAAAATTGAGTCTCATTTCACTTGCCGGATCAAATTTCCCACAGATCCCGTATGCCGGCTACTTCTTTTTAGTAGCTTAAGAATCTACGAGTGCTTTTTATAATCTGAAACAAATGGGTGCTGCACATAATGTAGGAAAGGAGAGGTGGAGGCAGGGGAGGCTGACAATACATGCATTCAAACGATATGAAAATGCAAGTGGGAAAAATATGACTGTGTCAGTAGAGCTTCTCAGAGGGGGATTTAAGGCATATCATGTATTAGCAAATCATAGCTGTTTTGAAGGCAAAAGAACAAGATTTCTTAAAAGGAGCAGAATTCCAGAAGGACACTTATGAGTAAGTATTGGGTACCAGTGTTTAAATTTAGTGTCATAGTTGCTAGTTATTGTCCCTGCTGCTTGGATATATCCAAAGTACAGAATGAGTCTTAATCATCTCGCTTTCAAAACGGCATTTCCATTTGCCTCTGACTCCATAAAACCCTCTCTAAAAAGGAACATTGTCGAATAAACCGGTAAGAGGTAGAATACTGCTGTTGCAACTGAAAATAGTTCATCCTTTTGATGTTGCATTTAGGCTCAAACATAAGTAAGTGGTAAATTATACAAAAGCTACCGAGAGGAGAAACTTGGTAAAAGGTGGAAACATAACCTGTGCTGCTCACTTCAGTGCCTTGTTGATACTTTTGTCAGAGCAAAATGCTGAAGAGCGCTCCCTTGCCAAGGAGGAACTGAAGCAACTTTGATTTTTTTTTTTTTTTTTTTTTTTAAATCACAAGTCCGTAATGCAAAGCGTGCTGATGACTGCCCACATCTGGTGAATTGGATTAGAATCTAATTAGCATGAAGAGTTTAGGAAACTTCCATAAAGTTTTAAAAATAATACGTGAAAGAAAGAAATAGCTTAGCTAAAAATTCAGAGAAGTATTACTGAACTTTTCTTTGGGGATAACTTGAAAGTAGCTTTCCTGCTCCTGAAAGACGTAGCACGCATGAATGGTAACCTATTTTGTTAGTGAACATTTTCTGTTCAGTTAATTTGGTATGTTTAAAGATATCTGTTGTATCTAATTGACCCCTGTAGTTTTAGAGTCCATCTGGAAATCTTTCACATACTGTGAAAGATCAATAAAGTGATTTTAGTGTTTGTGAAAGCAGTTTTTCTGGCCTAGTTTATGCATTAAAAAGAATAATACACCTGTCCTACATTTATGAAGTATCTCAGCAAACACAAAAGGACAGTCTATTTGGTTTATGTACTTCATTTTCCAACACTGTGTTGTAATGGCATGTTTCCAAGGAAAAATATACTTTCCCTTTTAATCTCATTCACTTACACAGACATCAGCTATTCTG
Organism: Sagittarius serpentarius; assembly: GCA_034782735.1. Lineage (NCBI taxonomy): Eukaryota > Metazoa > Chordata > Aves > Accipitriformes > Sagittariidae > Sagittarius > Sagittarius serpentarius. The sequence goes on along the minus strand of JAVKLA010000057.1, from coordinate 18,528,702 downwards.
TATAGCAAAGAAAGGTTAAATCCAGGCTGAAACGTGGTCCGAGAGAGAGATGGCAGAAACTCCTTCTATAATGCTTACTGTAGAGGAACAGGAATTCTTTCCTCATGTCTCTAAATTCAGGGTTTACACCAGCACTAAGAAGCAAAGGCTTTTTGAAAAGAAAATGACGAGTTGTGTAGTAGAAATTAGAAATATTTTAAAATGGAGATAGCTGTTTTTATGTCTTCCCTCTCTGTTGCAGTTCTGAATATCTGCTCAGCTTTAGATGTGCAATTTCTTTCTTCCATGGGATTGCACAGGGCTTATTTGCAGAGTGTATTCACGCACAGTGTATTCATACACAGTGCTTGAACTTGTAGGGGTGGAAAGTGGGACCCCCTATGTATTGTTAGTAGGTATTTTGTGTCCTGAGGAAAAATCTCGAACAATAGTTGTCAGGATGGACCAGCATGTCTAACACTACATCGGATGATTCAAAACTGTGGGAAAATTACACTTGACTTCTGTAGGGCATCTCATACTTGGTTGCTACATCTTGGATTAATTGGTGGGGTTTTTGTATGAAGCTCTAAACCCTTTCTCTTTGAAATATTTAGAAGAGATGAAATTTTGTCAACATCCGTGGTGATGTTATATTGCAGGTATAGCATAGGTAAAAAGGAAAGAGGAATGTGGCATTCATGGAGAGAAGGGATTGTATGTGTGTATATTTTTAAGCATGCAGGCACTTGAGTGTTTCTGGAGTTGTTACGCTTCAGAGGTACATCTCTATGAGGAAGCCCCTCTATAGCAAGACACAGGATATTACACCCCAGTCTGGGATCAGCTCGTGCAGCATGCCTGGGACCATGAAGGATCCATCCCATGAAGGATCTTCAGTGCTATAAATGATAGGCTCCGTTCAGGCACTGCACTCCAACTAAGATGGAGTAGGATACGTAGGATGAAATGTGGGGAAGCACTTCGTTCTCATCTCACCCTGCACTGTGCCTACTTACATCGCTGTCCCGACCTTGGTCATGATGTGGCTGGTGGCCCAGCTGCAGTATTTGGTGTTCCCAGCTCTCCAGCCTTGACTTGAAAGGAGTTTTCTATTTTATGGGGCCTTGTTCCTCTGCTCCCAGGGCAGCCTTGAGAGCCCAGGATGCTTTTTTCTTTAACATTTGTGTGTGCGTCTGAACGAGTGCTGAGGCTCTCACATTTCGAGCAGAAATTTTAGACTAGTGAATTTCTACCATATCCTGAGAAGACCAAAAATCACCTCTGCCTTAACTTGATACTTTCAGCCAGATTCCCCAAGTCAGAGCAGTGTTTAGAAAGTAGTAAAAATAGTAATGATCCAGGAAGTCAATTTTGTTAGACTGAGTTAAAAGGACAGGAAAGGAGACCTGAGGGACTTGTCCTGCTTCATAGCAAATCAATCTCCATTTGAGTGCCAGTAGTTTTGGGGTTTGTTTTTTCATGAGATTAATAAAGAAGGCCAGAAACTATTTCTGCCTGCAGGAGCAGGCGTAGTATGTCCTTAACGTTTTCTGTGGCTTTCTCTTCTCACTGAAAGCTGAAGCATGAAGCATATTCTGAGATACTTCTATGTTGTTCACTTGCACAGAAGAAAATAGCAGTAGGTGGGGTACTGGAAAAGTTAATAGCACTTACTCAATGTGGAGGTGAGAAGATAGTTTTGTTTCAGCAAGATAGTGACTCATGATGCCAAAATGAATGTAATGAGGATGGTTTATTTTAGCTTAGATATCATACGTACCTGTTGAGGTCTGAGAAAAAGCAAGTGAACCTTCAGTAGGAATACTGTCAGTGTTCAATACCATCTAGTGATCCAAGTTGTAAAAGCCCGTCTCATCGCCTGAGAATACAGAGCGCTCTTTCTGGGGCTTTTTGAAAGGAAGAGTGGTGCCATTGTTGGTAGGATGCTGCCCTGCGCCAGAATGCCACAGCGGACGGTGGCATGTGCTGTGTATTCATTGTTGGTCCGAATCCAGTGAATCTGAAGGATAACTGGAATTTGAGAATATTTCCTTGATTGGTAAAGTACTGTGGTCAGGTCCCGTTGGGGCATCAGCAATACGAAAGGCACTGCTTTACCCTGCTCTGACTTCTTTCACTTCCTTTCTTCTCCATACCCTAACCATCCTGAAGAGAAATTCCACAGGTGAGACTTAGTATATCCTAATCAGTGGAGGGCTTTTTTCCTCAGCCTTCTCTTTTCTTCATCTAAAGTCAAAGTTATGACACTACTTTACCTAAAGTTTCTGTTGATAGGTCCCATCCCCAAGAAGCCTAAAATCTCATTCCTGAGTTTGCTGGACCTTTTTAGTAGGCATTTCTCTTACCACCTGTGGTGGGTTGACCCTGGCTGGATGCCAGGTGCCCACCACAGCCGCTCTGTCACTGCCCTCCTCAGCTGGACAGGGGAGAGAAAATATAACAAAAGGCTCGTGGGTTGAGATAAGGACAGGGAGTGATCACTCGCCAATTATTGCCACGGGCAAAACAGACATGAATTGGGGAAATCAGTTTAATTTGTTACCAATCAAATCAGAGTAGGATAATGAGAAATAAAACCAAATCCTAAACCCCCTTCCCCCCACCCCTCCCTCCTTCCCAGCTCAACCCCACTCCCGAGTTCTGCACCTCCTTCCCCCCTGGCGGCTCAGGGGGACGGGGAATGGGGGTTGGGGTCAGCCCCTCACGCCTTGTCTCTGCCGCTCCTTCCTCCTCAGGGGCAGGACTCCTCGCTCTGCCCCTGCTCTGGCCTGGGGTCCCTCCCA
>JAVKLA010000057.1:18505317-18524553 GCA_034782735.1 Sagittarius serpentarius | reverse complement strand
CGTGGGGTCCTCCCCGGGCTGCAGGGGGAGATCTGCTCCGGCGTGGGCCTCCCTGGGCTGCAGGGGCACAGCCTGCCGCACCAGGGTCTTCCCCACGGGCTGCAGGGGAATCTCTGCTCTGGCACCTGGAGCACCTCCTGCCCCCCCTGCTTCACTGCTTCTCACAGAAGCCACCCCAGTAGCTTCCCCCATTACCAAAACCTTGCCACGCAAACCCAATACACCACCTTTTTGTGACCTATAAGAACGGTGGTCATGCAAGTACATCCGTTTGTAAATGAAGCTGAAGTCTTTTTTATTTCATTTTCGGTGCCAAGCTGTCCTGGCAGTTCATTGAATAACACTTCCAAAGGACTCATCTCAGAAGCAGTGCTTACAAAGTGAAGTTCTTCTTATCCTAGTATGGGTGAGAAAACCGATCTCCATTTTGGTCTTTAATTCCTCTCTCTCTTGCCTAGACTGCTTTATTACTCTCATCCATCTGTTAATGACTGAATGAAGGCCTCTGAAAGGCTTCTTAAGTCCTTCCTCCTTTTGCTTTGACATGAGACCTTTCTGTGGTAATGCGGAGGTCTTGTCGACTATTTTGGTACCAACTTGTGAAGTGCCTCAGGGCATGGGAAAATACGTGTCCAGCCTTGAAAGGCAATTTACAGGTGGTGGTAGAGAAAGACTGCCAAACAACGCATACTACTCTCCAACCAGATTTCTTTAGCCTCCTTTGGACAGAAAGTTGCCCTGCAGTAATGTGTGGCCCCAAGTAAAGCAAACACGTTGTTAAAGCAAACATGTGGCTATTGCAGACTAGGAAAAAGCCTTCCTGGCAGGAAAGTTGACTTGTTACTGGCTGAGCTGGTCATCAGAGGAGTCTTTAGCAGACAGGCCCTTGGGCTGTAGGTGCTTGATGCTGCAGAGGATGTTTTGGTGAGAAGGGTAGGTGCGAGAACATCTATTTGCCAGAGGGAGGAATATGTCTATGGTTAGACCTCCGTCACTGCTGCACAGTTGCCGTATGGACACCATACTGCATCAGCGCCAAGAACTCTTTGGTTCTGGTTGGTGTCCGTAAGTGAAACGCCTCTCTTGCCAGGTAATGCAGATCTGCAGAAACCACTGGGTTGACACTCTATGGGAGGGAGCACGGCACTGCGTGGGCTGCTTGGCACGTGGCAGAGTAAAAGCGGGTGGTCGAGAGCAAAGTGCTCGTCCACAGCAGAGACTGTTGAGTATCTTGAGTATTGCTGCTAAAGAAATCAAGGAGTGGGGATGGATCCTGATCCTGGGGAAAGTTTCCTGAAAGAGAACAAAAGTGTCTGAACAAAGCAGACATTTATCCTACAAGACTCCTTCTGCAGTCTGCATCCCAGGCTTTTGTTCGGAACAGTTTTCATATCCACCTCACTTGCAAGCTGCCTGCCTTGCCTGCCTGCCAATGGGATCTCATTGGCATTCTGCTTTTCTGCTGTAATCTCATGTTGTTAAGGAGTGTGATTTTTGTTCTTCGCTGTGCCGCATATAGAAAATTACGTAAATACCTTGGAAATCTTGGTGGGGAGGGAGAAAAAGAAGAAGGAAAAAAAAAAACAAAACACCAAACCCTTCCTCTGAGAAGCATTTTGACCATGTAAGCTTATGTCTTCCTTTTGGAGAAAATTCTGTTTAACATAGCAGGAAGGCAGATGTGCCTCTTTACCAAGACAGCCACAGACTGGCTTCCTAATGGTCCAGCTGTGCTAATGAGCAATTACAGACCAACACACTGAGCTGAGGTAGATTTGTTCTCCTAACAGTGGTTGCCCGGAGATGTTTTGGTAGGGGAGTGCTTTTTCCTCCTCTCCTCCCTGTGTTGAACTTGTGTCATTTCCATCTCCTTCCTCCTGCCCTCCTTTCCCTGGTAAATAGCTAATCACTTTCTAATTTGAAGCCATTTCATAAAGGTTGTACTTCTGAGATTCAGCTCCCCTGTTCATAACCCTGAAGTGAAGAAACCAAAGGATAATCCCAGGAGGGGGCAGGGGGGGCTGGTTTGTTTCTCCTTGCAGCACAGCGGTTTAGTTTCTCATTGAAAACTGGTATTTTCAGCAGTGTGCCCCTGGTACAGGGGGGAAATTGAGCTGTGGGTACAGAACCCTTTATATTGGGTTACTGCGAACGTATTTGAATTCCAAAATCCTTGATGACAGGGTCCATGCAAGTGCTGGGGGCAGCCAGACGAGCTCACCGGGGGGTGGACCACCGAGCCTGCAGTTCAGTGGAAACACTGCACAGACACCATGTTGCTCTTTGCCACATCGAAAGAGTGGCTTTTTTTTTTTTCTTTTAAAGTCTGAAACATATCAAATAATACAGTTTACTAAAAAGATTTTATCAGGCACACTTCCGTCTTTTCAGAAGGAGTGAAAATTTGTTAAATATGCTTGCAACTCGGGAGAGAGGGAATAAAACTTCAAACAGTACTGCTAAAAACAGTCTGGGCTGCTTTTGTTTGGACTTTCAAAACACAGCAGCTTAATGCCTCCATTGTTCACAGGGGGAAATATGCTAATTCAAAGCACATTTCCCATCAGAAGCCCTTTCAGTCCTGTCATCGTTGAGATATGAAGGATGATAAAAGCAGGGAGAAGGGGGAGGCCCGTATTATGGGAGCGTGGCTGCTGGTTATTGTGCGCGGGGAGCGGGGCTGAATAGAGCTGACGAGCCCGGTCACCCTTGAAGCCCCATGGCCCCTGAGCCGCATGGGTTCCCATGGGCGCTGGCCCCCCCGGGACCCCCCCGCCACTGCTGCCAGGGCAGGGGTCTTCAGGGGCGCTCCCCACGTTGGCCACCCCATCGCCGGCCAGGACAGGAGCGGAGGGGCTGCTGTCACCTGTCCTGCAGCCCTATAACCACGTATTTCTTTCTGGGTAACACAGGCAGCTACTTTCTGTTCACTTTAAGTGCAGTTTAAGCTGAAATAACTGATTTTTCTGTCAAGGCCTCCGTCGCTTCCTTTCCAAGTTGCTGATGCTTGCAGGGCGGTGGTGCTCGCTGGCTGCGTGGCACTGAGCTCCCTCAGTAAATAGGCACCTTCAATTCGGGAAACGGGTGCTGCTGCAATCGGGGTGGCTTTTTTTCTTCACAGTTAGCAGACAGAAGGGAATCTGTGAAATGCTACTTAGTCTGTTACGGCTCATTTATATGATTATATTTTAGGTTGAAATAAATACATTCATCAGTGTTTGGTATGTATGAAAAATCTGTAAGTGCTACTCTCTAAATACTGCATGACATATATAAAACCCTAGGGTTTTGGGGTTTTCTTCTCTTTCTTAAAAGTCCTGAAAAGATCTTCAAATGGTGGATTTTGTCTCAGGAGTCTGACCCTGTTGGTATGGAGCTGGGGAGGTGCTCAGGAGGACTACATTTTCTGTTTTCTTTTTAACAGGTGCTAGTATTATTTTACTGTAGAGAATTCGGGATTAAATGAACTTGAGGTTCTGATAATGTTGCTATGATATTTGCTTGGAAACTGTTCGAAATGGCAATGAGAATTTAGTTGTAGTTGTTTGTTTGGCTCTATAAACCTGCAGTGTACTAATGGCAAATTAAACTAAGAAAATGGGCTTTTGATTGCATTTGCAATCTGGTGATGTTCTGTCTGCAATAGAAGTATGTGCTACACTCGAACACACAATTAGTTTAAATATTTCTGAGGACCATAGCTGGAATTAAGTGGAAATACTTTTAAAGCTGTGGTTGGTCTTCAGTTTCTTCCCTGTACTAATAAACTTGCGAACAGGCAAATCGGGCTGGCTGATTTTGGCTGGGCCTGAGAAGCTGCAGTGTTTTTCTGCAACCTTTGGGCAAGTCTGTGATCTACAACGAGAGGAGCTCTACCCCGTGTTGAGCAACATGCTTTCGGTCACCTCCAGGACAGTGACCACGTGCTTGACATAGTACAGTTTTTTGATACAGATACACAGTTCCTCCTACGGACCAAAGAAAGGACCTTAGCCAGAGGCTTGGGTGTTGTTTCTGCCTTGTGCTTTTCTCCATTGTTTTAATTCCCCCCCCTGCAATATATCCATTTCTTCTCCCTTTCCCTGGTTCCTTAGCTCCTTTCTTTTCCTCTCAAAATGGTGCAGAAAGGTGGAGCAGATGATGGTACTTCAGGAGCGGGAGTGGTGATAGATACAGAAGATAATGTCTGTAGTACTACTGAGAGCAAAATGCCTGGCTCCATTTTGAATAACAAATGTGAGGGTCTACAGAGCAAACATGTAATGATAATGCTTAGTATTTACACTTGGGAAGCACTGAGTGCAAGAGAGATGGTTACAAATGTGTTGAAACCTAGAGAGCAGAAATAAAATGGGATGAGAATGATACAAGGAACAGATGAAGAAAAGTAGATGGTAAATGAATTTCACTCTGACTCATGACAGAGTGCAGAAATGATGCCTTTCAGCCATTTAAAACAAATTAATGTCATATTTGGAAAGAAACTGAGAAATGGGAATGTAACTAGGCAGTGTCAGGGTGGGATCGCTCAAAAGAGAGTCTGGGTGGTTTTCAGGCAGGGGGACTGGGGGCCATTTCAGAGGCCGGGATCCTGCTCCTGGAGAAGCCGCTCCTTCTGCACTGACTGCGGTGGGGGCCTGGCAGTTGTGCAAGCCTTCCTTTGTGCCAAGCCTCAAAACCTGCCGGGCTGCAGAATGGCTCTTCCCGCGAAAATGCTGAAAGGCTCCAAGCTCGAGACACTTAAATTAGGCAAGACAAAGTGTTGGAAATGTATACTCTAGGGAATAATCCTGTCCTGGCAAGGGATTTTACTTGACAGCCTATCTGGGAATCCAGGCTGAAAGCTGCTACTTTGTCCTTAACTCACCCTATAGTGCTTTTGTCTTGGAGCTCGCTTTGTATGCAGGATCACCCACTGCTGAGGTTCGGCAAAAATCAAGGCATGACATGATCCAGACAGAGCTCCAACCATGCTCGTTGTTGGCAGGTTAAGTCATTCCCTGCTTATAAGGTAGAGGGTGGTTTTTGTTTTTTTTTTTTTTTTTAAATTGTGCTGAACTCCCTGCATACTTAACTTTTTATGGGTGCAAGTGAAAGACCTGTTAAACACTTCAGCAGCCGTTGTTTGTTGTCCACTGGCGGCATTCTCAAAGGCATTGTAAAGTGCAGAAAGAACTGCTACTTTATACATGACTGGGGTCCCAATTGATGCAGCTAGAAAGAGGGGATTGGAAAAGCTACGCTAGTCGAAGTTGCCTGGCACGTATTTAGCTGATGAGTTAACTGGACACCCTCAAAGTGGACCTTGTTAATGTCCTGCCACTTTTCTAATGAGGCTATCTGCTCTTGCAAAGAATACAGTGATTAATTGGGGACCCTTTCGTTAGTGTCTTAACTGAGGATTTCATGACTAGTCTCTTGTGTGTGAACAGAAACTATATTTGCAATTCAACAGGTGGTCTAGGGCTGCATGACAGAACCAGTCCAGGATCTTCCCTAAAGTACAATTTAATTACACTGGAATGGGAATTTTCAGTATCGGGGAAACAGCTACAATAATGGTGACTTACAAGGTGCTGAAACTTTAAACGATTAATTTCAGTAGCTTGTACCAATCATTATTTTGATGCTTTCTTTTACGTCAACGTTTTGACTGCCAAATTACGCAGGCTTTTCAAAATGTTGACACACAGCTGCCCAATAATCCATGAGCGGGTCTTGGAGCAACGTACGGCTGAGCCTAGTGTTGCTGGGGCCAGCCTTTCAACCCGCCATACTAAGGTGAGCAGATAATGGTGCCTAAGAAATGGTGCTCTCGCTGCGTGGGTTAGCACTGCCACAAACTTCAGTTTGATGCTGGGTAACTTGGTTCTCGGCCCTGAAATCTTGAGCTGGAGGAGGCTGTAGCACTGGGATGGTGCTTAGTTGTGCATTCGCTATCAAACTTAATACCTATCGCATGAGACTCTAAATTAATTTGCATTCCTGGTTGTGGTTCTGATGATGCTGATAAGGTTTTCTGCTCAATAAAAATATGTATATAATCATATGCATATGTTTTCTTCATGTATATATGTATGCACACACACGCGTTTTCTGCATATGTATACACACGCACACATCTATATCTATGATTTATGCATGGAATCTCCTCATGAAATTCAGAAGGAGTCTTCATCCCTGTCTCTCCCCATGCCCCTCCACTGTGGGGCACTTTCTTGTAATGAGTGCCCCTGGTTTCTTTTTAGGGAGCTGTAGGGTTTTGTACTTCTTTATATTTCCCTGCTTTTTTCCATGCTTTGTGAAAAGACTGGACTGAGGCCAAGACTGAAGAACAAAACGAGCACTGAATAGATGAGAGATTGTAGGTGGGATGCTGAAGTCTATGCGAAGAGTGGGAGGGCAGTTTTGAAAATCAGAACTGGATGTAAAGTTAACACAGGATTGTCTGATTAAATCTGACTTTGTGGAGCAGAAGAATAAGTTCGTGTCAAGGCTGAACTCAGTGAAGTTTAGATTTATTTATAGATAGATAGAGAAAAAAATTCAACAGGTAGCCTCCCAATGCCAGTCCTGTCTCAAACTCTCATGTGTTTTGAGACTAAGCAGCTGTATTAGCAGGAGTGTATTATAATGATACCTTTGCTGCCTTCTGAAACTCTGGCAGGAGCAGCTCTTCTACAAGTACAAGAGGCACTTAAGTGCTAGCAAGTGTGACATAAACATCTAGGATGGTATTTCAGTATGTCCAGGTTTTTCGGAACTCTCGTTAGTCTTCTGAGATGGCAGTAGGCTTTGGTAACAGTGTTGGAGAAGAGGGCTCATAGCAAAAGCTAAGTAGATTGGATTGTCTTCAAGGCGCGGAATTAAGGGAATGAAGACAAAAGACCTGAGCATATCGTTTGCCTGCTGCAGTGCAGCGTTCCTGCTGCTGCCAAATGCATGACTCAAAGCAGAAGGATGGAGACACAAGCATGACAGCCACAAATCTCCCCTCTGTTGTGAAGGTGACAGAGAGAGAGCAAAAAAAAGGCGATTATGTGTTCCAAAATCAAGAACCTAGCCCTTAAAATGATGGAGGAGCATTTGGGGTACTGTTGAAGGGCTTTATATATTAGTCATGTATGTGAGGATGTTGCCACTGCTGAACAGAAAACATATATAAGACTGGGTAACTCAAAGCCTTGTTTTGCTCCCTAATTTTAAATTTAAAGCATTTGAAACTCGAAATGCATTACACTTGTAGGAAACTATATGTATTGCCATAAAATTTTTGAGTTGGAGTAGAAGGTAGAGACAGCCATCAGGGCTGGTGCTCTAAACATTGCTTGCTGAATGAAAGCTACTTCTGGGGGAGATGCTAGGATGTCTTTGCTTTTGTTTCCTATATTTCTGTGCTCTTTCAGCTGTAGTATAAATGGGCTCCAGTTTGTCAGCGTATTTCTTTCTGGGTTGCCAAGAGTGTCATGCTACTCCAGACAGCCTTGCAGGAGAGGGGTGCAGGAGGTGATGTTGCTTCCAGCTCAGTTTCAACTGTAGCCTATTTTGTTTTCATTTTTGTTGCTTTTCCTCAAAAGCCTTTGAGGTGGTTGAGATTCCCATGTTCTGTCTGTCAGGGTTATGAATTATTTTCCCCAGTCTGTTTTTTAGATACAAGTTTCTTACACCCAGGAAAACCTTACTAAAACCATTAGTTAGGATACAGAAATAATAGCTTTTTTTTTTTTTTTTACTTACTTCTGTGCTGTTGACTGCCTTTCATAAGCAGAAATAGACCTCCCAGCTACTTAATAACACCATCAACCTTTACTTCCGTTTTGACTTTGATTATAGCTCTTCAGGCTCTTTTCTTCGGTAGCTTTCACATCTCTGCTGTCTGAGTCATTTTTGAGACTAGGACTTGATGAGACTTAGCTACTGGAAAAGCCATACAGAACCATGTATTCACTTTTTAAGGTATTTTTTTTTCCCTTTGTGTTCCAAGTAAGAGTTAGCCATCCATGTATGTTCTGGATTTAAGTTGTTTATTGCTTTTGATTCTCGCCGGTGGCTGTGACTGCAGTGGACTAAAGCAGTGGTCCAGCTGGAAGCGAGCAGGCTGGCCAGATAGACGTATGAAACCCAACAACTGAACGACATCTACTTTGCCTGCTTGCTTGCTGCCAGGCATTTAGCTTGGCAGCAGTTACTGCCATCTTCACGTGGCTTTGCTGAGGGGGTCACAAGATGGGCACCTTCACACTGGTAAGGTCTGCTCACCTTGGTTGCAAAGATAACCACTGTCCATGCTTAAGCCTTTAGTTTTGCCTTTTCTACAGAAATGCAAGATTGAGATCCCTAAGTGCAGTGCAGAGTCATGGTTTTTAGTAGTCTACATTTTTTACTGTGGTAAAAGTGCAGGGTTTTCCCACTGTTATTTGTTCATTAATTTGGCTTTCATTTTCCTAGTAATTTAGGATGTCTGAAAGAATGGGCCCCACTTGCCAGGTGTATGACTGCTGCACAACTTAAAAGCTTGTGGTCATGCTTTGACTTTATCCGCATGGAAAATTTGCCTCCTTTTGCATAAGCATTAAGATTGGGGTTTATACTCAAGTCTTAGGTAACTGGTCTAAAGCTGGTCTGAAAATGAGCAATTACATTGAGAGACACACCAAGTGGCTGTGTGTCTGTTTGTTCTTTCTCTTGAATATTTTTGCATATTTCCTTAAAAAAAAAGTATTCTACAAGTTGTCTTTGAAATTAGTTGTTTGGAATACATGTCAGTCATGTTTGAAGGACAGTCTCTGTATTTTAACTTCTGAGTCTTGGATCTCACAGGCTACTCTTAAATTGCTCTTGAAGTATGTGAGAACACTCTTTATTACAGCTCTGTGAAGGCTTTGTAGAAATGGCAAGTGTGTATTCATCTCCTGAAAGCTTGTGAAGGATTTGCTGTAGCTTATGATAGAGCCTCTCAACCTTCAGGAATGTAAACTAGATTCAGTGACATTAAAGATGGATGTTCAAAAGGAATTGACACATGAACAGAGTTGGGTTTTTAATACCTTTTTTAACTTGTGCAGTTGTGATATTTTACTTGACTGAGCAAAATGATTAAATGTTTTTTAAAAACCTAGATAAAATAGATTAAACCCTCTTTTTTTAAAACCGTTTTGTAGCAAATGTGACTTGGTCTGCAGTGTCTTCTCATTCTTTGCTCCACTGCTGTTCATCGTGAGGTTTGGCTATAGACTCAAGCTGTGCCTTAGCAGCAGAAGCCCTTACTGCTCAGCCCCGCTTCTCATTTTCATTTTGGTCCGCAAATAAAATGCTGGGCTGAACTCCTGAAATGTAACTACCCGCCTTCCTGGTTGCTGGTTACCTATATCAGCCTGGTCTGTACACCAGGTTTTGCTGAGTGTCAGTCTTCAAAGAATTTTTTGTAATTTCTGCCTTGGTGGCTTTGTCTTTTGCCATGTTGTCACAGGCATAGACTTGATGTCTCCCAGTCTCATCACATATTATGAAAAGGATGCATCTGATTAAGGGACAACTTGCTGGCTGAGATTAATGCTCGAAGCGCAAGATCAGCACCCATGTTAGCACTGGAGGAAATAGCATAGAGTTTGGTTTATCTGCTGTATTTATCAATAATGGGACAGAGGTTTGAAGATTAAGAAATGACTTAGGATGATAAGTGCTTAAAACCCGTCGTATATTACAGCAGTCTGGAAGGTAGTAAGAAGGGAGCGGCGAGAACTTTACACTCATGCATCACTTGAAGCTTTTAGAGGATGATATAGTAGGTAGAATTAATGCTTCTGAATACTTGAGATTGATGGCTTCTGAAGTTTTCAGTTCAAGCTCTTGTTGATTCTGGTATTGCGCACTGACATTTTCGTTGCTTGTTTGGGGAAGGGGTTATCCTTGGAGAAAGTAGGGGAAATAGTCTCCCAGCCTGTTAGTTCTGTGTAAATCATCTGCTCTGAAGTTCTGAGCCTGCCTAACAAAATCTGCTTGCCAGCAGGAAAGGTATGCAGCTGTTGGAAGGAGCAGGCCTCCCTGGTACAGAGCGGAGGGCTTTGTTAGTGGGTTTCCTCCGGGGACAGTCAGTAACCAAAGGTTGTGTGTAATTTATTTGCTGTTTAAAGGAAGCAAATGCCAGATGATGTTTATATTTGCTGTGTGTTTATACTGATAAGCGCATTAATATTATGCCACTTGAATTAGTTTTTGAACAGGCCTTTTGTAACTGGGGGTAGTCAGAAGAGAGGTTTCAACCTTCTAAACCTTCCAAAGTAAGCAAAGATCATTAAGAAATGGAGGTCTAGACTATGAGAGCAGGGAGCAGAAGTACCGACTGAACAATGGGAAGTTCCAAGACGGGAATTTTAATGTCAAAGGCAATCAGCTGTTTTGACCAGTGACTAAAATTTGCATGACTTTCAGCAGGTAGGGTGTATTTGCTATGGGTTTTCAATTTTATTGATGTTAAATGGGCAGAAAAAAACACTCTTTGTAGGACATTTTCTTTGTATAATCATTATCCCAAATGTAAAGAAGTTGTCTTTCCTTTCTTGACCATGGGAGTTGAACAACTTTTAGTAATGGTTAAAAGAATACAGCAAAGACATTACCTACAGTTTCACCTTTCAGCTGCTTCCTTGAAGGAGTGCGTTTGCAGTACATGGTCTTGCTGGGCAGGATGTCAATATGTGTATGGACTGCTGTGTGGGCATTGGAGAAGGAGTTTGGAGAAATACGCCTTGCACCTGGGTCGAGGTCTCTGCCAGAGCTGCTGATTTGATTACCTTCAGGAACCCAACCCATTGCCTTGTGTTGGTTCCTGAGGCTACTTCATCTCCTCCGCAAATTAACTTCACCCTGCTCATAAAAAAGGTCTGCTGAGGTGGGAGCTTCAACTGCAGATTTTTCCTGGACTCCAAGAAAGCTTTTTAGGCAAATGCTTGACATCAAGTTTTGATGCTGTGATATCAAACCTTAGGATAAGTCCAAGACGTCTCGGCAGCTGGGCTGAAGCATATGTCTGAGCAGTAATGCCCAAAGCAAAGAAACAACTATGGTGACCATGGTGAGAGAAGAGGATTTGTGCACTGATTTCTTGCAAGAGAAGGGAACTTTCTCTAAAGGTTGTGTCTGAGTTTTTTTGTGCTTTTCACTAGGCATCTATACAAATAAAAATGCGCAGTAAAATTGTGGGTGTAGTAACTTTAACCAGAAGAGGCTGAACTGCAGCTACAAATCTTTGGACTGCTTCCCTCTTCCCACTCTCCTGGTTGAATCTGTTGTATGAAACATGCAGCGTGTAGGTTTTAACATCCCCAGCATTTGCTGAATCTGCTAGGCATCTTTGCAAAATGGGCTGCGGCGACTGGACCAGCAAAGCCTGCCAGACCGCAAAGGCCATTACTCCATGGTTGCTCCATCATCCTACACGCAAAAAGGGGTGCCTTTGGGCATGTCTGCCCTGTGCAGTGTGGTGCGCTGTGAGGCTGCTGGGACAAGGAAAGTGATAGGCAAGGTTAATTAGCCTCAGTACAGTACAGCCTTAAATATGTCAGTTATCTGGGGGTTTGGAAAGTGAATAATACCCCTATGTGGTGTTGCTGCTCTCTGTGGCTCCCCAGCATGGGGCTGTTCAGAACAGGCTGGGGACACCTAAAGTCGCCTCACGCGGTGCTACATAGACGTGTCCCGGTTTTGTTGCTCCCAGAGCCAGGTTAGTAGAGCTTGTAGGTCGTGCTGCAGCCTGTCTGGATTTAGGGGAGTGATCAAACATGTGCTTAACAGCAACTCTGCACTCGCTTCTAAGCATGGCTTTAGGTCTGCAGTGGCAGACATCCTTTTAAAACCCAAGCTGTGTTTTCTTAAACATTTTATCTTTTAAAGTATTGCACGTGCATTTTAGATCAGTTGAGCTTGCTTCCTTTCTGCTTGCTTGGACTTTTTTTGTGCATTTTTTCCCATTGTGCTTGCTAGTCAGAGAAGGAATTTAAATTTTCCATGTACATATATATATATGCCTACTTTTGCTTTTATGCTTCTCTCACACAGTCTTTTGCCGTGGATGAGGCGGAACTTACTCGGCAAAGAAAGCAAACAGAGGGAACAGACCCATCGCCCCCCGCCCCTTGAAAGAGCAGAGGGCATGTGGAATAAATCAAAATGCGAAGCATAATAACGAGATCCCATGGGAAAGGCAGCTTTGCGATTGTGTGCCAGCGTGCACTCCCCTTAGAGACAGCGGCCAGGGGGCTTGCCCCATGGCAGCCCGGAGGCTCCTTTCTTTCTCGTCCGCATCTCCCCTCCCAACGTCACCAATCCATTCACTGCCAAGCGAATTGATTAACATTCGTCAGGAGCCTTGGGAGACAGGGGGGAAGAGGGGGAGAGCAGAGGGCGAGGGGAAGGGGGCACGAGCTGGTGATGCCGGTCACCACGACGCGGCGAGCCGGGGCACGGTCGGGCGCAGGATGGCTATTTTATAGCTGGGGACCGCAGTGACGTATGGCTGAGCGCTTGCTGGCACGGCTCCTCGTGGACCAGTCAGCGGAGCGAAATTGAAGCTGACAAGACTTCTCTGGCATTTTGGAAAGGACTGTAATCGACTGTAGGGCAGAACAGAGCCGCTCAATCACCGCCGCTGTAAATAGGAGACGGAAGGGAGTGAGAAAGGAGGCGAAGAGAAAAAGTGCTTGCTGGGGGGGGAGGGGGGGGCGCATTTTTGGTGGATGGTATGAAGCCAGCCATGGAAACTGCAGCGGAGGAAAATGCAGAACAAAGCCAAGAGAAAAAAGGTACCCAGGGGTCTAACAATAGCCTGTTTAAATCTTTTCATTCAGGGGGCTTAAAGAGGTTTAGGCCAGTTTTGTCACTTTTTCAAATAGCTCTTAAACAATCATTACTGCATCTTCGGGCTTTCAGCCGTCCTTTCCTGCATGGCTTGACAACAAATTAATAGAGCAACAATCTTTCTGTCTGCGTCTGTATTTGCTCTGAATCTGTCCTAACCCTACCCAAAATGATGTTTGCGAAAGAAGTCTTGTTATTGCTGCGTCTTTGATGGATTTTGGTAAATTTGGTTTACAGAGGTAGCGTGTGCCTGTGTGTTTGGATGTCATTTTCAGAGCCTTAATCTGGTGTTTTCATCGAGACTAGCCATGTAGCAAGGCTTTGCAATGCAGTGTGGGAGACCTAGGTTATAATAACACATAGTAGATTATAATATCACACGACCTTCGTGTATTTAGCTTGGTGCCCAATGGTACTCTTATTTTTAAATTCCTTTTCTGTGGTGTAGTCTGGCAAATTTTGCTTTTGTAGAGATCTGCCTGCGCTATGATAATGAGGAATAATGCAATGAGTTTCACAACATTAGGTTTCAGGATGTGTTAATCACCGAGAATTGCTGCTTTATGGAGAGAATGATTCCATGGTAGTGGTTCTGCAGTAGGGAGAAGGGCAGCACAGAAGGAGAGGTGCTTCGTCCATCCCAGCCTTACAGATGTTTTATTTGGTCTGGAGTGCTGAACTTCAGAGGGTAAATTCAACTAGCGAAGGGTGTTTTGTTTCTGCATTGTATAATTTATGCCAAATAAATGTCCCTCTTCAGTGTAGCATACTACTGTCTAAATGATACAGCAGTAACAAAACTACTAACATTTCCACTGCTTTTTTACATGAATCACAGTATACTTTTGAACCTGTTGTGTGTCATTTAAAAGCAATCTGAGTATCTCATAGGCATAAGGAGCTGGTACACAACTAAGACACTTCCCCAAGTAGAATTGTTTCATTTATTGTTAAACAGTTCAGATATGAACGTAATGATAAATCCCAGTACTGTCCAGTACCAGATTTTGTTTTCCTACTTTGAATCTGATTCCTCCTACACACTTTGTATAATTCAAACCTAGCTTCAGTTTCAAGTAAATGAAATTTGTCAAGTGATTAGACATAGTACTACATAATCTCTTAGGGATTTCATAAAAGGAGGTCCGCTGATGAGAGATTAAACTCTGAAAGCCATTAGTGTATATGGACAATAACCCACCTCACTGCAGATTTTGAGTAATTAATGTACAAAATGTCCTAAATACCTTGACTATAAAACCACCTTGAACTCGTAGATCATTCTTTAAAAATTAGAGCAATTTTTTCCTTCTGATTGATGAGTTTCTTTTAAACTGATAGAACTCATGTACAATAAACACCAAAGAAACTTATCCGTATGCACTAGCAGCTGTGCAAAATGAAATGTGTTGCTGAGTATGTTTATGATGAGTTTATGGTTCCCTTTTATTTTGGCAAGGATGAAAGCACAACGTGTAGAACAGTAAATCTGTTACCAAGTCAAGGTGGTTGATCTGTTGCTTCCATAGGATGCAGGCAGAGGAATTTTCTATCTTAATTTTACTACCATTTCCTAGTTTTTCTGTGATAATTTTATACTGTGGATCTGTTACATAGGTATGTGTATGTAGCACTTTGAGGCTTTGTTCTTGCCAGTTCCCTAATTTCTGAAAGCAACACATGGTCTCTCGCATTACACTCTTTATTCACTTAAATTCCCAGTATGTTTCACAGCAAATTAAAATGCAGAAAGCTGAAACAGTCCTACTCCTAGTTTCAAGAGCAAAATAAATAGCCCAGATCCCCCTGCAGAGTTACTGCCGTGAAGCGGTGATGTAAGAGGCATATTTGGTTTTGGGGGGCAGATTTTCCAAAGACCTAAGACTGTTGAGCCTAGTCGGGTTTTTAGATGGGCTCAGCAGGCATCAGGTACCTCTGAAATGGCAGTATTTTTCAAAAGGGCTCTTTCACCAGCAGCTCTCATGGAGAAAAATGAGCTTTTCCTTTGCATGAAGAAACTTCCAGGAAAATGCTGCTGCTTCATTTTGGGGTACAGAACAGAAGGTGACTCCTTAAAAAATGTGTCCATTCACTGTCTGAACTGGATCTCTTGCTTGCTGTGCCTTACATGCTTGCCAGGCTTGCAACATTTGCCTCTTCCTCTAAGATCCCACCTGGTCTTAGTGTAATGGCTGTCCTTTATGAGATGTCCTAGACTCAGTCACAAGGGAACCGTCACAGCTTGAAGCAATCAAAGTGCTATCACAAAGTGTTTTAACTCTTCCCCTCAGAAACGAATTACAAAGTCCAAGGAGATAAACCAACATCTGAATGCGTTTGGGGGTTGTCGCTATTGCTAAGACTGAGCAAGAGAAGATCCTGAGCCTTTCACCTTGGGTATTCAGGTTCACACACGGCATGCTCTGCACTGCCAAGTTCTGGGGAAAGTATCTGCATTTAAATAATAGCAAATTGTACTTTTAAGCTAAGAGGTTTTTTCCCTTTACCGGAATTTTAAACTACAGGTTTCCAGGTTGTGTTTTTTAATGCAATGACCTCCTCAATGATGTACTGTGATTGTATAGAATAAATACTTGAAGAAAGTTGGGGTAGGACTGCATGCTGCCTGTATAGAGGGCTCCCTGTACGTGGGAGAACGCTGGAGAGCAATACTCCTCGAGCACTTGGGATGAGCAGCGAGATCCGTTTTCAGTTCGAGCACTTAATACAGTCGGATCTGAACAGTGGTGTCGCATAGGTACTGGTTTGTCTTTCCCGTCCCTGTGGCAAATGTGGATGGCCAGCTATTTAGGATTGCAGTGTAGCTGAGACAATTTACACAAGCTAATGTGCTTTATGAATCGTTACTGATTGATAAATGGAAATCATTGATCTTACTTAGATTTTTAAAGTTTGCTAAATTGCATATGATTTCCAGTTTTATATTTTAATAATTATTTTCATGAATCCCCTGCCTGATTCAGGCAGTGATATTACCCAGCTGATGGATTCAGTGTTTATCAGACGTTTGTTTCTCTGCACCGAGATGAGTGGCTGCTGCCCCAGTTTTTTTAATTGGAAATGGAACAACACCCATGTTGATGGAGATAAGAAATAAGTCAGCTTTATACTGCATATCAGCAGCCCTTGTCAGAGGAGAACACCATGAGCAAGCTGAAGCAAAATGTTTAACAGATACTTTACAGAGCTGCAGGACAGATTGGATGCATTTTAAAGATGAAGGCTTACAAATTATTAAAAATGACAGGATTTATCTTGCAGGCATTAAATTAAATCAAAACGTGAGGACTGGGCAGGCAGATTTACTGAGGCAGAATAAATAAGAAAAACGAAATGCCGTTTTGCATCAGCAGTGAAGGATATAGATCTTGATACACATTAACAGAGACAAGAAGTTTCCCTTTTCATTTAACGATGAGAAATACTACCAAGTTGCAGAATTCCAAAACCAAAATAAAACCCGACTGTGGATGACCATGGTGAATTCACCAGTTACACGTGGGAGGATGGAAGAAAGCCATTACACTAGAATATAGTTTTCTTGTATGAATGCATACAATGTTCAAATTGCATATGCTGTGCTGAGGAATAATGGAAGGCAGCCTGACCAGCTGTACCAAGGGTTCCTTTTAATTGGCTCTTCCCTACTAATGTGCTTTTGATGAAAGAAGACCTCATGCTCAGGAATAGCTGTGAGCTTTATTATTTTCATTGTATATGAAGCAATCTTTCCACTTTTAAACCCTAAATAGACAAGTATATGCTATTCAGAAATAGAAAGAAAATAATTCTCATAAACACAACCATAAAACAGTATGCGATGGTGTAAATGAAGCTGCCAAAGTACGACGTGAGAAAGGAGTGAATTAACGAACAGTTCATTTCACTTTTAGTGAAGTTCTTTTTACGCAGTGAGCTTACGACATTTTGATGCATCAGATGTATTTTTCATTACAGCAAATTGAAAAAATTGACATTTTATATACGTGTTATGATTATTAATGAAAATTTTCAGATGAACCCCCTTAATGTTAGGCTCACAGTGATTATCAGAGCTGTCAAGCTGTTTAAAGATTTTTAGCATGTTGCATATTTTTTCCCCTTTCGAGCAGTTTATTGGTGTTTCAGATCCCTTGAAAACAGTAAGTGCTTTAAGTATAAGTCCCTGAAGAATACGACTATAGGAAGAGAGGTCCAGCCCAGGGAGAATCTGGGACACACGATATTCTGGGGATAATAATTTGGCAGGCTTAGTGATTTAGGTTTTAATGAATAGGATTTGGTTTCTAAATAGGAGGGGGTTGAAAAACACTGGGAGAACGTACTCATACTGGTCTGAATGACCTCATGAAAGCAGAAAACCTAGACATATGTGCCATAGGATACGGTAACGGGGGCGGGGGAGAACCCAGATGGCACTGTACGTGCATAATGGACTCTGCAGTGGGAGCAAAAGGGCTGAAGAGGGGAGCGAAGAGGGGTGGGGGAAGTCCCCTTTGGTTACTCTGACCCTTCCTCATTTTCTGGCCAGCCTTGCTCCTCATGCAGTATTCATCACCAGATCGCCAGATCATAAATGACCGAAGGACGACTCTCTCTTTGCTCCTGTGGGCTTCTTTGTCAGCTGCGACAGATGAATGTTGTAACTGTTTGTTTCCTCTAAAACCATACGCTAAAGGCAGCAAGCGTGAGGATGTTGGGCACTGGGAATTTTATCACAGGTGTGCGAGCTGATTCATCCCAATGAATATTGAACCCCACAGTCGCCATCAGTGTGCCTGCGTGGTGTGAAACGAAAACGTTGTCAGTTCTGTAGATGCTGCGTCTGTGCAGGGTCTTGTACAACCTGGTTCAGCCAGGAGGCCTCGAGCTGCATGAGCTGGGCTGTGCGTGGAAGGTGGTGTAACCTAGACCAGGAATGCAATCAGTGTAGTTAGTTCCTCAAAAAGCAAAAGATAAAGAAGTCATTTAAACCTAATTCCTTTCCTAACTATTTGGGGGACAGAGTTAAACTCTTAATTCGTATGTGCTGTGTGCAGTAGTTGTTTTGCCACTGAAGCCTGTGGGGCTTTTGGCCTGGTGGTGATTTTGCGTGAGTGGGCCTGGGTGGGTCCCAGCGAAGTCACCAGAAGATACTCTTCAACGTCAGAGGTCGTGCCAGGTGTGCAGTAAGGGCTCCCAAACAGCCATTGCGAAGTGGCTCTTGGCAGAGCAGTGGAAAAACTGAGGTCCCTTATGGAGTTTGAACCAGCTTCTAAGGAAGGGAGCCCTGTTACGGCAAAACCAGAAACTGCTAATTAAAAAACCCCAACTTCATAGAATATTTTCACTTACAGAAATCGTGCTACAAAGTTCACATGCTATCCCCAGGTTTCAGGGTTTGATGTTTGTCCCGCAGCAGACAGCAGTGACTTCACCAGTGCCCCCCCAGGCTAAGGCAGAAAGCCAGCTGCCTGCTCTGCTGCTCTGAGCAAGTGGGTTTCGTAGCCACTGCAGGAGAAATCTCAAATTGTGGGTTCAGGCCTGGTAGGATAAAATCCTTTTTGTGCCAAGGGTTTGGTCTAGATGCTGCTGCAGTGCAAATGAAGAATTATTTTCTTCCCGGAAGTCTTTGCAGCTGGTTGTTTTTAATTGATTTATTTTTAAATCTGAATCTGTTACCAGTGTCCAGTAAGTATCTTCAAAAAAGCAGGGAGCAGACAGTTGGGACGGAGGGGGGAGACCGTATGCAGTGCTAGCACGGAATTCCGTTACCTTCCATTTTGTATCCAGTTCAACTGTTAATGGCATTCCTTGTGATCTGGTAAAGAGGATTGTTCCTGTGTAAGCAGAGGGAGGTGATACCATCCTAAGTGTGCACAGCATTTTGGAACAATACTTTCAAGACATTTTGAGTTTGGTTATGCTTACAAGGTGTGGAATTTGCCTTTCCTAAAAGGAAGGGTAAAGCATACAAAACAGAACAATATCTTTTAGGAAGAATATGCTACCTGATACCTGCTTGCTGGTTTGCGGGTGAGTGGCAGAGGGGAGAAATACCAAGCCGCAAATATCCTTTAGAGAGCCTTTGACACTAAGTTTGCATTCCCAACCCCAAAAGACTGTTTTAGTATTGGAGGCTATTTGCCAGTGTAGGAGATGAAGAAATTCTTGATTCAAATCTCTAGATCCAACATTTGGATTCGAGGCCAAGATTTTTTTCTCTTCTTCATGTATTTAAATGTAGCTGTGCCAAACTCCTCATTGCAGCAGCAGCAGCAGAACCACAGAAGAGAGGGACCAGGTCCAGGTCCTTACTAGCTCCTCACAGGCCAGAAATTTACGGCATTCCTACTACCCCGGGCGCCCCCCCCCCCCACG
>JAVKLA010000057.1:18445363-18505307 GCA_034782735.1 Sagittarius serpentarius | reverse complement strand
CCGGCGCGGCCCGCTCGCCTTCCCCCCCCCCCCGCCCCCCCCCCCCCCCAATTTGTCTCTGATCTACTCTACAGCAGATGGGTTTTCAGCATCGTAACCTTCACTTCTTCCACCTGCCAAAATGCTGCTCAGTCGGATTTATTTTGGCCAGAGGTGACGGTTACTTTTTCATTTAGCCCTACAAAGTAGGACTTTGGTACATTTTAACTAAAGATCTGTCTGTCTTGCCCTGGCAGCCTAACAAAGCCATAGCGGTGCCGAGGGGGGACATGTAGGTTCAAAAGTGGTTTGATGTTTTGCCATTGGCCTCTTTTGGGGGGCTCGGAAGCCTGTGCTGATGAGCGTGTGATGAGTGTGTGAGTGGGTCAGGTGAGTTAATGCATGTGGGGTCTCATTGCTGAGCTTTGTCTGTCCTCTGAAAAGATGAGGAGAAGGATAACTGCTCTCCTTCACTGTAAACCTGGAACAAGTCTGTTTTAACATACTTGGTCCAGCTTTCTGTATGTGAGCAGAGCCTGTGTGAATTAACACCCACAACTTTTTTTTTTTTTTTTAACGTAAGAAAGTGACAGAGCAAATTCCTGTGTTTGCCCTACCTCTACACGTGACAATAACCATTTTCTTTGACAGATTTAGGGTCTTTTAAAAAAACAGGTAATGTGTTTTTTCCATGACTTTGTCGTCTTTACTTCTAGAGCAGAGCTCTTTGCCATGGGCAAAGAGAGGGAGACGAGAGTGGGTGGGGGGAAGGGCTTCCTTACTTGTTTAATTCAAATCCTAGGCGGAGTTTTAGCTATTCAACCTTTCTTTACATCTGTGTGAGCATTTCCCTGTCCATTGTCCCTCCCACCCCCTCCCTTGATTTGTAAGGTGATATTGTTTCTGAAACTACAGCCTGTTTTTCTGGGTTCTTATTTTTAAAGTTAAATGACTGAAAGTACTGAACTAAAACTTGCTGGTGACACTGACTTTTTACCACCTAAAATTGGCAGTGATCACCAGACCAGAAATGGAAATTGGCAGGTACCACTGGATGTACAGGAGTTCAAGGCCACACCGGTACCATCATGTGCCAGCATTGAGAGGCAATATTAGTCCTTTGGGGATTCAAGGTAAATAAAGGGCTGGGTGAAAGGGAAGTGGAGAGTTCAGAAATGGTAGTAGCTTAAACCTAATGCTTTGCACTAGTCCTAACAATTTAAGATAAATGTTCTTCTGTTTTTCTTGTTTTGTTTGTTAAGGCTGTAAGGAGTCTAGTTCTTGCGTATGAATACTTGACATAAATTTAAATTTGGTTGCTAATGCTTGAAAGACAATAATGTGCGGTGGGGGACACCTCCCTTTTACCTGTGCTGCCCCATTGCTTCAAAACTGTTTACAGATGAGATGGCATAGTACAGGTTTTGTGTGCAGGCGAATCTATCAAACTGATCAGCCACAAATGCAGTAATTGACACTAAAGCAGTGACAGCACGTGTGATTCACTGGTCTCCTACAGTATGCTTCCTAGACAATATTCCGTGGTTTTGTTTACATTTTTCCCTTGCTAGAAGCAGTAAGTGCATATGTCAGAGCCTAAAGGAGGATTTCAGCTGAGGCTTTAAGAGTCGTTTGGTGATTCCACATGCCTATCCTTTTGATACCTGGATTGAGTCCTCAAAAGATCCTGTTTTATTTTCCTGATGCTTTGTTTTAAGAGTTTGGGGGGGCATTTAGTTTTGAAGCATCTCAGAGAGGCACCTGAAATCAAGCACCCAATTGATTGCATTGGAAAATTCCAGTCTGACTGAAGATTAGCACAGTGAAGGATATAAATGCTCAGAGATACCGTTTGCAGCTAGCTCTATCCAGCACACCTCTTCTCTTTATGGAGCTGATTCGCTGAAGCCTGCTTGTCAGCTTGTTTGCTGGAGATGCCTGCCTCCGCATCAAAGACTTCAACAGCAACTGCAGGGAAATATTAACAAAAGCTTGCTGCCTAATCCTTCCCTTTTCTGTTATATTTTCACACGTTTGTTCTTTAGGATTCAAATGTTTATGTATTTCAGATTTTTTTTTTTTTTTTTTTGGGTCGCTTGGGAGTTTTTTTGCAAATACTTAGGTTGCAAGTCATGATCTCCATCTTCAATATCAGTATTCATTTTGGCCATATTTTATGATAAATGACCTGGGTGACAGACTCTGTGCTTCCAGAAGACATTGCCGAACTTTAGATCAGTGCACGTGGGATATTTCATAGATGGGAGAAATGCTTCAGGAAGGAGCAATAGTTTGTGAACGCTACCTTCCTGGGCTGTGGAGGACGTGGAAGAAGCAGGCAAGGTGTCCGGTTATCGGGGTCTTGTGCCCCTTCAGCTGTCCCCAGTGATGAGACACATCCGTATGTACTGCACGGATGAGCCAGGATGCAGAGGAGACACACAGCCTTCTGTCGCAGCAGCTGGGAGTCTGGCACCTAAAATGGTGCTAGAAACCCTTGTTTAGGCAGCTGAACCCTATTCAGGCTGCCTTGGGAATCTTCCTCAAATAACATGCAGGTAAATGTGGAGCCTGTCATGGAGGAGTTGAAGATGAATGGGTTCTTTCTAATGGGGGGAAAAAAAAACCCACGAACAAAGCCCAGATATATCAATTCAAGGGCAGATGCTTTAAATGCCTGCACTTAAAGAAATTAAAAAGTTTTTAGGCAGCAATGAAACTGCTCTGAACAGGTCTTGAGTAAGACCAATCTGCCAGTGATGGATTAGCCACAGTGAAAACTTTGCTCCTTTCCCTTAGATTGGAGGGAAAATGTCACTTCAGTCACAACACAAGTCACAGCTGTAACATGCCTCCCTTCAGTACTGGCATACAGCTCCCCACTGCTGGGTGGCATTGGCTACTGTGCTGAAATAAACTCTTCATTTCTTTGACAAGCCACGTTATTTCTTGGGTGCCTTTGCAGTGCGGATATTTCTACTTTGCCTCTTCTGTTAGTGTCTGAATGGACATCACTAGGAGAGCACCTCAGTGGCAGTCCTCGTGGCATCCACCTCTTCTCCCAGGGTCTCCACGAACAACATGATCTCCTTTCCCCATTTTAAGCTTTAATCTGGCACTTGAGCAACAAAGAAAGAGTCAGCGTGGGATATTCACTGCGGTGCTGGAGCCAAGACATCCCCAGAACACCTGCAAGCTTAATGAGCCTTTCAAAATGCCTACACCAATTTTTTTCCCAGGGAGCAAAGTACCATCTTTTTCTTTAGTAAGAGAAACTTAGCAATGGTTGTTTAACATAGCTTAGCTGTAGGCACTCTTCCAGACTGAGTGGGCGTTGTTTGCTTCATGGGAATCTTTTTTTTTTTTTCCTTTTCTTTTTTTTTTCCTCTTAACTTGCTTCCCCCAGATGCTGGGAGGTGTTTCAGCTGTTTTGTGAGTGCATGAGGGCATGCGAATGTGGAGTATCTCACTGAAATAGCCTGGTCCCTTACTGAAGCAAGCTTAAGTTTTGAAAATGGTGTGGTGGGGACTCAACTGGGAAAATACCTGCAGGATAGCTGTTGCAGGGCAAAGGACTTCTGCAGTTTTGGTTCACGTTTCTTACCGCTTCTCTAGTTCCATAGTTAGGTAAACATCTGGGAAAATCTTGGCAGCGTCGGTTGTCTCTGAAATGGAGAATTTACCTTCTTCTGAAACTTAGATCCACCAGGCTGAAATCCCCACACATGCTGATTTTGGTCCTCAGCTCTAGGGAGAGGGAAGTTGTGTTTCTGTTTGCTTCTTTGTAGCTAGGGAGGAGTCAACTGGGAAAGGAGTCGGTAGCGGTGGCTGAAATCCAGTGTGGCCAAAGTCTTGCTCTCCTGATGAGTGCTGAAGGCTGACGGAGAGTGAGGTGAGTTACAGCTGCCAGAAAGGTGGAACTAAGAGTCTCAACTCCAGTCTTCCAGGTAAGATACTTGCCCTTGATTAAAGTAAAGTCAGCTTTAAAAATGGTGTCAGCCAAGTACAGGTGGGTCTGGAGGATGGTTGAATCTAGGAAGCCCAGGTGTCCTTACAGAAGGTTTCACAGAACTGCTGAAGTAGCCCACGGGACTGAAGTGCTGAGGTGCTTTTGGACCTCCCCCAGCGAACCTGTCTGGACCTTCAGACATTTTTGTATCTTTGGCAGTCTGCCCATCACGTCTTCTGTTTTACCTCTTTGGCTTGAGTTTGTCCAAAATAATCACCTGGGCTGGCACCTACTGAAGCAGCAGTTCTTGCATGTTGACCTTACTGAGTGTTTCTCCAAGAAGGCAAAAATGCATGAAGCGAGGGGAGGGGTGTCAGGGTGAGGGCAGAAAGGAGGAATGTCTTCAGGCACGTTGAGCAGTGAGTTGTTGATACGTCAGCCGAGAGTCACAGCCGCAGTTTGGACCAGAGGCTGCCCTTGCTGGTGCAGCGTGTTTGCACTTTGAGCTCTGCGTGTCAATGAGCCCTTCCACATGCTCAGGCTGTGCAAAAGTCCCAAGGGTTATTTTGGATAATAAAACACTAGAACGAGTCTCCAGGAGGAATAATGCCAAAGCTTATATCAGTACTGCTTGAGCTATTCCTTATGCGAGAAGTCTCTTTTTAAATCACCTACTTTTTTTTTTTCTGTAGAAGCAGCTTAGAGTTAAAAAACATCCATTGTGAGGGTTTCCCATATAAACCTGTTCAAAGTAAGGCCTTTTCCAAAGCACAAATAAGGTATTTTTCTTCTGCTGTGGTTTCCCCTGTTTCATGGGCCAAAAGTAAAACAGAGAAGACATGAATTAAAATAAACAAACTTTTGCTTGACCTTTGTCCAAAAGCAATACAAGCTGGACAAGAGCAATTCTTTCATCCCGCTGTCTGATGGGGCAGCGGTGTTCTTCCCGTGCAGGTCTGACTCCTTGCTCTCACACAGCCGACGCCTGGGATGGGTGCATGCCGTGAGCATGGATGCAGTGATTCATATTTCATAGACTGGACTGTCTGAAAAAGACGCCTTCAGAACACCTGTGAGCTTCATGAGCCTTGCAGAGGCTGGGAGTGATACAGGTGGGGAATGCGTGTATTTCAATAAATTTGAAGAAGATAAATTAGATAAGGCCTGTAAAAGACCATTCGGATCATCTGTCCTCACATGAAACAGGTTTGATTCCTGCAGTGGGAATGCTAATTTTTTTTCTATAAGAAGTGCCAGTTTGGGCCTGAGATGTGAAGAAAAAGGAGGGTTGTGTTTACTGCTGTCTGTTCTTAGAGTCTTCTCTGTGTCATTTAACAGCGTCCAGAAGAGAGAAATCTTGCCTTGGTAAAATAGCCTTTTCTCCAATTTGAACATCTTGTTTTCTTTAGTGAAAGGAAAAAACCCAGCTTTTTCTGTTGATGAACATTGATAACCTCTGCAAGGGGTTGTTTTGGGTTTTTTTTTGTTAACCATGTTAGAAGCAAATGTGCTTGATTTTAAAGCTATGCTTACTGTATTTTTGCTGGAGTATTAGGAGCAGCTTATTATCATTACTCATACAGTACCACAGAGATACTTGGTGCTTTGTGGATTTAAAAAGGGGTCTGCTAATGGTGCTTCCAGGCTGTGAGGTGCTTGTTGTTAGTGCACACCAGTTCTCCTGGTCTCTCTGCACCCGTTCCAGCACAGGAGGCACGAGCAAGGACTTTTAGTTCTATGCTACACAAGAATATGGAAGCATCTAATGAAGTTTAAAGATGGCAGACTTAAAACTGATAATGGACAATAAATACCTTCTCAGAAGTGGGGAACTGGCTGTATGGCAGTGCTGAGACCAAGTACCTTATATATGTATCAAGAGTATCTGGAGAAGTTGTAATGAATGCTGATAACCTTCAGAAAGGAGCTACTTCTTTGAGTAGCTCTTAAATAGTAGAGATTGGCATGAGACTTAATGAATTGAATCGGGCTACCCCAGGTCTGACTGCATTTCACTCGAATGAAGCACCTCATGCTAGCCGCTGTGAACGATGAGAGCGGTGATCTTGCTAGATTTCAGGTCTCATCCTTTCTGGCAGCCCTGATGGCTGTGGTCTCCAAAGGTCACGTCTTCTCCATCACAGATACTATGCTGGCTAAGGCAGCTTATTTATTGATTTACAACTCTGGGAGAGGGGGGTGCGAATGCAGCGGGGGGAGATTACTGATCTGGCTAGATTAAAGTACCCTCACGTTAAGTTTTCTGGCTGTCGTGACTAGTTCATTTTCAGTATAAGTTAATTTCACAACTACTGACTTGGAGAGGACAAAAAGACAAAATTCAGGAACGCTGAACCTTGAAAGGAAGTTTTCTGTGGAAGAGCTTTAAGAGGTTTGTGGGAGGAAAAGAAAGGATTTTCTCTATTTGAGCTCATCACTTATTTAGTCTGTTTAATGTACTTAATCTAAAAGTGTGGTGAGTGAGCATTTATTGTAATTAACAACAGAGGTTTTAGCTTTGTTTCATGTTTTGTAAATCAGCAAAATTTATCATGAACAGGAATAGGTAAGGATAGAGCTTTAGCAAAGACTTCCAAGTGATTTAACACACAGCCTTTTTATTTTAGTGCCCCTATTAAAGTATGGAGAGAAATTTGTCACATGCTTCAAACTTACCCTTGTAAGATTAGATGTTTTATCGTACTGTACTGTTGCCACTGACCCTTGGCTGCTGGTGTGGGTGATGGATGTGAGAAGTAAAGTTATCTTACTGTAAGAATAAGACTTACTCTCACTGGCTTATTCTCACATAGGGAAGGAGGAGGTAAATTCCATTTTTGCTTCTGAGGTATTAGTGTATTCCCACATTCCTCACTGCTTCCCCCTAGCTGTCAGTCATGCTGTAATGTATAAAGATGTACATCCTAGCATGCGTAAGCCATTCAGCATGGAGATTGTAAAAAATACAATACAATAGGTGGCAGAAAGTAAAATTGGCATTTGCTTCCATTGACATACAGTTCATTTTCTGACAAAGATCCATGGTGGTTTAGGACTCCAATAGTATTATGCACGCTTGGTACTGGGTTATTTTCAGCACTGGGGAAATGGGGTGAATGTAAAGTATTGAGTTCTCCTCTTAGATTTATTTGTGAATTGGGAGTAGTGCTCCCAACACCAGGCTCCTGTGTATGTGTAATAATGAGCCTGATTTACATACGATGGCTGCATTTAAGATGTTATCTAGTGCTTTTTCTTTCCCTGGATCTCTTGCGACCTTCTTTTTGTTAAAACAGTTCCCCCATATGTGCTCCCTGAGCTGTGGTGCTGAAGCCAATGGAGATTCTGGTTCTGTGGTTGAACATGCCATCTAATTTCTACCATGTATAACTGGACAGGCGTCCAGCATGCCAGGATTTCTAAAAATGCATTACATAATTACAGGAAGTAAGTGATGAGAAAAAATGGTGCCCATTGATTCGTCTTTCAGAACAGCAGGACAGATTTATGGGAGGGGAAGAAACAAAACTTCTAAGGAAAAGAGAGTGGGAACTAACTCGGAAAATGGCCAAGGGAGCCTGGATGTTTAGCTCCCTGAAATGGAGACCATTTCAAACCTCCTTTCAGGTTTTCTTCGTTCCTTGTTTTTTTTGTTCCATAGTGACCTTGACTATGGGATCAATGGTTTGTACCTGAGATACATTGAGTCATGAATTCAGCCTAGGAGGAGTTTGGGACATTAGAGGACAGGCTGGTTTTCTGTCCAGGAGGTGTGGACACTCTTCCCTTACATCATGTTTTCCATGCTTCACTTTGAGGGACGGCTTTGTGAACATGTGTCTGTCTCAGCTTTTCAAGTTTGGCCTTCGAGAGTTCATGTGTGAACTTCTTAGAGCAAGCCCTGGAAAAACTCCAGACAGCTACCTGATCCCATTGCATTGTCTTTTGCAATTTCTGAAGCACAGATTTTGTTGTTCCATTCCCATCTTGACCTTAGTAGGATGAGTTAGAGTCTAAGAATTGCTTTTTTTTTTAAAAAAGACTGCTTTCCATTAATTCTGCATTACCTTGCTTTTCTGAGTTTAAATCTTAAAGCCATACTTAAAGTACCAAAGAAGATTTAGCCACACAATTGTCATTTGACATGGGAAATCGAATGGCTAAGCCCCTGCATATATGTAATAGCCTGTACACTGCTGGGTAAATTGTGTAATTGTTCTTCATACACTAAGCAACCAATTGCTGATTTGTGTACATATGTAGGTTCATCCTTTACCAATTTCCTGTGACTGATAGTTTCCAGGAGATTAAAAGAATAGCCGGTTCCTGTTTTTTTCTCTTCTTTTTATTTTTGTCCTTTAGCAAGAATATTTGTGTGTGTGTGTGTGTTTTTAATAGCATTCATTCCCTGGAGAATAATCTCAGTCCTTGTTTTAGCTGGCCTCCTTCTGAGAGTGTGTTAAATCTGTAGCCAAGATCACAGGCAGCTCTGGGCAAATCATTGGGCTGTTATTAACCTGCCTCCATGGCAACTGCTGCTCGCCAGCCTGAGGACAAAAAATGTTTTTATTCTGCTGAGTTGCACAAAAGGTTCTAGTGATGCCTTGCACAAAATGGCCATTGAAAGGGGAGATGCAGTGATGTGTGTTTGTGCTGTACAGTTTCATATTTACATCGTTTTACACTGTTGTGTTGGAAGTGGATATACAGCTGAGAAGTTCAGTTTGTTGGCCATATGGAAAGTAAAAACTAGCAGAAAATGGGAACTAAACTTACTAAAATACTACTGATTTTTGTCAGCTTGAGTTCGCAGGCCTTCAGTCTGCCATTGTCATCACTGCTTTAGCAAGTTATTTTGTGAACATGAATTAGGCAAACATCATCATGGGTTTGCAGTGGTACTGTATGAAGATACTTGCTGGACTTGGGGTTACAGGGAGAGACCATAAAGCAGGTTTCCTGGAGAGTTTTCATTTTTTTTTCAGAAATCCTCTGATTTGCTTCAGTGCTTGTTTGGGACGATTGGTAAGCATATCTTAGTGCTTGACGAGCTTCACATTTTAGCTGGTTTCGAAAGCTGCTCTTGGCAGTACTGTTTTAGGCTTGCTTTAAAACAAAATTATAAGACCAGCTATATTGCTCAGGCTAGGCATGGATTTAAGCTGCTCATAAAGAGTGTTCACAGTGGGATCTGGGGCAGGGGTCTGGCAGCCCCAGCACTGCAATGAGGTTGCGTCCTGTGCCAGAGGCTGTGCAGCTCTGCTGCCAGTTTGGGCGCAGAATGACTCTGTATGGATGGATGCTGTCTCTTGGAAACGTGCTGGTCTGGGATGCTTCCTGCGCTTGCAAGCTGGCAGCACGCTATTTCCCTGTGCATTGAAGTCCCTCTGCTTCCTGCTTTAGTCTTGGTGTGAAGGTGAGTAGTTTCTGCAGTTCCGCATTTGGGCAGTTTTCTCTGTCCTTGCTCAAAATAGTGTGGTTGCTTTAGACACCTCTTAGGGCGTCCTTTGGCCGTGGTCTGCACTGATAAAATGAAGGCCACCCAAATACCGTGATGCCTTTTTACTTGGGCTGTAGAGGAATACATAAAGAGTATGACCACAAGGATGCTACGTGCAGCTGCCAGTCGCTGGGAGGTGAGGTGGGGTTTGCCACTGCTGGCTTGTGTTTGAGAGTCTGTAGGTTAGTGGCAGGTATCGTCATGTGTTTGGGTAAGGGATCTGACAGACACCAGGGCGAATGTTCTGCCAGTGGCCTGGAAAGCCGGCTGTGCGGTGTGGGGTACTGGGAGGACAAGTACCTAGTTCGGGGGTGTTAATTGTCAGTCCTGGGTATACACCAATTTTTAGTTTTGTCAAGCAGGCTGCTCCCATTTCCTGAAACTAGCAGCTTTTCTTTTGGACCTTGTCAGTCCCTTGGCTTTGCTTCCAGCTGTTTTTATTTCCTGTCTTTGGTGGGATCCTTCTGCGAAGCAATCTGTGAATCAGCATGATGAAGTGATCAACCTGCTCCACACCAGTGCAGCGATCTAGCGCTGAGTCACCTTCTCCTTTCGGAGTGCAGCCCGAAAGGCCGTTCGTTTTGTGCTGGGCTGTGGCCACATGGGTGTTGAGCATTGCCTGCTGGATCAGAGTGTGGTTACTCTTGGATAATCCTTCACTGCAAATCCTGCGCCAGGTGCAAGCGTTTCTTGGATTAACTCTCGGAGGTTTGGGCCTGACCCGGGAGCAGATGCTGCGGAGGCGAGCCAGCCTCACGTGTACGACTGCCGTTGCGCCCGGTGTGTGGCTGTGAGCTGCATTCAAGCAGATTCCCCAAAGCAGAGGATTGCTCTGCAAGGTCTGGTGTCTGAACTTGACTCCTGACCTCTGTGATAAGATGAAAACCAGAGGTGATTTCCTGGCGTGAATTTGGATTTTGTTTGCCCCATCACTGCTAAGCTGCAGGGCTTGTTCATTCAGCAGTATTTTTGTCATGAAGATAGTTCCTACTGAGTGGACTCCAGCTGTGGGCTTGACTATAAAAGCTTCCCAGGCTTGTTTCTGTACAATTAAACCTTGTCTGCAGTTAGCAAAGTGGCATTTCATAAGTCATTTCAGTGGTGATAGCTGCTTAAGCCTGACTAGGACACTTGCTAGTGACTCTCTAAAAGAAGTTTCCCTCTTAGGAAATGGGAAAGCTTTCAATTATCGGATGCGTATTATTCCCCAGTGCTTCACCGAAGTGCCTGCTCTGCAACTCATTCATTAGTGGGAAAGGGAGGGGGATAAAAATAAACTTGCCTCGTGTGGCGGATGGAGTCTTGCTGATCTTAGTGAGGAATTTTGGGGGTGGGAAGATGTGATGTGATGTACGGACTTGCCAGCTGTCTCCCTGCCTTCAAATGCTTTGTCCATTTAGCACCTTCCTGTAGAAGCAGCAGGCTGTTCCTGTGACGTGCAACGCTGGTCGCTCCATTAAGCGTTGTCTTAATGGCTTGTGTTTTGCGCAGTTGTATGAAATGCACATTAATGGAGACAGCTTAATGCCATCACCCTGAAGTAATGAATTGGTATGGATTGCCATTACCATTATAGCGCAGTTAAAAGCTGTGTTTGTTTCCGATTTACATTTCCCTGCTCTGCAAGCAGATGGGTTTTCAAGCTACGCGGTCGGGAGGAACCTGGCAGTTCAGCTGCAACCTCCTTATTACAGTGTTTGTAGAACAGCAGTTCTGGGGGGCTGTTTTGTTAACTCAGACTGCTTAAACAATACATTTCATTAAAACTGTGATTATGCTACTGCAGGCTGTATTCAGGGATCACTGTAAATCCAGTGTATCCTATAAAGCTGGAAATGTGTTTTCTGTGTAATACAGCTTCATCTCACTGCTCTCGATCAAAATTGTTACTCTTTGGCCCCCATTCAGTTTTTCTGCTGTTAAAATATCTGTATCCCTATGACCTCATACAGATGTATACAAAAAGATACTCGGGAGCCATGGGAGAGTGTAGGGTAGTTAAGTTTTGCAGACCTAAATGTTTTCCTCTTCCAATGAAAATGCAAAGTATCTCTTACTTTTGCAAAAGGCTTCATTGTCTTGAGTATTTGCTTCTCTGGCTTCCTGAATGGTGCCAGCGTAGCTGGTGCTCCTGCCGTTAGTAATGCTGAAACGTGGTGAGCTCTGTATGAGCAGCTGAATCGCAATGAATCACTTTAGACAAGTGATTTTTTTTCTTTTTCCATTTCATAGGCTGTCTCATCGATCTCCTCTTGATCCTGTAAAGATAGGAGCACTCAGCCCACTTTCTGGGGCTTTTGAGTCCGTACCAACAGATCTGTAGGTCACTGCTTTAGAGGGTGATGCTGTCTTGCACCACTTACAGATTTTTGCTTAGCATGTCGATGCCTGGGCATTTTAGTCCCTGTGGCTTTTACCAAGTGGAGGATGGATAGTCTTTTCCTCATAATTTGCTTTTTGCTCATAATGTTTTCTTTTGCTTTCTCTCTTCTGCTTAGGTTGCTTTGAATGTTGCATTAAGTGCCTAGGAGGAGTGCCATATGCTTCGCTCGTGGCAACCATTCTCTGCTTCTCGGGGGTAGCGTTGTTTTGTGGCTGCGGCCACGTGGCACTCACGGGAACTGTGTCTATCCTCGAGCAGCACTTCTCCACGACTGCCAGCGACCATGCTTTGCTGAGTGAAGTGTAAGTATGCTTCCCATTTCCATTCTTCTTCATAACACCCTCATGCTAAATGAGTAGAGAGGGATTCAAAACTCAGTCTCCATCCCTTAGTATTAGGTTGCTTGTTTGTCCAACAGCACTTAGTGGCTTTTTGGTGTTCACACACAAAGAACCAGAGTGTGTATCCTGCTCAGCCTGTTCACGTTGGGACCAATACTATTTAATATCTACATCAGTGCCATAGACAGTGGACTGAGCGCACCCTCAGCAGGTTTGCAGATGACACCAAGCTGAGTGGTGCCGTTAGTTCACTTGAGGGAAGGGGTGCCATCCAGAGAGACCTTACAGCCTTGAGGAGTGGGCCCCTGAGAACCTCATGAGGTTCAACAAGGCCAAGTGCAAGGTCCTGCACCTGGGTCGGGGCAACCCCCCGTATTAGTACAGGCTGCGGGATGAAGGGATCGAGAGCAGCCCTGAGGAGAAGGACTTGGGGTACTGGTGGATGAAAATCTGGACATGAGCTGACAGTGTGCACTCATAGCCCAGAGAGCCAGCCGTATCCTGGGCTGCATCAGAAGCAGCGTGACCAGCAGGTTGAGGGAGGGGATCCTCCCCCTCTGCTCCGCCCTGGTGAGACCCCCCCTGCAGTGCTGCGTCCAGCTCTGGGGTCCTCAGCACAGGCAAGACATGGAGCGGGTCCAGAGGAAGGCTGCAAAAATGATCAGAGGACTGGAACATGTCTCCTGTGCGGAAAGGCTGAGGGAGTTGGGCCTGTTCAGCCCGGAGAAGAGCAGGCCCCGGGGAGACCTTACTGCGGCCTTCCAGTACTTAGAGGGAGCCTACAAGAAAGATCGAGAGAGACTCTTAACAAGGCCTGTAGTGACAGGACAAGGGGCAATGGTTTTAATCTGACAGAGGGTCAATTTACTGTTTGTTGGTGACACAAAGTTTGAAGGGATGACAGGAATAACGTCTTTCCATCCCCCCTTAGAACGTGGACTGGTATTGTACAAATGAGAAAAAAAGAGAGAGAAGAGACTGGAAAGAGCTTACGTGTTTCTCCCTGCAACTGTAGCCTTTGGAAATTACCACCGGTGAAATATTTGGGGCTTCTGTGTCCCGAGGCTTCCCCGTGAAACCAGAGGAAGGCCTGGAGGCCTGCATCAGGGCCCGCGCTCAGCACCCAGCCGCGCCGGCCTGAGCCTCTCGTTCCCCTTGACGCTGAGGGACGCGCGGGTCCCAGGCTCTGGGCTGCTGGTCTGAACACGCTGGGCCATATGCAGCCCCTCCGGCTGAACTGCCAGGCTTTGAAAAGGCGTTTGTCCGGCGGCAGTGAGGAATTTTGCGCAACTTGTGATACACAACGACTGCGCACCAGCGTCGGGATGTTGACTGGGTCTGGGTTCGGCCTCTTGCCTGCTACTTGCCACAGGCCAGCACCGGCTGCAGCACAGCAGCCGTCTGTCTCTGTCCCAGGGAAGGGCAGCCGAAACCTTCTGAAAGCCGCCTGGCGGGCCTGGGAGGGGTCCCTGTGCAGGCCGCGCGCCTCTGTGGAGAGGGGCTGTATGCTTGTCGGCATTGCGCACACAGGGGTGCGCCGGCAACGAACAAGGCACGCATGTGTTGCTTACCTGCTCCTGAGACCCAGCTTTTAGGGCATTATTTGAAGACTTTGGTATCAGGGTCCAACCCGACACACTTAATTCTCCTTTTTTATTTTTCTTTTCTTTCGACACTGACTCCCTTTATGTGCTTGCAGACATAGACCTGCCAGTTTGCGTGCACAGCTGACCCCTCCCCATCCCCGGGGATCACTGGTGTCGGGCCTGCAGCACCGTTTTGGGGCTTCCCCCCTCCTTGCAGGATCCTCTGTGCCCAGACCAAATTGCCAAAGCAGCCATAAGAGGCAGCAAGTTTTATATTTTGGAGAATTGTTGACGTTTCTTGTCAAGTCAGCAGCAGCAGCTGGGGAAAACACATAATTCCTACCAAAGCAGCTGAGGTCTCAGACTCCGTGAAGACCGAAAAGAAAGGCAAGGGAGAAGCGGTGCTAGAAAGGGGCAAATAATTTAAAGCCACAGGGACATTAAATGAAAAATATGCTAGTAAGGCACCCTTTGGAATAGACTTTTTTGACTTTTTAACCACGTTTAGTATTACTAATTTCTGGTAACAGGCATTGAGTCTCTCCTAGACTATTAATGATGGTAAAATGAATTCTTCTATACTCTTTCAAATTCTGACTTAATTTTTTCATGCTTTACAGCACAGGTGCAACAGATTTATCCTGTTATTTTTAATCAGTTTGGAAAACAAACATAACACTTCCCACATTAATTTAAAATGAGCAATATCATATTTTGATACAAGAGATGTGCTGTCTGTCTGGATAACACTTAACTATATAAATGGTAGTCATCAATTGTCTTTAAATTAAGCTAGAACATGCAGGTGCTCTCTGGAGATCTATGCTAGCAGCTACTTAGTGGAGAGTGGTAAGAACTGAAAAAAAACCATCTGAGGGAAAATATAGGTATCCTTAGAAAACTGGCAGTATGAATGTATAAAATGAACCTCTCTGTTCTGTGAATAGCTTCATCCAAAATAACCATCCCAACAATCAAATTACTTTTAAGAAGATATAATTTCTGGAGAAGTTTTGCTAATAACTAGGTATGACTTTTGGAGACCAGAAGAAGTGTTGTATGGAAGATCTGGCGTTCTGGTCCTCCGAAACAATTAGCTTCAGATACTGAATCTGATTGATAATATTTAGAAATTATTCTTTCTATTTACCTATTCTAGCCAGAGTAAAAATACCCTAAGAGTGTCGTTGCAGATGGTAGATTTTTAAGGAGTCAAGAACTTACTCAAATAATACCTGAGGGGAGTGCTTATACCATGTGCCCTGAGATCTTCTTCCTCTGGATCGTTCCATAGTACCTCAAATGGAAGCAGTTCCTAAATACTTCTTTCAGTTTTTAAAAATTTAATTACCGTTTCGGGAGCTCAACACTGCCATGACTTGAGGCACTGAAACTACCGGCTCACTTGGAAGTACCCTGTACTTTGCTGTAGAGCAAACCACTCCTCCTCAGGAGAAATCACTGCACGTTTTACGAGTTTTGTATCAGATGAGTATCAGTGAATTTACAAATTCTTGCAAACTTACATTAACTGGCTTTTACAGGTGGAAATGGTGAATTTCAGGGGCTGCTTCCTTTCCCTAAGCCAAAGGAATTGTCACGGAGCCTGGTAGTTCAGCCAGTAGTGTAGCTCCAGCCTTTGCCATTTCAAAGCCCTGCGTTGGTCCTGTCAGACATTCGCCGAGTTAGGTGTCGGGATCAATAACGGGGGGGGGTATAAAAAAGATCTCTATAGCGGAGGCAGGAAATTGCAGCTTCAAGCTGGTGACTAATACCAGTCGGTGTAAGAACTGCAGCGCAAACAGGGGATGCTCAAGCAGATGCAAGACTTAACGCACATCAGTATTGCTTACCTGTAGAAGTGGGATAGTCGTACTAGCGCTTTCCTGCAGCCTGCTTGCTTAAAATGCATTAAGGAGCCTTGAAGTGTATTTCTAGAAAATTATTTATCTCCTACCTATTATGATTTGGGAGGACTGGCTTTGTTTTTGTAGGACTGAAATCGAATTATATCTTTTTTTCTTTCCCATTTTAGAATACAGCTAATGCAGTATGTAATTTACGGCATTGCATCATTTTTCTTCTTATATGGAATAATCCTTTTGGCAGAAGGTTTTTATACAACAAGTGCTGTGAAGGAGCTGCATGGAGAGTTCAAAACGACAGCCTGTGGCCGCTGCATCAGTGGAATGGTGAGTAGCATCAGAAATGGGAACAGCAGTCTTCGCTTGCTAAAACCTGTTGGGCTAGGTTTGACTCCTGTGCTTTTGAACATCAATACATTGCTGCCTTCTTTGTTTAACTCCTTATGGGTGGTCAGAGTCAGTCCCTGTTGCTGGTCCGTCTTTGATCTTCGAGGATGCTTGGTCAAATCCAAATTCTGCAGATGGACTGTCAGGGTGCCTCCCGTGGCCTCCCTTGTCATAAAGCTGAACCCACTGGTCTGAACTAAGTTGATGGAGACTGCTACTTTTAAAACACTCAGTGCGAGACAAAATGAAATTTGTGCTTTTAAACGTGGAGCTAGTGATGCTTAAAGGCAGACTGTAAAATGGCTGTGGTTTGCAAAGCTATTTAAATAATAAACGGTAATGCCTCTGACTTCCATTGTCAGTTCTGTCTGGATCCTTCAAACAGTAACAAATGAAGCTTCGCAACATCTTTGCGCTTGAATCAAGTATTGCTGTCTTGCTTTTGCAGATGGCAAAAGGCACACAGATACAATAATGAGTCTTTCTCAAAGCTGAAACACTTAACGCCTTAAAGTTACAAGCCATCTTCCCTTCAGTATACCTCTGTACTAGAACAAAATTTTAAACAAAGTTTAACTAAAAATTAAACTTCAGGTTCTCACCCACATTGCCCCCTAGGGCGCACTCTGCAAGAACAGAAACATAACTATGTTTCTGAGACAGGATTTCAAAGCTATTTCTGAAGATCTGAATTCAAAGCTCATAGTTATGGAGGAAGCTAAGCGGAATGACAGATTGCCCGCGGGAAAGTGTGGGTGAAAAGAGAAGAGGCTTTTGATGTGATTGTTGCATTTTAATATACAGTCTATATCCTGAACTTAAAAAATATGTACTTTCAGCTGGTTAAATACAAGAGATGCATGTTTATTTTCAAGAGGGTTAACAATTTTCCCACTGTGCTGTTGCATACTTACTGAATTTTTGAAGAGCTAATAAAAATAAGACATCCGATCATTTTCCAGTTAAGCAGCTATTTGCTTGCTCTTTTTCTAGCAAGTATGATCTTCACTGAGGAGCAAAATTAGATCTAAAGCACTGTTTTCCAAAGATCCAAAATACAGTAGAAACATACACATATGTGCATCTCTTTAGTGTAGACAATTGCTTGTGCAGGTGAGTAGTTGCAGGCACATGATTGTCAGCTGCTTATACAAATACCAGTGTGACACATACAAATATGACAGAAAAATGTGTTTTCATGTTTGCCCATATTTGTCCACACAGTGAAGGAAAGCATTTAGCAGCTGAATAATGGCTTGGAGCTCTGGTAAGGCACATCAGTGTTCAGTGGTGACAGTCATGGCGTAAAAATGCCTCTATGCCACTGTGTAGTGGTAGAGCTGCTTAAAACACCAGGGTTAGAACAAGGTTTCTGAGGAGATGTATCTTACCAGACTGGTGGATGCAGCTGGGTACAGACAACAAGCTTTTGGACATACGGTGGTGGTTTGTTTTTTTTTTTTTGCCACTTTGAGCAAGAGCTCCTCTGCTTCTTCCTCTGTTACATTACCGAGCAAGGTCCTGAAAGGCAGTCCCTTCCATCTTGCATAAGGTTATTACAGAAGACAGACTTCCAGCTTTCCTAAATTATTTCTGTTGGCTGTGGTAATGCAGAATAGCCTTCTGCGACAGTTACCGCATTACATGTGAGAGTGAGTGTGTTTTTTCCTGGCTCTTTTAGGAGTTAAAGGCTTTGTGTGCTTCCTCGTGTGCACGCTTCCACGTACACATAGGCAAAGCCACATTTTATGTATAGTGTATCTACAGGAAATCCTTTGAACTGGTCCACTTGGTCCTTACCAAAATCCAAAGAGAGAATTCTCAAGTCTCGTGTAAAACATACAGGTCTGGTGTATGGCACTATCTAATATGAAATAGGGTATTTCAGTTCACTTATGTATAAAATAAAGGCTAGCTGGGTTTTTCATGGGCCATAGTTTTGCAAGCGCCTCCACCTCCCCCCACACACCACCTCCGTTGACTGTAAAACCTAACCAGTTGCTCAACCTCTGCTGTAATGTTTGCAGTGTTGTTCAGCGCTTCTGGACGAAAACCTATGAGGATGCAAACTTTCACCACTGCAGCGTTAGTTCAGTCCGTCAGCTTTGGGTGAGGCTGAGATGACCCGCCCCCTCAGAGCCTTTCCCACCCTTGCTGTTCTTCTCTGGCACGTGAGTTTCACGTGAGATAGTACAGCATCAGTGCTTTACTGGAAGTAAAGCCTTTCCAGTCCACCTACAGTTAAGTAACAGTGAAAAGTGAACACACAAGATGTAACAGCATTCCCCCACTTTCCAAGTAGGATCCAAATCCTAGTCTCACCTGGAGGAGGGAGCTAGGAACTGATGCCAGAGTTACTGTTTCACCATAAAACTTGGAAGAAGAGAGAAAAGGGAAGAGGTCCGGTGGTGGGGGGGAAGCTGGAGATTTCCAAAGCAATGAGTGCCATACTTTATAATCTTACCGAAGAAAACGCACGTAATAATTTTTTTTTAATTTTTTTTTTTAAAAAGAGCAAACCCAAACCAGCAAATTTTAATGGAAAATCCATGATTCTCTAAGGTGAAGTAACTAATTTTCTTCTTGTCAATGTGTATTACATCAATTGAATCTTTCTTATCTGCTGTAATGGTCGTGGTATGTTTTCAAAAACAAGTATTCTCAAATGTTACATTTAAAATTGATTTCAATAAATCAAGGAGTATGGGAGAGCTCTGTGAACATCGATTCCCTCTATTGTTTTGATTTGCAAGTCATACAGAAATGCTAGTACGTTACAGTTAATTAAAAAAAGTCCTTAAATCGATTTTTGTTGGAATTGTATTGGGTTTAGCCTACAACCAGCATCCCTGCTTAGTGAGAATCTTGAGAAATTAATGGACTGTTCTTTCAGGAGGTCAGGCTGTTTACTCAAGCAGGCTGATGAAAAAGGAAATGTCTGAATTACTTTCTCAGTAGCACTTAAACTACCAGCGTATTTGTAAGCAACGAGAATACTGATTTTATCTGTGCCTGGAAATCAAATATTTTATTACTTGATTTCTTGAAAGTATGCCTAAGGATTATTTTGAAGCATTTTTAAGGAAGATTGATTCTTTTCAAAAGAATAAACGTCAAGTGGGTGTGTTTTCTCCGTCCAGTTTGTTTTCCTCACCTATGTGCTTGGAGTGGCCTGGCTTGGGGTCTTCGGCTTCTCTGCTGTGCCTGTCTTTATGTTCTATAACATATGGTCAACTTGCGAAGTCATCAAATCTCTTCAGACAAATGTGACAGTTCCAGGGGACCAGATCTGCGTGGATATCCGGCAATACGGTACTCATTGTAATCCTGATTAAATGTTTTATCCTTTCTCCTTGGTCTGTCTTCAGTGGTTTTGTCTCAGCCTTATCAAATGAACCAAATGCAAAAGCATCTTGCATCTCTGAATGTGCTCTTACTTTTCTAATTAATTCAGATTACACTGATCTCTTTCCAGATGCAGTCAATTTAACCGAACTGGCAAGTCATTTATCTAAAATGATTTTGCAGTGGTTTCCAATACTATAATATTAGGTTTAAAAATAGATCGGCCTCAAAATAAACTGCTTAGAAACAGCACTGAGAAATAGATAACCAGATTCTGGGGTTTGAACCTATATGCATGTATTCTTTCCTTTCAAAAAGCTGGTTTTACATTTAAATGTGAAGTTGACACCTGAACTTTGCTGTAACACTTACTTTCAGTTAAAAGACCAAAAACCTGCAATCAAGAGTCTGCCTTAACTATTAAGGAATTAATAACTGCTTTCTGATGACACACGGAAATCCAAGGGGGGTGCAGGCAGTAGAGGAGTGGGGACAGTAGCTTACAATAGGGTCAGGCTCTTCAAGTAGTTCATTCCTTAAGGTGAATTTTTCCTGAAAATCTTTTCAGCTTCCCTTGTGCAGAAGAGCTTTTGTCACCCTTACTTTTGGCTTCATTTTAGCTAGCATTTTCTAGGAATGTTTCTTTCTTTGGACTAAGTAATTCAAAGCTGAGAAAATGAATTCAGAGTTGAAAAAGTAAGAAAGCTTGGTTTTTGCTTTGCTTTCTGGGCTGTAAATCCAGTAGGAGAAGAGAAGATATACTAATTTTAAAAGCAGAAAGTCCCAAATCGGTTAAATGTTTGCATCCTATTTTAGCAACTGACAGCAAGAGGCTGGGAAGACATCTTCTTCAGCAGCAAAGCTTAGGAGTGCAGGGAGAAGATGCGTTCCTCCACCTTTCTGCTTCTCCTGGTTGTTTCGCAGCTCTACGAGCGCCGTGTAGGGCTGTGCCGTTCCTCTCATCAGTAAAAGCATTTGGGTTTCAATGAGTGATGGGAGAGAGCAGCTCCTTAACGGGCAGTTTGCGTCACTGAACTGTCCTCACGTTTTGGGGGGGAAGCGGTAGCTAAAAGCCTTCAAGCGTATATTGCAGTTGCAGAGAAGAAGCTGGCTTTAAACTAAATCCTATGAAACCTTTTTCAAAGCCGTACCATCCTGAGATCATTTCAATGACCTGCCCCTTACAGAGTTGCTAAATCCAGCCAGCTGAGTTTGAAATGCAAGTTGTATGGAGGAGATAAACTGGTTTTCTCCTCTTTCAGATGGCTTTCGCTTAAGCTTTACATCTGTTACAGGCCTAAAAGTTTAGGTTATTTTAAGCCTTCTACATCCTGTCGACTTTCCAGATTTTTTCAGTTGTGTAAGAAAATTGGGAGTACAGGAGGTATGGCAGACCAGATTTTCTTGTAGCAGTGTTCACTTAATGCTTTTTTACCTATTGGAACTAAACCAGAATAAATCCTTCTGTAATTCTTCGCTCTAGCTCCATATTTGCACTCTTCTACAGTAGTTACTTGTTCAAGCAGAACTTAGTCCAGTAAGTAAGTGCTATCCTGAAAGGTGCCAAGTACCTCCAAGACGCAGATTATCCCTTTCAGTGCTGAGTAGGGGAGTAGGCAGTGTGTGACTGGACCTGAAGTGCAAAAACCCAACCACCCATTTGGCTGCCATATGGGAAAACCACATCTGAGAACACGCCTTGGCAGCAAGCCTTGGTGTAAGGAGAAAGCACAACTCGAGCGAGTTTTAATTCCTCCCACCAACTCAAAGCTGTACTGGTCAACGTGTGGATGCCCAGAATGGGAACACAACTGGCAAGTGGGCAGAAAAGATGAGAGAGAAACAGAAAGCATGTGTCGATTGCTAAAATTAGTGGTTTCTTTTGCTGTGGTATTTCAGGTATTATCCCTTGGAATGCTGTACCTGGGAAAGCCTGTGGTCCGATTTTAGAGAACATCTGCAACACGAATGAGGTACAGACACATAACCTGTGTGCAGCTTTTGCCTACAAGTCACTTGGGCACCGTGTAATAAATAACTTTGAAAGTTTGTGGAGAACATCAATACTAACAGTATAGGGAGATTGATTTAAATACAACACTGAAATTGTTCTGTGTTAGGTCATCCAGAAAATGAAACTTTGGAACATTTTTATTTTCTGAAGCTTTGAATACCTTGCTACAAAGATGGTTTTACCATCCTTATTCTCTAGAACAGTTGAAATGCATTTTATACTGTCCTCAATTGCCTCAATGTTGTTAACATGTTTTTTCTCTAGTTCTACATGTCTTACCACCTGTTCATTGTGGCTTGTGCTGGAGCTGGTGCCACTGTCATAGCATTGGTGGGTAACATTTTCTGTTGTTTTATTGTGTAGCATGTTACTTTCAGGCTTAAGATGCTTTAAGATTAAATTTTGTGTACCTTAAAAATAGCGACAGAAGACATTAAGGAGGGCAAGATGCGATCGCCATTATTTGCTGCTATGGTTTGGTCATTACAAGTCAGCAGGTCCCAAACTTTTGCTTTAAGTCATCTTAACCCACCTCCCCCATCTTTAGAAAAAAAATTCTTTGCATGTCCTTTGAA
Organism: Sagittarius serpentarius; assembly: GCA_034782735.1. NCBI lineage: Eukaryota > Metazoa > Chordata > Aves > Accipitriformes > Sagittariidae > Sagittarius > Sagittarius serpentarius. Next base: position 18,483,383 of record JAVKLA010000057.1, on the reverse strand, counting down.
AATCCTACTTCTACCCACTATTCTTGTTTTTATGTCCACTATTTCTTTTCAGTTTTGTAGTTTATTTGATCAGTAGTTTGTACCCTCTTGGGTTTTTTTTGTTTGGACCCAGGCAGTTTGACTAGTCCAACTCTGCAGTGCCAGTTACAGGTAGCAGTTGAAAAAAGGGATGTTAACAAGATGACTTGCTTCAGATGTCTTAACGCTTCCTCTTGCTGCCAGCTTCTAACCTCATGTCGGCCAAATCCAGGTGTAATAGTCGCTATTTGTTGACGAAATAGCCTTAGGTCTGTACGTAGCTTATTCCCTCCGGATAAATGGCAAGTTATTTATCGTGCATCTTCACCCTGGAAGAAGCTCAGAATAACGTCTGTTGTAAAAGTATCGACAGTTGCCCAAATGGGCTTGAGCCGTCACCTTGTTGTATCTTACTCTCCTGTATTTTGTTCTCTTCCACCAGCTGATCTACATGATGGCTACCACATATAACTATGCTGTTTTGAAGTTTAAGAGTCGGGAAGATTGCTGCACTAAATTCTAAATTGTATAAGCCCAGTAAAGAGCTGCATTGCGTAGCTTGAAATACCACTGACACCCTAGGCTAAAAGTCTAGCTTTCTGAATTTTGTTACAGTAATTGTAAATAGCTTCAGTAAGCATCATTTAGCTTATCAGATTAATAAAATGACTTCTTGTATATGAACTATGATGTGGATGAGATCTGGCTATTTTTTCATGTCGAGAGGATTCAGTTACTGTAGGGGTGTTTATAAGGCATCCGTCTGAGGATGGGGTGTTCCCATTTCAAGTCCTCATTTGCTTTCTAACAGTCATCTCTAAAACAAATACTGGAACAGTTCAGGGTCAGAATTATTGGTTTATTCTTCATCCTGAACACCAAATGCAACCCCCGCCCCGAGCGTACAAAATATATATGATACAAAAGAAAAGGAATAGTGAAGTAGTGCCAGTCTCTTCCGGCAGAAATCAGAAATGTGAAATCAGTTGGCTTGTATTTCCAGTGCACGGATGATAAAGTTATTATTTTCTTTTACTTCATTTTTAAGTAATTGCCAAATCACGCTCTCTCTGGAAGGAGATACATCCTTATATTAGCTCTGCGTAAAACAATCACGTTCTTTCTTTTGGACCCTGAACTAGTAAGAAACAGCATATAAACAGCTTCTGTTCTTGTACGGCTTGCACTTTAGTAACTGATTTCTCAGTAGCCAGATCTCAAAACTGTAAGTATGACTGCACGGGAAGCAAAACCATGCATAGATCACAGAGACCTTTTTACACTGTTGGGATTAAAAAAAAAAGTGAATCAGTGTTTTCAGATGTAGATTTTTTGCAAGAAGTATGGTGAAAAGAAGTTGGGAAGAGATGAATGCACAAACTAGGAAAAAATCCACACAATAATAATAATAATAACAACAACAACAACAATAAAAAAGAACGAGTTGCTACATATGATACAAAACTCTTCACCTGAGGTTGGACAATGGAAGTTTAAAATGTAGTTATAAAAATAGATGATTAAGATGTCTTAACCCAGAGATTGCATGCTTTTGCTTAGTTTTGGACTCATGTTTTGTTGTTTAATTTTTGAATATGTTAATGTAGCCTTGTTCACGTAAATAAAACTGTAAACAGTTTCAGGCTTTTTCCCGGGGCGGGTGGTGGTGGAATTCTCATCTGCTTGTTGGGGGAAAAGACTTGCCAGGATCGGGGCTTGGATATGCATAAACACCACGACCTTAGAAAGCGGTTCTTCTGAGCACCTCATAGTTTACAGATTACATGTATCGCCACGTACAAAACTTTTTTCCTGCTTCCCCCCATTCTGCATTTTAATTGATCCGTACGACTCTGTAGCTCATTTTATTACTGTTGTACTAACTTTCTCTAAATTGTGAATAACCTGACTGAAGTATTAGCATGCCAAATTCTAGAGATCTTTGAAAATAGCCTCTGTGCTTGTTTTAATAACAGAATGCCTATTAACGTAGAGTAACTTTTTTTGGTCGTTATTTTAAAGAGCGTCTATTAATCTAACTAGCAGCTTGCTTTGCCTCTTGACATGCTCACTAGCCATCATGCTCACCCTTCTCTTCCAGATCCACTTCCTCATGATACTGTCTTCTAACTGGGCCTACTTAAAGGATGCAAGCAAAATGCAGGCCTACCAAGATATCAAAGCAAAAGAAGAGCAGGAGCTTCAGGATATCCAGTCTCGGTCAAAAGAGCAACTCAATTCTTACACATAAATAAATGTTTGCCACAGTAATTCCGCAGAAGAATTCTGTAGCTCTGACAAATCAAATCAACAAATAGCTGCTCTGCAGTACAGATGTGTGTCTACCAAACAAAATTAGAGAGAAGTGCAAAAGCTTCACGTTCCAGCTCCTGGAACACTTCCATAGGGAAATCTTCCCAAGGGTAATCTTCCATCCTTTCATAGAGAGAATGGAGGTTTTATTCCAGGCATTTTAAAAGGCAACACTTGACAGTAAGTGACCAAATTATTCTTCTTCTTCGAGACTTTTGGTGTATAATATTTGACAGGTTCTACAGCATGACATCCTCCACAAAACCGTGGCAGGTGCTCCAGACCAGCAGCCAGTAGATCTCTGCGCCAACCTTAGGCAAAGGCACGCGTATGGCGTGTGATTTAGTATCTCAGTTTATATACCAAACGAAACTGTGGCCAGCTAGGCTTTCTGACAGCTCGTGCTTACGTGACAGCACAGTTGCAGCAGTTCCGGCATTGCAACAGGGCCGTCTTTGAACACTCTTTTCATGGGCCCCAGGAAGAGCGCTCCGCTTTTGTGCCACACTTTTTTACAATGAAGCAGTCACGCTCCTGTGCTTACGTGAGTGGTGAGCAGATGTCCCGAGTTTTAATCTTTTTATTAACTATTTAATGGAATGTAGATCCCTGGATCTGGATAATGATCCCCTTCTTTGAAAATAAATGTCAGCTTTGCCTTAATATTTATTTTCTATAAATGTCTTAGCATTTATATAGTGGCAGGAGACCATTATCCTACATCTTAAGTAAGTGAAAAGTGTTACCTTATTAAAATGACAGTGATCCAACTATTCCAAATGAGCAGATGAAAAAGTTTGCAGAGTTTTACACAAACAATAAAAATTACAGCCATAAAACAGAATACAGGATGTCCACCTTTCTCTATCTTGGTGCTTAGCAAATTTATAGTCAGTGCTTACGTGTTTTCCTTTTTACAAATTAATTAGCACAGTAAGAAAATGTGGTGTTCAGAAAAAAAAAAAAAAAACCAAACTGGTGCCATTTTAAAAGTCATTTCCCATAGAAGTCTGCCTTCTAATTAATGGTTTTTTTCAGAAGCATTCAGTGATATCTTGAGTATTAGTGATGGTATATTTGGTGTTTGTTCTATATGATATATATATATAAAAATGTTGGGGGGAAAAGTAAAACGCATCAGTCATTTGAAAAAATTAAATCTTCCAAGTCATACCCATGTTAAGCTGACGTGTGGTTTGATGGTTTTGACTGTTTGCTGAATATAAATCAAAGGAAGCACAAATTTCTTCAAGTCAGTATTAAGAGAAAAGGTGTTCGGGGGGGTATTAACTTCAAGTATAACTTTTCTGTTAAATATTGAAGTCTAATTTGACAGTTTCAAAAAAGGGGCAAAGTTGATCAATGTAGAGCAAATATGACAAGCTAGCCTAGTGTACGTTCTTACCTGTTGCATGAAGGAGACATTTCTACAGCAATGCAGGTGATGTTCTAGCCCAGTGTTTGCATAAGGGTAATTAATAATGGAGGCAGTGTCTTAAAGCCTAATTCTTTTCTAATTCAGTGTAGCTATTACTGGGAGTTTTTGAAGTTTTGTTTAAGTAGTCTAATATTTTTATGTAAAGAGCATTAAATTTTGCTATGTATAAATTTTTGTAACCTAACAGTGAATCAATATTTTCTATCAGTGCCAAGGGCTTCCTGTAGTTACATCCAAGTGTTAAAATAAATATTTGTAGATAATAGACAACACTTGTGTACGCTTATTTAAAAACAGACCTACAGCTACTCCGTACCAGTGCATCTCTGTGCTTTATGTCTCTCTCTGAAGTTACGCACCATTTGTTCAGTAGTTTCTCTCCGTTTGCTCCTGTACCGGGGAAGGGATGCCCTGTAGGTGTACGCGTCAGCATGGTAAGTCAGCGGCGAGTGGTTCTAGCGTGAAGTACTGGTAGTTGTTCCAGGCCAGCACAATGCAACAAGCGCTATCCGTCCCCTTCTGGGCAGCAAACACCGAGCTGTCGCTGCCAGCGTTGCTGCAAGACCAAATTAGGCAGCACGTAAAATTAAGACTAGCCCCCAAATCACATTTTAGCTGAACTTCTAAAAGCAAGAGTTTATTTCTGTCACGTTTTTTGGTACATCGTGTTTCAACAGCCAGTGAATTCATGGTAGAGCTTCGGGTTTTGCCCCTAAATTCTGTCAAACTTGGCTTCATGTTCCTGTAGTTAGGTCAAGATGAGCAGCCTCACATGCAGTACAAGTTGTAATATATGCTGCCACCCAAAATTACTTCCTTGATAAAAAAAAATACTGTATTTTATAATGTAAATAAAGTTTAATGATCTTGCCTATAATCTACCTACAAAATACAAAGCTTAAATAAAGATGAGTTAAGTAGCATTTTTATGTGAATCTCTCCGTTCTGGGCTGGTTAATGCCACCGAAGGTGGTAACAGGAGATAAGGCTGCTTTTGAAGGTGGTAGCAGTGAGAGGGGCCCGGCCCCCTCAGCTCCCTGAAGCTGCACAAGCCAGGGTGCTCCCCGGGACACCTTTAACGCCACGGGCTGATGACGGGAGGTTTTGGTACCTGCACTCGGTTACTTTGACCTACAGGGTGTAACAGTGGGAGGGGAAGGGGGTGGGTGGAACCACTTGAAAAGCTGTCAAAGGGTGTAGGAGTTCAGTGCCAAAGCCCATCTTACCTGACCATAGGGATTAATTTCTTTGCACTGCTTTGTCTTTTCTCTCCCCCCTGCCCCAAGGGCCTCCTGCTGGATTAACACCACATCAGGGCTCACTATTTGCAGTCAGTGACTGAAGCGATGAGACAGCTCAAAAGCAGCTTTATTAATTTATAATTATATAGCCTGCAGTCTTTGCACCTAACATTTATGACAACTTTTTACAGGCAGAAAGCTGCTTTAAAAACATTTTTATTGTAAAAATAATAAAAAGCAGTAGCTGTTGGTCACCAGAAGTTTTCATCCACGTCTCCATGAGAAATGCTGGGAGCGCTGTAGCAAGGATAGGAGGGAGGGAAAGAAAGTGGTATGAGCCCAAAAAGTAGTTTCTTATCTTAATTCTTAAATAAAAATACTTGTTTTAAAAAGAAAGGTAAGAGACTGCCCGCACTGCCATTCCCTTGCTGTGTCAGAGAACTGAAGGAAATAAGGAAGCCTTTCAGGGCGAGGATCTGGGCCTTCATGAACAGAAAGCCATCTCGTACTATCCATCTATCCCGTACTGTCGTAAGAACAGCGTAGAGGTGCCAGGTCAGGAGCAGCAGGGGAGGGGCTGGGGTGTGAAACAGCACTTTAAAGGCACAGCTAATACTGAATCATTACTACAGTTACAGTGAGCATTTATTATTTTAACTGCTCCATATTTTTTGCTTATATGTATTTTCAATTCTACGTCTTCAAATCAACTGAAAGGTTTGATAGAGGGTTGTTGGGATTTTTTTTCCTTTCAAGCAACTCAAAAACTACATACCTTTATTTATTGCTGTCTAGAGAGAACCAGAGGAAATGCCCTAGCTGTGGTAACCTCTGAAAAAAGTGCGTGAACTACTTCTTTGTTCAAAGTCCACGATGCTACTGATAAAGCTAGATTCTGTGCTAACAACAGACTTAGCTGCAAGGTGCAGCCAGCCAAACCTTCACAGGGTCACTACCCGAGAAGAATCCCTCCTACTTCAGCTCCTTGTGAAGGAACCGAGATGCTGCTCAGTTGCAGATAAAAAGTTCCAGCTTTTGAAACGTAGATCATTGAACGTAGTTTCCAGAGCTGAATTCCATACAGCGCATAACTTACTTAACTTACCTGCGTAAGAATTGGAAGGATCCTCAGTTTTTCCAACACATCTGCTTTTGCTGACTAGCATAGTTTGCTTTTTAAGGAGTCAGACGTGTCTCAACCATATTTCATTCTATAACTATTTATTAATAAGCTGTAATAGAAGTGATTAATAGTCATATATGAGCCTTACCTGTCATCCTTTTCACTAGATACAAGTCCCGCTGTAAGCGATACTTCTCCTGGTTCTTCTTCTTTTGAATCCTGGCAACCAAGAGGAAAATACACTTTCCCTAACTGGTTCTTAAGTCAAGGGTTAAGTGACTCTAATAACAGTATCTGTATATTAATGCACCTAACTGAAAATAAAAATCTTCTGAAGGCACCACCCTATTTCTACAAATGTTACATTGCATCTAGAATAATGACACTTTAGAAACTCGGGTTTGGGTAACGTCTGAACAGAAGTATGCTGCTGCATTCCTGCAGTCATCAAAGTAAGGTTCACCCATGTACATACCTGTTCTTTAAGGTCACATTTTCCATTTTGCCACAATAAATTCTATAGTTGCGGAACACAAACTGACCTGTGTCGATTCAAACTGTACTTAAACACAGTTTAAACTAAAAAATGAGGACATTTACATTTAAATACTGTCCTAGTACCTAAAAAACAAACTAACAAACCAACCCCCCTCCCACAGGACACCAGAACAAAAACCCTGACAGAAGAAAGTTTTCAGTTTGGTTTTTTTTTTCCTTTTGAATCAACACATTTTTGCAATACAAATCCAAACACTCATCTCTGCAGGTTGTTACATAAAGCTTCCAAGCATACTTAGCAAGACACAAATTCAGTCAATAATATTTTTGGGACCCCATTTTGAGAATAATTATCACCTTGTTTGCCAGTTCCTCCTCTCTGCTCTGTTGAATTATTCTCATGTATTTTTCTAATGGATTTGGAGTAGGAGCTTTTCCATTATCTTCAGCAACAGCATTACTGTTTTCAGATTTTACCCCCTGCTTATGTTCTTTTTCTTCATCTATTTTCATTGCATCTTGGATCCACTTTAAGACACCAAATCAGAATTAAATACTGATCAGCTCAAGAAAAATACCTTTATACCTTAATACCTGCACTACCTGCAGGATTTCATGTTAACCTCGGTAAAACATGCCAGTCTAAACAGCACTAAACTTGTTACATGCCATTCAAGATCAAACATTGAGCTATTGCTTCGATTCAAAAAGCGACATTCAGGAAATCCCTCTGTAACCCTGTTGGGATGTCTGAGATGCTGCGAGGCCTGAGGCTTCTATGTACGACATCGACATGCGAACCGAAGAAGAGGAGCTGAGGCAGGTATGCAAGTGCCTTGAAGGGCCTGGTTGGCTGCTGTGCAGGGTAGCATGAGCACCTCTCATCAGTACCACTACACCGAATCAAATAAACCAACATTTAAGGGTGGGAAGGGGAAGATGAAATGGGAGGGAGCAACAACCAAGTTTTATACAGGTCCAGAGTGCTACTTCAGCACAAGCTACAGCAGCTCAAAGGGATTTAAGCAAAATCCTTAAGGTCCCCTTAACACTTCTGCTTCCAAGAAAGTACTCTAGATGATACCCTGATACAAGCTAGTGAACAGATGGACATTAACATGTTCTGGTGGCGTCTCACCAGCGGCAGCCCACACTGGAAAGACAGCAAACGTACAGCTTGTTGCGATAGCCCGGTGACAGCAGCCTTCTAAGTTCTGGCCATAAAACTGTAGCTTCCAGTTGCATGAAGCATGGAAGAAAAAGCGTCTGTTTCCAGAGGAGAAGTTACCTGGCATAAGGAGAAATTCCAGCCAGACTCTCTGGTTAATTGCACAGGTACATAAAAGAACGTAGCCTCTACTCCTTTCGCTTAAAGAATAAAATCTATTTTTAACCAAGTAACACACACAGCAATCCTAAAATACATGGCACTACAAAGCTGCATTACCGTCAGAAATTAAAATATGAAATCACCACCTCTTTCTTAAGCTTTTCTGCTTCTTTTTGCTCTCTTTCCAAAGCTTCCTGTTGTTCTCCCTCTCTCCTTTCTTCTCTTCCTTCCAAGTTTGTCTCAGCTTCTCTACTCTGTTCTTCAATCTGTCTTTGATCCAGCACCGCTGTGAAAAATTATTTCAACATCCGTGATTTGATTTATGTAGTTCGGTAATTACTACAGGGACATACAAATAAGTAACAGGTTCCTGTATAACATTAATAGCAAACGAAAAACAGCTGGGTATATTGTTTATACATATACCAAAGTTACTCTGAGGTAACTGGTAATGTTTCTTCCCACCTCGAAACATTTCTAGTCTGGTACATGACTCAGTAAGCATTAAACAGTAGAGCCAAAGCAGAGGCCGGAGAGTGGACAGAGAGGTTTCTCTCTGTGCTTCTCATTCCCACCATGGACTTTCTCATTAAATCTGTTACCCTAAAGTTCACATTGCTACATTCGTTCCCTCTGCAATATGGTTGGATACAATTCTTTCTTTGTATCTATAATGAAAAGAAGTACTTAAAAAAACCTTTGGAAATTATCGCAGGACATACGGCTGATGAGACCAGTGTATTTAAAAAGCTGTATAACCAGAACAGGATTCAGACAGTAACAAGAAGGGCAAACTATATACTGGGAATTGTTAGAAGCTAGAAAGCTCTTCTCTGAATAAAAATGTAGGAAACTCTAAATTCTATCTAGGAAAATTAGAAAAGCGGCCTATGCTGCACTGAAACCATCCTCATCTACGCAAAGAATTAAACCAGCGTTGTAGTAGTACAGTTTGTGAACAGAGTCAAGGAAAATGAAAAAAATCCAGACAAGCAGTACAGAAAATACTTAAAAAAACACCCAACAAACCAAAACCTTTCAAGTCTTATTTCTATCAAGAGCAGAAATAATAATTATCCTAAAGAGAAAAGAAAAAACCAAAATAATCTCTCCAGAAGCTGGACAAGGGGGTGGGACAGGTGGCAAAAGTGTTTAAATTAAATTTAACCAAAACCAGGGTGCAAAATTCATCCTCATACAGCAAAGCAAAAGAAAATATTCCTTCCTCTTTATTACCTAATAGCACTTTGGGAAAAATTTTTCAGTCACACCAGCATACCTACCTACAGAATGTTAAATATTTGGCTTTTTGTTTTACACATTTGACATTTAAGAAGGGTATTCACTTTTGTTTCTGAGCCGAGAACTCACTTAAGTCCTGCAGTGAAGTGGCTGTTGCTGGCACAGTGGCTGCGACATGGTTTCCGTTGACGATGTCCCCAGATGGATGCAAGGCATCACTTTCACACTGCTCTGGAATGTCCCCCTGATCTGGAGAAGAAATTTGAACAATGGCTTCATTATTTTGTAATTACAATAGCGGAGCACAGCAATGGACACAAAGTGTGGGAATGGCTGAATCAGAACACAGAAATACCAGCACTAATTGTGCATTTTCCCTTCAATTTGACCATTTCCCTGAGGATTAAGAATTATCACAGGCTGTACTTGCTTCTTTAATTACAGAACTGTTAGTTTTGAAACTAGCTATTGGAACACATCTGTTTACAAAGTGAAAAACAGATTGATGAACAAATATACAACAGAAAACCACAATGTTTTCATTTCTTTACGTAATCAAGAGACAGGTCACAGAAAAATTACATGTCCAAGCTTAGCTCATCCTTTCTATCCACGTAAAACAACCTTTAACGATTTGATCACATACTATTTTTTTATTAGGATCCTTGCCTTTCTTCAGGGAACAGGATGGATACTGCTAACTCAGACAGTCTACGTTCAGTTTTCTTCTCCCTGCGCAAAGTGGCTCTGAATTTACAAACACACAACTACTGTACTTCCTCTGTGATCACCGCTATGACACGCAACTGCTTCTTAATTACTTATTTGCAAAGTATGTGGAGACTGGTATTATCTCAATTTTGTGGGAGAATGCAAGAAGAGATAAAAAGTCAGATGCAGCCATTATCTCTAGGTAGCCAGCCTGAAATACACTGGACCATTTTTCCAAACATTTAGTGTAATACAGTACAGCTACCTTACACACCTCCTTAAGTTTTGGGTATAAGTTTAGAAAATATCAATTTCCCATCCTTCAAACATTATCAAGGTTTCAAGCATTTTTCTTTTCCACATTATAAAAAAACTGAAATGTTTCGCATGAAGAAAAACAAGACACCCAAACCAATCAGCCTCTCTCTCAGAATGGTCTGAATCTCCTTAATTTAAAGTTCTTTTAAGGGAATTATAGATGAAAGCATCACAGAAAATTTCTTTCAAACTGTCAGTCTAGCAAAGTTATGAGAACATTTTCAGTTTCTCACAAAAGCAAAAGGAAGTCCTACCAGCTTCGCCTAGGAAAGTAAATTCAATGTATATTTTACGTAAGACGAAAATAACAGGTTATCACACTCAAAAGAAAATCTATTCTGGTTTTTTGCTCTCTCTTTAACTTTAGGTTTAAATTATACAACATTATTTCCATATGAGGCATCAGTATGTTTCAGGCTATGTAATATTTAAATAGTCAAAAAATTTCTTTCACAAATAGCTTCCTGTTAAGTATTATATCTAACTTCTGAAGGCCTGCTAACCACACAAACAAACAACCCCCCCCCCCCCAACCAATATAGCACAAAACATCTTTACATTAACCTTTCTGCAAAGGAAAAAAAAGGTAACACTCTTTGTACGCCTTCACTCCTTTACGTAAGGGTGGACAGCAAGAGATGCATTATTTCCTTAAGACGAGCACATCAATTAAAAGCAATTACTGCCAACAGAAATGCCAATCTTTTCTTGCTAGAGCTCACTCACAGTAGGATTCAAAGGCTTCCACATTTTCTGATATCTGCTTCACTCCACTGTTTTTTTCTACTCTTATCAACTTCTTCCTTCATTGTATCTTATTCTACATTTACTTTTTAGACCTTACATCCTTATTCCCTCCCCAGTTCCTCCTGGGTTACCTTCTCCCCTTTTTAGCCATTCTGACTTCCTTCTGCACACTGAGATTATCTTTTGATGCCGTCCGACCCAACTAAAGTACTGTTAACTGAGAAATCATCAGGATATGCAAACTCTTAAGATTATTCTTTTGACTACCACACCGCACGTCACTAAATGATACAGTGGTAATGTATCTGGACACAGCATCTACTCAGGCCTAATTGCCAAGAAAATGCCCGTCTATTCTTACATGTGATAAAATAAAAGTGAAATATGTAACGTATTCCTGAAAGTCTCTAATACAAAATTAAACAAATAAATCTAAATCTAATTAAAATATGAGATAAGTAGAAACCATTAGTGGCTACAGGCTCGGTTCACATTCAAATAATGCATTTAAAGCTTATAAAAAGAAAACTAAATGAGGTAAATTAAACAACAACAAATGTACTGAGTAAAACTTCACAAAAAAATGCACAGATGAGACATCAGCTTCTGCTAGTTATCACTAAACACTATCAGCACACTTGCTGTTTAAACAAACAGTATCTTTTTTGGTTGGTTGGTTGGTTTTTGAAATACTGAAAGCCGTATTCTCACAGGTTCAGGAGAGTGAGCAAGGGCATCACTCCATCTTCCCTATGACCTAACCACAACCCAAAGAATAAGCCATTCACGGACCCAGGAAAACACTTGCACCAATTAGGAAGATTTTCTTTGACATCAGTGATTCTAACTCTCCCATAGAATAGTTATAATCTCTTCACCAACTATGAATTTAATTATACCACCCCATGACGTATCTCCCCCAGTCTCAAGACTTTACAGACCTAACAATACTTGGAAACGGGAAAGGTGTTGAGCTTGCTGTTCACAGCTTTCTCATCGACAAGTTCACTTGCTTTAAACCCACACCTTCGTGGGAGATAAGGCTGCTCAGGTCCAACATTAAAATGTCACTCAAACGCTGAAAAACTAGGAAATAAAGCCAGTAACTGTGCTTCTATTTCTCTTTCCATATACAAATGTCTGTAAATTGCATTAACTTTTATCATCCTCCTCTTTCTACAGTACCTAAGTTACATCAAAAATTTTTGAAAACTGACCCTGCAGGCTTGACTGCGGTATAGAACGAGAAGGAAATATTTTATAGCACACAATGCAAAACACCACATAAAGACAAAGTTCTTCCTGCCATCAACAGAGAGCAGAAATGTAAATAAATAAAATGCTGACCTCAGAGAAGATAAAATTTACGTTTCAGTAACTGAACTGTATGTTCCAAAACTACTCAAGAGATGCTGATTAATGACAGCATAATTGCCAGTGTTCTTCACATGTTTACACACACTTCTAAAGTAACTTCTAATTTATAATACTACTGAAGCCTGAGTTACTGAAGGAAAAGTCAACAAGAGTACACGTAATGGCTGCAGAAACTTATCTTCAGAATTACAGCTTGCTAATACTGCTCTGATATCGGTCCATGATGAACACTCCTTGGAGTTTTACTTCATGCAGCAAATATAACAGCCTCAAGTTAGCTCATGTATTAGTACACTCTGCTGTTTAAAAAAAAAAATATATATACTACACAATTTTAAAACATTCTGAAACAACTGTCAGACCTACATGCACAAATTGGAACAATGTTATGCAAGATTTCTGAACAAAAAGTATGTTTCCAAATTTCAGAACAAACTCTATTTTAGTTTATGCTTATTACTACATACCCTTCTCCTCTAATGATGTGAATATGAAGAAAATGAACCCCTCATCATCTGAGGCAGTTTGTTTTTCTTATTTCCAACATCAGTCAGAATTTTTTCTCTCCAGCTACAGTCTCAAACTATCAAGACAATTGTCTTAACAGCTGTTAAGCCATAAGGTGTTAAACAAACTGTCTCAAATGCACTAAAACTTACATTCAGGAGAAGAAATGCGTTCTTTCAGGTCCTCATACATTAGTTTCTCTGGTTTGGGGATATCACTGAAATCTTGTTTATCTGTTCGTTGGTTATGAAGTCTGAAAGAAGAAGGGAGAACATAAATAATCTAACAAACAGAAATGCTAAACTTTTAAGCAAATAGCGATCTGAGATTTAAATACATGGATTACTTGCATGCTTAGCAACAGACTAAATCAAACAAACATAAAAACCATGCAACTAAAATGCTGTAACTTTCTGACTCAAAAGTTAAGGTATTTTAATCCAGTTCTCTAACTTTTACCAAAAGTCAGCTTCATCTGTCTGATAGCCATCTCCCTGCAGCCTTTCCCCAAGGCCTATATATGACATAAAGGCATTACATTAAAACAAGATACACTCTCAAAACGCATAAAAAGGAATAAGAAAGAAAAAAAAGGAGAAATACAACGAATGGTGACACTTACTCAATTGAAATTAAGAAATTTGCCTTTTTAGGCTCTGTGTTAGTCTAATCCCCACTTTGACGTCATCTTAACAGATGTGTTTGAAAAGTATTCGGTGTCTGGCAAAACATACATCCAGGAGTGAAAATCTGGGTTCTGTGAAAAATGGGGTTAGTGCCCTCATTCTACATCCCCGTTTATCTCATCAGAAAGATAATGTGAAAGAACAGTATCTCCCACACGACCCAGCTACTAAACTCCGACCAGAACCAGAACAGCAAAAGGAGCGCAGGTCACTAATGAAATTCAGCAGCAGCACTTCATAAAGGAGCTTACTTCACACCAGCTGGTGCTCTTCACCATGGCATAAATATGTTTGTGCTTAAAATTTCTAAGGAATTCAGGTCTTCTATGGGGCAAAAGTGGAGAATAAACAACACATACCCCCCCAACGAGACACGTTCAATAAAAAATGTCAGTGTGCGGACAAATGAATAAATCTGCGTTGTCAGAAGGATAGTTCAGTTATGTCAGTGGGGAAAAATACCCTGTAAATTAAATACAACAGAGCAAATGGAACTTCTAGCTTCTGAAAGTCTACTTCATGTTTTTGGACTTTTCTTCACAGAAATGGGTAAGTGTTAAATAATTCTTAAGGATGCAAGGTTCAAGGACATGCATGCCACTTTCTTCAACACTGCTAGAAACAGAATCAATAGACTGCCTCAGATTCAGCAAACTGAAGAGGTGTGCCTCATGAAGACAAGTAAACACATGTGTTCCAAAGAGTTTTCAAAATTCACTCCATCACACAAAGCTGGCAACCAAACGCCAGACTGTACCTAATGTCAATATGCCATAAAACAGTACTGGTGTGCTAGTCAACACCAAATGATTAAATTGCATGAGTTATGCTTAAAATTACCATTAAAGCTTAAATGAAAACCAACAACCACCATCTAAACTATTTTGTTAATGTCCGAAATTACTTTTTTAGCCTAAAACTGGTAACAACCCTTACAATGGGTTTCTTCAGCCCTAAACAAAAAAAGGAATGGTTTAGATAATAATCTGCCTTGTAACTCTAGTCTTCCTGTCTGTGTTTATTGGCTTCCTTCATACCACTCATATCTTGAAACATAAACAAACAAGGAGCTCCTGTAGTCACAGAAGCAATTTTTCTTCCCCACTGACAGAGGTCTAACTTGTAATGGCTTGCTGGTGTTAGAGCATCATATTTTCTTTTCTTTTCTTTTTAAAGAAGTTCCCATTGCCACTTAAAATCTACAAGTCATAAACTAATCCCACAATACACATCAATGATGTGGCATTTGCCTAATAATGAGAGTAAATAACTGGAAAAGCCCACACATGCATTTCTCAAATATTTTATGTAAGAGAAAACAGCGCAAGGCACAAGAAATTAGAAAATACTCATCAAAAGAATGTCTTCCCTTTAAGAAAGTCTTGGGAAAGCAGCAAGTTCAAGAAAATTATTGGGACCTCATACCCTTGCTTTGTCACAAGGAACTCAAGAAAGCAACTACAACCCATAGCTGCCAGCCCAGACCCTGGCCCCTTCTCTGCAACACTACTTGCTCATACTGTTCACTCTTCAGGCAGCGTGGACTCTACATCATCCTTCCAAGAGGTACAGTCCCTCACAGTATTAGAGCATTTTCCTGTATCACCTTAACACGCCGGTTAACATTCAACCTTCACTTTGTAAGGTCTGTCACAGGAATACAGGAAATCTGAGACATATTGTAGAAAATGTGAATGAGCAGGGAAAGAAGAGACAGCCACTTAAAGGAACTAACCTCACGGTCCCTAGAAATCCCAACAGCTTCTTTTCAAGGCCAAAAACATACAGGCTCTCCCCAAATTCTAACAACAAAAGAGACCCTCTCTACATGAAACGTATATTGAGGACTCGCTAACACCGAAATAAGAAAGGCCTATAAATGCCTGCTAAAGCTGCCCCAAGACAAGCTGTCTTTCTTCAGCCATCAAATCTGGAATGATGGCTAGCAGGTTAAGGCCAATTCAAGTGTCTCTTTTTAAGAAAGAAACATTAAAAATTAAATATTTGAGCTTTTCCTGAAGACAGCAATTCAGGATTCTCAGTTTTGGAGAGTGGAAGCACCAGCGATGGTTAAGAACAGAAGAATTTCATACACAGAAATAGGAGATACAGAGAGGAAAGAGAAGTCATTTTTATGCAGCTTAATTTGCCAAGTTACTCATTTACTTAAAAGATACATTAAAAAAACAAAGGAAAAGAGAAAAGTTCTGCTACCCATCCCATTCCCACATGCAAAGGAGACTGGAGATTCCTATTCTGAAAACAGTTACATAGGCACATGAACAAGCTCTTCAGAGAAGAAAAAAAAATAGCATTACAGCTTGCTAACGAATGAAGTGAGAACGTACAACTGCCTTGATTTAAACTCTCAAACAGGCACCAGAAAAAGCTTGTCAGCAAGGTCACAGATGTGAAAAATAAAGACACAATAAAAGAGACATAGCTTTGCTCAAGGAATTAGCGGCCTTTTTTTTTTATTAAGGGTTTTTGTCTGCATCAAATAAAACCTTAATACCTTTTGAACATCAAGCGTATGCAAAAGGCCTGTTCTGAGATGGAAAAGATGAGAGATATTCACTGCTTTGGACAGGAATTTGTGATGAGCTTGTAGTTTTACCTTTTTCTTGAAAAGTAATTTCAAGTCATTGAAAAATGAAGTTTACTCCTCTAAAGACCCAATTTGGTCCTCTGAAATGAAGTTTGTTCTCAAATTAGTCTACAATGTCAGCAAGAGTTCTTGTTAGCCTTCTCAGGACCACACTTATATGGATGGCACAGAAGCCTACTAGAGGAAGAAAAACTGTCAAATCCCGAAAGAGCTCATGACAGCAAACTGCTAAAACCACCTTCACGTTCAGGCAATTCATACGACGGTGAGATGTCTGACAGGACCGTTGTAAATAAGACATTCCGAGTAATAGTTAGGTGGCCACCGTAGTACCTTCACATTCCCATTTGCAACACAGTACAGACATTATTCTTCCTCAAAAAAAAGTATACAGTCTAAATTTTTAAATTATCAATATGGTCCAAAGTTATAGGACACCAGGAAAAGTCAGATATATCTTGGACATATGCATACATTCCTCACATGTTTTAAAAAAAAGATTTTTTCATAGATATTATACATAGGCATGCAAGTCAGTGGTTAACTCAGATTTACTTTTAGGAACAGATCTGACATTTTTAGGAAACTTTTAGAAAACATGTTTTCTCAAATCAGTGATTAACGGAATATTTATTCATTAACAATGAATCTTTCATTCAGCTGCCCGAATGTGGTCTACCGTGTAAGCAAACGCAATGAAACAGAAGGTCTACACTGATACAACAGATTTCAAGCGCGACAGAATTTGCAGCCCTCTTGAAATACAAGGACCCACACCACGCCTTGCTTCCAAAAGTTTGTCAGAACACTGACACATGAAAAGCAGAAAAGCAAAGAAGGGCAAAAGCAAAAGTTTATTGTTAAATCTAGAGCTATATCTACAGAGGTATCTACAGCAGTCTGAAAAGGAACAAAGTAAAGCAGCCTGACCTGAGCCCAGGAACTCTGAAACTTTGGATGACTTGTATCTGTCAGGTGCACCTAAGTGGTGACAGCCCGCACCAAATGAACCACCTTCTGTCTCCGAAGCCACACACGGTAACAAAGCCGTACTTACATGGGTTAAGTAGCACAAACTGAAAGTGCTGAGCAGCACAGTTCTAAATGTTAATTAATATCCTTAAACAGCAGAATTTGAGCTAAGTTTCAGTGATGGATATTTATCAATTTGCTATATCTGCATTAAACTAACATGCGCTTCGCACGCCTCACATCCTCACTCTCCAGGCTTTTCAGTCCTTTGCCTAGCACTCTTCCATGGCAGTGGATTTTTTAGGCTCTGGAGCTAGTGCTGCCATTACCGTTTCTCCCCAACAGAGGGAATCTTTGGAATAACCTTTTATCCTTGCTCAGCTACAACAGCAAAATGACTTTACAGAACACTTCGTAAATCAATCAAGTTTTACTTTGTCATAGGACATGACTTTTTTTTTTTTCTTTTTTTGAAAAAACGTTGCATTCATCTGAAGTTTCCAATGCATTTGAAGTTTGAGTATTTCACTGCACATAACTTTGCACTGTAAGGAAGCACAAATTTAACAGAGGTGACAATGTCAAATCATATTTGCCAAAGGTTTTTGGATTTGGGAGAAGGGGAGTGTTTCAGTTTTTTTAACTAAGTTCTTCTTTAGACATGATATTCAAAAATGGAAATCCTTATCCATCTTTAGAAAAGTTCCCACTCATAAAATTAACGGCTTCCTGGAATTGTAAAAGCAGCTATCACCATGAACAGTTAGATAAATGTTTCTTTAAAAAGCAGGTTAAAAATGTTGCTTTGTAAACAATGTTACCTGATTTTCTGGCCACCACTGGATGGTGAAGAAGAAACAGACTCAGAAGATGAAAGTAGATGTGGCTTTGAAATAGGAGAAAGCACTTGGTCAACACTCTGCTGTGAAGAGGCAAGGTACGAGCTGCTGATGTCTGTGGAATAAAAATCCCACAATTTGTACTAGTCAGTTATCTGTCCTATGGTTTCTCAGACAAGGCTGGCTTTTAGAACACATGCACAATTGGACTGTGCAGGCACCACCACTATAGGGCAGCTAACGTCCAGATCTTAACATGAACTTTCTTGTACTGGTTATTTCTCTCCCCGCCTCCCGCAACTTTTTTTTTTTTTACTGCTCCTGTATGGGAATTCTCCTCTACAAGCCTTCACCATCATAAACTTACTCCTCACAAAGCCTGTGATTATAATCACCCCGTAATACATCCATGTTCCCCACAAACTGCAGCCCCTCTGCCAAACACCAAATAATTTCTCCCATGCTGGGCATCAGAGGAAGCAGTTACAGACTTGGATTTCAAGCTAGGGATGTGCTTACTAGCCAGCAAAAGGTAATTCTTGAGGTCTCCCAAAGGCCATTCTTCACTAGGAAATTTAACCTGGAGGTTTCATTTTCTACGGATTTGGGAAAATGCGTGATGAAGCAAAGAAGAAAATCTTTGAAGATTCTATCCTCATCAACAGCTGTAAACTTATCAGGGAAGTAAACAGACAGAGTGACTAGAGAAGTCTTGAGTTTCCTAAGAAACCAAGGTAAAAACCAAAACCCCTGCATTAAAAAGGCTTTTAATCAGACTTGCAAAGTCCAGCGCTTTGGTTAAATTTTGCTTTGCAATCTTAATTTTCCTTTCTTGTGCAGCTGCACAGGTCTTTCGTTACTAGACTATGAATTATTATTTCTTCTACAAGGTATGGTGTTCACTCAGTAAGCAGGCACTGCCGTATTTCGACTCTTTGTTGACCAAATAACTTTTACTGCATTCAGTACTAATTTGGCTCAACAGATAGATGATAAGCCATTATTAACCCTCCCATACCTGAAATTCTTTCAGGTGGTCATTTAGAAGTGCGCCCTGTTCATGGTGCACATCACGCTGCAGAAGTTGGGATGCTTCAGACTAGGGCTTGCCCACGGATTTTTCCCTCCGGACAGCCCCTATGCCCACCCAGCAGAGACGAACATCCTCTGAGGAAGCTGAGCACTAACAGAATGGGACCCAGCAGTTACGTTGTACTTGTGTACCAGCAGTACCTGTTTGTGGTGGGAACCCTCTTTTTTTTCATCCTGTTAAAACCACTTTGAGCTAGGGTGACAAGAACTGCGTGACTCAAGAAGCAGATGTACAGCAGATTTGAAACAATGTAATGTTTTTTTTTAATTGTCAATTATTTTCTACTTTGCTTGCTTTTCTGAGTACTGTCCCTTTAAAAAAAACACGAAGTAATTATCAGACACTGTGAAATTAATAGCAAATTTCAATTTTCCAGTCATGACCAAACACTAATCCCTTCCCCCTCACAACTGCTCAGGAATATTTGATAAACATGTCACAGCAAAAAAGAACAAACAAAAGCAAATCTGGACCTTTCAGACTGGAAAACTCAATTTAAGAGAAGCCAGACAAAGCAGCCTCCTGCTGCACACGTTAACTACAATAGCTAAATGAAAGGATAGAAATACAAAGGGAGGGTTATTAGAACTAGGAAATTACAATTAATGTTGCAACGTAGTTATACTTCATAGCAACTTTTGAACGAAACTCTGCACATCATAAGGTTACACCTGTATTGAATTATATAGCGTAGTCTTCTCTTTAAAGCTACCTGAACTAGGTGCAGTATGTTTAGCCTCCCTCAATCTACCTCACCAGTACCAGTTTCCACGAAGAAGCAATACTCCAAGCAGCTAGCATACCTGACTTCTCCTGCCTCTTAGCAAATAACAAATGAGTCAAAGACAATCATTGCTAAATCTTTCTCTTCCCATAGCACAAGAGGAACAGTAAGTAAAAGCCCAGTACCACACACCACATGAACAATTGTGACTTACCATCTGAAATTTTCTTGTTACCAAGATCTCTTTCCAATTTGGAAATGGGTGTAGAAGAAAGGCGTCTTGAAGAAGACGCTCCTCTGCATGGTGGCGTTAAGGGATTTTTAAAGACATCAACCTGCCCAGTTCTTTTGATGTATTTTTCACCTCTTGGACTGCTCAGGGGGGAATGCTGGGAGCTGGGATTATCCTCGAGAAGTTCATGCTGGGTAGTCAAGGGAGGCCTACTAACAGCACACTGTAGGAGTAAAGGAGACTGCATCTTTCTTGGCATTCTGCTTGCAGCTGCGTCCTGCATGACTCTGTGTTGGTAGTTCCTGTAGGCTTCTTCCAAATACTCTGCCTCTTTTTCTAGTTCTTTTATTCTAGCCCGGGTTTGCGCCATACACTCCAGGTCGGAATCCGGAGAAGTACTGCGTGGCTGTAACTGCTGATGATAGCCAAATCTTGGCACAGCATTTACCTTCATCACATCGGTCATAACCTGATTCTTCAGGAATGCGCTATCCACGTAAGTATCATGAGGTACAATTCTGTCACCAGTGAAGTCAAGGACAGAGCGATCGACAAGCGAAGGCTTTGGATTCCGATACACTTCATTTTCCAGAGCTAAATGATCGCAAGAGAAAGTGAGTGACAGTAAAGAGTGAGAGAGGGAGACCCATAATGAAACAGAAACAGTAAAACACAGCATTTACATTCCAATTTGATCAAAATTATTTTAACATGGAATTGGCTTAAATTTTGAGAATTTAATGGGTTGACTTAAATGTATTTTTAATGTAGCTGTATAGCTGCAAATTATCACTGATGTTATTTTTTTAATATATTAATCCTTCCACGTACAACTACCTAAAGTATGCACTCTACAATGTTATTTCTTAAATTATGCTTAAATAAATAAAAATGAAAATGTCACCACTTTGGAGACATATCCAATCATGCTGTTAAAGGGCAAGGGACACAGGCCAGGCCACAAGTCTTAACAGTTTCCTTCTGTTTAGATGAAAAAAGAAATTTGGAGACAAATTGTTTTTTAAGAAAAAGTACTTCTCCAAAATTGTCAGTTAAATTTAATGTTTCAGGGCTGTCTGCTTCCTGGCTTGCACTCGTATGCTTCAGCAAGCCCAAAAGACCAATCTATAGGGCTGTATCTTTCTCAGCAAAATGACAACCTTGTTTTTATTCTACATAAATGGTTCTTCAATGACATCCTTAACTCTGATGCAAAATAAAAGTCCCTGCAGTACTTTCAGTTGTTTAATTAAAACATATATTCACTATTTTGACACTAACAAATTTCCAATTCCACGTGGTAAAGATACTTGTATCATATATGAAAATGCACATATTGGTCTAGTGAATAAAGTATTGCATATACTGAACTATGGTGCATCACATGCTGTATGTAATGTATAATCATTGCAGAATTCAATTCTGTATTTTAATTCCATATTTTTAGATTAAATATACATCCCAAAACTTTTACTTATCATACTTGATATTAGCAATTTGACAGATAGGCATCTTTAGAGCTACATTTCTTCAGCAGACTGAATTGCTTTACACAAGTGCCTCTCTCTTTCTAAGGCCCATATGAGGTGCATAAGCTATTAGCCTTGACAACAACTGTTTAAAAGTTAGATTTACATTTGTGAGGTATGCAATACAATTTCAAATTGATTATTCTTATTATGAGCAGTCAAGAAACAAAAGGCATTAAAACAGAACTCGCCTCTTGGAAAATGGTGATTATGTTCTCATCAAACATTAATGTCTTTATACTGACGAAAAACTGACAATAAAAACATGCAAGTATTCAGGGAGGAATGTTTTCCCTTCCTCCTATGTGTTTGTTTTCTGAAAGGAAGGGAAGTTGTAATGTGTCTGCTTTTTACATTGGACTTCTAAACAGATCTTGGTTTTAAACTTGAAATCTACTCACTGGTGGTATATTAGTTCTATGCAACTGCAGCTTTTTTAAGCTTCTGGTAATTCTTATACTGGTTAGGCAGTGAACTTCGTAAAGGACTGCTCTGGTGTAAGATACAAACCTGCCTGTGTTTGTTTCACCTGCAGTTTCAGTTCTTCAACCTGCACATTTAACTTCCTGACAGTAGCTTCGGAGTCCAACAGCTGGGCCTTTAACTGGGCACAACGCTCAACCTATAGGAGGTCAAGAGAAAAACAACACACAGCGTAATTCAAACAAAAACAGTAATCTCAACTGGCTGAATACTTGTTTCTAAATGTTCTTCAGGTCCAGTCAAAGCAGACACACATAGTATCCTACTGAAAGTCAGTGCTGACAACTTAGTGACTTGGAAAGATTTACTTCGGTTATGTTGGGCTGGCAATTCTTTTTTGGTTGCTTTTTGGTGTTGTTTTGTTTTCTTTAGAGTTGTTTGCATAAAAATAAGCAAACAAGGCCCATAACTACACGCTAAACAGCCCGCACAGGTAAACAGAAAAATGTGAACAAGATGACACAAAGAAGAAAGGATTCAAATTATTTAGAAACAATAATTTACCTCACTTTGTAGCTGCTTTTCCAAAATCTGCCTATGACTTTCAAATTCATCCAGCGCCAGCTTCCTAGAATGTTCCACTCTCCTCAGTTCCACTTGGCAGGCCAGGTGCTCTGCCGAGGGCTGGGATAGCTCTGCCCAGAAAGAGAAATACTAGACACTCAGCCATAGAATAATAGGTGTGCACTTTTCTACATGATACCCCTTCAAAATGTAAAGTTCATTTGGTTTTAGGAACGCAGCAAGGCTTTGTTTGAATAAAGTACTTAGGGAATTTTTTCTTCCTTCCACAAAGGAGCGAAATTTTTGTTGGCGTAGTCATTTAAGAACTAGACCCAGACTGTCCTATTCTGGAAGAAACACACATACCCCTACCTTACGTGACTGGGTGTACATCTCTACTCTCCCGTAATCTCAAATGCACGTTAAAAATAATTGGCATTTTATGAGTATAGTGAGACAAGCACTTAAAAATAATAATGCAATGTTCTTTTACCATTATTAACTATACTAATTCTATGGTTAGAAATACACCACTGCTTTTTTCAAAGGGTGAAAGGGATATTCTTCATATTACTACAGATACCACAAATCAGGATTTCTACTACAGAGACATATTAAAGAGAATAAACTTACAATGTCAAGGACTGCTTCGTTTTACACAAACATTAGTTGGGGTTTAATGCAAACTACTAGTAAACATAATGCAAAGAATGTATTTTAATAAAATTTATTTCTAAACAAATACTTGTAGGGAACCATAAACAACAAAATCACTAAATCATTCACACTGACTGTCTCGAAGATGCTGGTTCTCACTGCGAGTCTCATCCAGCTGTTGCCTAAGTAGTTTATTCTGCACTTGGAGCTCCAATTTCTCCTCCTTTAGCAAAGGGTAGTCTGATACTTCTTTCAGTTTTTCTGTCAACAACTGATTCTGTTTATTTACCAGCAGAACCTGGGCCTTTACTGACTCCAAATCCAGCTGCAGATAAAGAATAGTTTAAAAGCTTATGAACTGCTGTACTACTTAATTATTTTTATTTCACATTTTCTTTTTTTTTTTTTTAATGTACCTCAAATGCACTAATTAGAATACAGCTTCTTTGAATTTATGTTTACAATTACCTCAAGCTCCTTCGTGCGTGATACAGCTTGCTTGAGTTCCTCTTTTTTTGAATTAACAGCAATGGCTTCTTCATGCAAGAGCATAGCTTTCTCTGCAGGAAGGATTACAAATGCTGAATTAAAATTAGTAGAGTCTTAGAGTAAAAAATTGTATGAGCAAAAAACAGTTTAAGCTGCTAAGCCCAACACTCAATTTAATTCAAGACATAAAAATGACTGTCATACACTTTCCTTCAAAATTAAGTAAATCACACTGTGTACATATACATATGCATACATAGACTCCTTTAGAATTAAAGTAAATCAAATTCATATGCACGATACATCATTTGTTTCACATGTCCCTAACTTAAAAGTCTAAACCTGTTATCTGTCCCAGCTCTCTTTCTCAGGCTCCAATTAAACATCTTGTGCACAGTAAGTTTAAAAACTGGCAACCCTTCAAGGGTATGATACCAGAGTGTACCAGAGTTCAATAAGAGAACGAGTGAGCGAGTAAGACTTCAGAAGGAGATGGGAAACTGAAAAAGCAAAATGCTTTGCAGCCTCTGTGCAAAGCAGCAGTTCATGGTTCCCACTGCATTCTGAACAGCAAGGAGTTGCTGACCTGTCACTGGATCCTGCTACATGTTTTCAAAAATCTATTTTGATGGCTTTTCTGTCACTTATACCACTGTTACTAAACACCATTACTGTTTAGTAACAACAGCGTTTTGATACCTCTTAGTAAAACATCTAGAGATAAACAGCTACTTTAGAGAGATGGTTACCTTTATTTTTTTTCTCATCTTCAGTAACTTTATTGGTTCTGGCTATGTATTCTTCTTTTAATTCAAGCTGATATCTAGAAGTAAAAAGAACGATGTATTCCCAAAGTACGTGTGCACGCACATGTGCATGCATTTGTGCAAATTCCAGTCTTTCCCAGACTAAACTATGACCACACAATTATTTATTAACAAAATTAGTTATTGCAGAGCCACTGAAACGGCTGGAAAGGGCCCTGCCAATCAACCACCTGCTCAAAAAGCAAGACTACCGCCAACTCCAGAGCAGGTCAGCTGTGGCTCTTCCTAGCCAAGTCTTGAAAACCTCAAAGGATGTATATTCCACCACCTCCCTGGATGACCTGTGCCAATGCTGCCCTACCCGCCCAGTAAAATTTTTTCCCCCATGTCCAAGCTGAATGTCCCAAGCCACCGGTTACGGCCCCTGCCATATGAACTCAGAGGTCACGTCTGATAGTCTCATAACTATCTTGACAGACCTTTACTAGGCCCTCTCCAGTTTCTTCATGACTTCCTTGAATTGGGGAGCCCAAACTTGGCCACGGTATCCCTAGCACAGCCTTTACCAGTACTTGAAGTGGACAGTAACTTCCCTCAGTCTGTTAGCCAGGCTGCTACTAATGTCACCCATTGTGCTGTTTGCCTTACGTGCCAGAGCGTGCTGCTGGCTGACAGTCAGCCTGGCATTCACTCTAACTCCCACGTCCTCTTCAGAAACGCAGTTCCTCAGTCAATTCCTTTTCCCCGTTATACTGCTTCATAGCGATATTCTGCCCCGAGCACAGACCTTTGCAATTCTCCTTGTTAAAATTCCCAAGATTTATGTTGGCACAATCTCCAACCTTGTCAAAGTCTGTCGGAACCGAAACTCTGCCATTTGTTGTGGAAGCCATTCCCCTTAATTAAGTTTCATGTTCAAAGTTGCTGAGGATGCCCTGTGTCAACATCCAGATCACGGATGAAGGTGTTGGACAATATGGATCTCAGTACTGGCCCCAAGGGTTCTCTGCTCGTCATCAGACACCAGCTAGACACTGACCACTGTCCAGGTACACCACTATTCACAGCCCAGCAGTCATCCAAATTTACCATTCAATTTTACTGGAATTTACACGAGCCAAGAAAGCTCAACATTTTGCGTGACTCAGACATAGATTATAAATGTTTTCAGACATTGCCACATCCATCCTCCTGCATTTTTGCAAATGGTCCAGAGCGCTCACATCCTTCTCCCAATTACGGCATTTAATGTTTACTGTAGAAATAAAAAAAAATTTCTTTTCTAACCAGCATCACTATTTCTATACAATAAATAGTAGCTCTTTGCTACTTTTCGTCAAGGTTTTAGGACAAAAGGACACGGATTTTATCTTTCTGAGCATTTACAACATGTCTAAAATATTTTGTATGTCGATAAAATAAGCTGAGCAGCAGTTCATCCTTAAAATAATTTGCTTCTCCTCATGAACCAGAAGCACTCTATAAGCATTATTTGTAACTAGCAGTTATGGACTAGATAAAGTAAGATACCAAGGTGGGTCAATTAGTTGCATTTCACTGTTCCCTAACAAAACCCCCAGTTTCAGCTGAGGCATCATTCTTATCAAAACCTACTCTTCACATCTTTCCTCTGTAATTTAAATAAAGACACACTAACCTGGGTAATACTTATTGTTCACTGGCTTACAATAATGAGTAATGATACATCGGTCATTTGGTTTAACTGCCTAACTGGAAGACTGGTTCATGCCATTGAATACACGTGAGTAATAACATGCCAAGAGCACGTGCCTGCATTGAAGCATCAAGTAACCCTCCGATTGACCAAGGCACTCCAAGAAAGTACAACAGCTAAGTTAGGAAGTTAGGATATACTCACGGCAGCACCTCAAAAGCAGTCACAGATGATGTCTTGCGCTTTCAAAGAGCATTTCTAAGCAAATTCTTTTTGAAACCATGTTCAAGCAGATGGTAGTCAATAAAAGAGGATGATTTGTATCAGAGAATCCCTCTCCAAAAATGGGGGGTGGGTGGGTTTTAAGGTAAGAGTCAATCTATCTGTACAATGGGCTAGTGTGCCTCTCACCCGTTTCCCAAGAAATCTATAACGTCTTTTTAATGCTGATATCCCCTCCATGCCTCTTCTGCGTTCGTAATATGGTCAGTTCTTTTAATTGTGGTCAAAGTGAGTTACTAATACTGCTTCAACACCTCTCGTCTAAACATACACCTAATGTCACATCTCTTTCCTAGACAACAACACAGAATTTACACTACAACGATAACGCAACCTATAATCAAAAGAGAGTTATTTTCCATAGCAAGCTTTTTCTGAACATGACAGAACATTTTGTCTTACTAGCAAAGAGCTAAGCAATAACGTAAAGAATTCAAGCTGATTAAAACAAAAACGAGTGCACATTTTCAAAGTCCTTGCTTTGTTACACTTTTCAAAAGAAATCCTATAGAATTTATTATTCTGTTTTCATAGGAGGTAGCATGCGTCCTATTAGAGACAAAAGGAAAATTTACTTTAAGAGTTCCATCTTAAGCTTTTGGTCGTATGTCTCCTCTATGTTCTTCACAGCAACCTCCCGACGCCGAAGTGTATCATCAATAGCTTTATTTTTCTCTTCCTGAAGTTTCTGAGTGCTGAAATATCCATACATACACAAACATTGACCAGTTATAACACTGAAACGTTAAGTTTTGTTGTTTTTTAAAAAAATAACATTTAGAGACATTAAAGGATAATGTGCTTGCTTGGAACACTGTAGCAATTTAAAATTATCATCAGAATCTGTTACTGTAATTCACTAAGAACAAGAAGATGTGACACAAATAAAATTGCCCTATTTAAAACCCAGCACCAACGGATTGTGCAGCTATCCCAGGTTAACCCTAGCTCAGTTTCCCACACCAGAAAGGCTTCAGAGGAGATAGTGCTGAGCATGCTATTCTATCAGCACCCTCTGCTGGGTTAAAAAAAAAAACAAGTTTTTGTTAGCAGGATACTCATTTTCCTATAAAAAACAGATGACAAAGTAATGACATTAAGTAGTATTGAAAAGCTGGCCAAAAATGGTTTCATTATTTTTTTATTTAACCAAAGAAAACAGATCTTACCAAGGACAAGTCAAAAACACAACCAAAACCCCCAAGAACTAAAGAAGCAAAATATCACATATATGCCTTATGAGTGTTAGGGTTACACACTGTGTTGTTGGGGTTTGTTGGTTTTTTCTTTTCATTTTTTTTTTTTTAATTTAAGCACTTCAAAGCAAACATCTGGGTCCTTGCCTCCAAAGTGATGCTGCACTGTTTTGGTTGGAGGAGGTGGAATAGAAAAAAAAACAAAACGTCTTTTTGTATGGGGTATCCCTGCTACTACAGACAATATACAACACTGCTCAAAATGCAAAACACAACTTCTGGGATATATAATCTATTTCAACGTCATAGAAGCAGCAACACCTTGAAGCACGCTTTCCAGAAAAAAGACAACAGTATCTTTTAGCATTGTATATGCCCATCAGCAACTTACACTTCAAATGCCTCAATTCTTTGCTTCAGTTCCGCCTCTCTGGTCCTTATGACTTCAATATCTTTCAGTAGACTTTGTCTCTCAGCGTATACTTCCTTTGCTTCTATCTGAATCACAAAATATTATCTCTAGTTTTACTTCACACTTTATACAGGTATTTACTGTTTAACATGTTCAAACTTTCAAGGATCTTCTTCAGGAACGGGTCTTACTCCAATAAATATCACTTATATAGTCATAATTTGAAATAACATCCAGAATTGATTGTAATTATCTTTTTTTTACTGCCTTTCTCCTTTTACTCTGAGTAAAAATGTTTTAGATGGAGTCACTACTGGCTACCTGTAAACACTTTTAAGAAATAGCACTGATTACAACGTAGGTACAAGGAAAAATAGTTTTAAAAATTTTATAGAATAAACATGTTCAAACACTTGACTTTTTTTTAATAAACAATAGTTTTGTATGTTCTTCATAAAAATAAAATTGAAAAAACAAATGCCAAAACCCCCTGATAAAACATGATTTAAAACTGAAACTGAGTAAATCAACAGTCTTTCAGTTTTTGCAGTGTAACTTACAGAAATCAAACAAATTGTAAAAGGGATTCTCCAAGTGATGAACATGCTAATACCAAAAGTCACATATCTCCTTACTAATAAAAAATAGCTTTTCTTGTCCTTAAGCACACAAGTCATTATTTCTCTCCAAAGAAATAAGAAGTGGATAATTTTCTTCTTCTTAGGATTTTGCCGTATGGGTACTCATATGAAGTTTGCAAGCCATGTGCATTTGACAGTGCTGAACGACTTAGCTGCTGTTTCTGGTGCAAAAAATAGAGCAGTTTGTCAAGCCATATTTCCTGGGCATAAAGTTATCTTAGTGAAGGGTTAAATGACCTTCTACCTTTAATGTAAATATACTGCAACTCAGTAGAGCTCCTGGTCTCTGTTAAGAGTCCTCAGGTAAATGAAGCATATACTTTTCAGGGAAGTGCAGAAGCTGCCAAAAGCAACCAAATATTCATACACCATACCTGACGGACATGCTGACCTAGTTGTCTTTTTTTTTTTTTTTTTTTTAATTACTGAATTAATTTCATGCCTACAGAAGAAGACTGATAGCATAAAATAGATGGTTTTCTTGTAAGCTTTTAAGGACATAACCATGAAAGAAATTCATAGCGTAGTGATAAAATGTTTAACTTTCAGATTGGAAGGAGGTCAACAGTAAAGACCAGTATATAATAAACTATGTAGAGACCGGTACGATTGCTTTGTTAACCAATACCATGTACTCTCAGGGGGCAGAAAACAAAACCAAAACCAACCCCCCAAAAAACTCACCACCACAACAAAAAAACCTCACCACACCAGAGCAAAAACGCGGTCAGCATTTGTGGATGACTATTATTTGGATACGAAGGTCTGCAGACAGCAGGGGGACGGCTAGGCAAACATGCAACAGAATAGCAAGCAAACTACTCTTCCAAAACTGAAAAGCAATAGAGATTGCTACTCCCAGTTTAGAACCCTACGCAAATATTGTGTGCTGCAGTAACAGTTACTACTCTGGCAAAACACCAAGAGTTAACAGCCCAAAGGAGTAACTCATGATCAAAAAACTGTTCAAAGAAACAAAACGAGACACTAGCTTACAGTAAAGACAGAAGCTATTAATAATATTCAATATATAATGACATACAGAAACGGCACAGCTGTACCATACAGCCTATGTATTCCATTTAGTTTAGAGTCCTTCTTAGCAACTGAAAGAATTTCTAGCATAACTAAAAGCTATGTTCAACCTTCTGTTAAAAAAATCTTAGTGATCTGAATTCAGCAAAGTTGTTAAAACAGATTAAAAAGTATTTATTACATTTAAATCCTTCGAAGCTAGCCTGCAGAACTGTTACTTTTCCAGCCAGCTCTACTTAGATATCTACCCATACTCATTCTTGCAGTTGCTAAATGAGTTCCCCTGCTTACGAGAACAAAAGTAAATTTGAAGTTTTCACTAATAAGCGAAGTAAGAGAAGGTGTATCTCCCAAAGATAAAAGAACAATTTAACCAACTCACTGAATCATTTTGTACTAGATTAAGGAAAGATCCTTGGAACTTTACCTCTTGTTGCTTTTGAAGCCTCTCAATAGCATTCTTTTCACGAGAAATCAAGGCTTCAGATTTTGCTTGATGTGTCCTCTCTAACTCATGACGCAGCTCAGAGATTTCTTTCTGGGTCTGCACTTTCTCCTCCATTTTAATCTTTGCTATTTCAACTTCTTTAAAATGTTCTAGCTGAGATAAAGAAGAAACAGTGGGTTAAGTAGGGCCATCTTCAAAATCGACAAAGACAATCCCTCCTCAGACAATTCTAAATTTCACTTGGAAATTCTTGTTAGGAAATGTATGATAATTCAATGAAAATAAATTACTGTGATAAAAGTATCTTAACAGCACATACTATTTGCATGTCTTACATAGTTTTCATGCATTCGTCTGGGATCCCAAAGCAGACCTTACACAAAACTAATAGCTTTACACAAGAGCAAACCAGAGGCCTGTGAAGAAAAACACACTGCAGGAGTGATACTCTGTTTGCAATTAAGGAATGGCCACACTCTTTAATTCCTCCTCTGACACTGCCTCTATTCTTGTCCCTTTCCCAAAGAACCACTTTTGACTGGTGATGCAAGAAATGACAAAAGCAGGCCCGTCCCGAGTCACTTGAGAACAACAGAAATTCATCTGGACACAAAAAAGGTGCCAAATATGAAAAAATGCAGAACCATGTAACCCTACATAAAGAGGGTTACAGAAAAAGAAGTCCTGATTCACAGTCAGGAACTGAAAAAAAGTAAATGCATACACACAGGAAAGTACGCATCCTGCAACTGCACAGAATAGTAGGGAACATGCCTCCATACAACGTGTGAAGTGCAAGATAGGCAAGAACAAATGGAGTTATAAAAAATTATAATAAAAATTTGGAACAAAATGGAAAGCAAGCATACAAGGCAAAAAATGTGAGAAAAAAACGAGCAAAACAATAAAAAGAGAATGACAGAAAAATTGTGAGACTGGAGAAAATGAGGTTTAGGAGAGGGGGAAAAAGCACAGCAGGAATGCCTGATCAAGGACTTCAGGTCTGCGGGCATACATCTTGTGAAAAATTAAAGAAATGGTGAGACAGTACAGCATCACTTATACATACACAGATTGAATTAGAAATGTCTTACAGTAATTCACGTCACATTGCTAAGGAATCTGTGTAAAGTTAATTGAATTTAGAAGTGATTTGTGTCTGGTTAAGATTCCAATCTCCTTTGTTGCAACTGCTTTGCTTAAACTGAGACAAACGTAACAACACATGAATTAACATGTTTCACATACTAAAAACACAGTGCCTGTTGGGAAATAAAGACTAAATGAAAAATGAAGGTAAAATACATTGGCAGTTTTAACTCTCCATCCTTCTACTTGTCTAGCTGAATAAATATGACTAAACTGATTCCTCAGTTTGTATGAAATTTATGGAAAAAAACCCCATATTTAAATGAACTGCAGTACATTCTCTCTTCTCCATTTTTCAGACACGAACTCAACTCTCTGTCAACCTACACAGCAGCAATTCATGTCTGTCATTTGCTATGCATTATATTGAAATTCAAGCTTCAAAATCTTAACTGGGAAGGAAAATTAACAGTACGACTAACCAGAGTAAACATTTCTCCATAAAACAAAAAAAATCAAAGAGCAAATAAAATTTACCAAATTAAGACAATCAAAATAAAAAAAACTTGTGTTATAAATTAACATCAGAATAAAAAGCTTAACATTCTGTGCACATTTAACAAAAAAGGGGAATGGAAAATATACACATGCTATTTCATCAAATTAACAATTGATACTGGATTAACTTAGCCATCTGCATTTCTTGTAACTTACTATTAGATCTTTTCTTTCAATTTACCTTAAGTATTAAAAGTTTGTAACATGCGAAGTCAAAATTAACAAACATCTCCCTCAAATTCAATGACCAGAGTTATACCTTTTGACACATTTCTGCTTGAAGCTGCTTCTCTATTTCTTTTCTATATTCATGAAGTTTTACTTCCAAAGATTCGTATTTCTGATGCTGGGGATAAGAGTCTGCAAACTGTTCATCAATCAGCTGAAGCTTCTCAGCTATAAAAAGAGCAACATATCCATCATAATTTAAAAACAGTCACCACCGTTACCCTACCAAAGACTGCAGGAACCTGTCTCTCTGTAGGAAGTTCCTTAGCTTACCTAAGTAGCACTGTCATAGAAAGGCCTGTGTGTGATACAAAAGCAGAGGCAGCACAGAAGTGTCATCTATCAGCTTTATGCCACACAACGCATACCTAGGAGGAGGCACTTAGCTGTTTAGGCACTATTTGTGCTATTACATAGTCATTCATCCTCTTTATCATGGATGGACAAGAATTTTCTTTTGCATGCAACTTTTAGGTTTTTGTATTACTAATAGCACACATATTATAATTCAAGAACTCTCAATCTATGCTTAACTTTCACTGAAACGCTATCATAGAAAGAGAAGCAAGGCACACATCTACAATTATGTTTTCCAGAACATACTTCAGCACATAACATTTACAGTCCGTCTAAGATGTTACAGCTCTTAGCTAAAAGCCTAAGAAAACATTGGAGTAATTAAAAAAAAAAAAATCACAAGACTTTAGTCTTATTTTAAGAAAGATTAGAAAATCAATGGACTAGTGATAGGTATGACCTTTACTTATTATTACTTTAGGCGGCATTTGAGTAAGCGATGAATGAATACCATTCATACAATTTATAAATCCATACCATTTACCAGTATGAAAATATCTGGGGCGACTTGCTTGCAGAGGTTGCACTTACCAAGAGATTCTCTGTAAGGAGGCACTGAGGTTGTCTGAGTTTGTGTGTCATATGTTTCCTTACTTAGATGGTGCTCTGTAAGTTCGATTAAAATCTGCATAAGAAAACCTGTCAAGATCCAATATATTAGTTAGCTCTGATTTCATACCAAAACTGAATTTGAGCCTGTAATTAATGAAGTCATTTCTACTGTACAAGAAAAACTATTCGATTTATGGAAAGAATGAAGTATTTAAGTAAAAATCAATACCAGTAAACTATTAAGATTTTATTATAAGCATAATCCAGTCCACCTCATGCCGCAACAGCTGTCCTTTTGCAACTTTGCCTTTCATCCATGTCTCTCTGTCTCTTTGACTTCCAAGGTCATTTGAGAGAGCTGATTATTACTACTTTAATTATGAGGTCATTAGGCAATAGGGGTTTCTGAAGATCAAGCTACTTTAGGCTATACAATATAGCTAGGTTTCATCATGCAGACATAACGACTATTTCTTATATAAACCAATGGAAAGTCAATTAAATCTTTAACTGGTTTTTGAAGTACATTATGCAAGCTAACACAGTCAGTTATAAACACAAACCAAAATCTGAGCTTACCAAAGTTAGCATGAAAAGCTTCCAAAGAGCATTATATTTAATACCTGGTTACAGATTTTTTCATATTTCTATTGTTTCACGTCATTTATTTTGTAGGTGAATGTTAACACTTAATCCACACCACAAATAGGTGCTGGATAATCCTGAAATATAATATTCATCATCTTGGTGTACTGCAAGTTTCAAAGTCTGACTGAATGCATATTATTCCATACCAACATACACTCAAGAAATCTGAATTCCTATCGCTCACATCTTAATAAAAATGAAGCTGACACAAATATCCTTATCTGCATCATGTATAAACACCTCGTACCTTTGTTTTCCTTCTGAGTTCCCGAGGTCTGTAAGAAAAAAGAGATGTTTTAGCCAGTCTATATCATCACAACTGTAATTTAAGCTTATTTTCAAAATCAAAATAACTTTACCAGTGATTTGTAAAGACTGGATTTTGAATTGATTCTCATTAATTGAAGAAGATCTTGCATAGTCCACAACTTTGGGGAAAAAAAAGATAAGTTAGAAAAGGTTAACTAATTTAAAATAATTTCAAATATGTAATAGGCACTATTTTACAGTTGTAGAATGTTTTCCATTTGAGAAAGCTCTATTTATTGCCTTGTAAAACCATTTTCAGAGGCCTGCTGTTCTAGCACTACATTTACTTATCTCCACTACCTCAGACATAAGGCAACCAACATGTAGTTTCATGATCAACTGCTGCTGTAAAAAGAGATAGTTTTGTTTCCTCCCCACCCTGGATACACGTTCTTGCTACCTTCCTTGCCTCTTTTCTTGATTTATCATACACAAATCAGATGAGCTTACTAACCAAAATGACGACTAACTACTTGCCAGGTCAAAAAACTAATTTTCAGTTAGAAACAACTTCACCCTATCACAAACTAATAGAGGAGAAACAAAGAGACGGCAAGGACTGCCCTTTCCAGCCACAGCTTGTAGTCAGAACAGCTTAAACTGACCATGAAGCACACTTTCAGGGAACTGAACTGCCAAACAAGAGGCTAGCTTTAATCGGGATCAGTTCCCCAAGCGCTTTACCACAGAGCCTCACAAACAGTGACGCCAGACTGCGGCTACAGGTGAAGCAAGTGCGAGGTTAAGAGGCTTGTGCTATGTCTTTCCAGAACAGCATCATTAGCTTATTGCCAATTTAAAGTATTCATGAAAATGGCCCTGAATAATGAAATCTTTTATGGAGGTGATCAGAAGCTGTATTTGCATCTATATTTCACTATCACAAAAGGGGATTTTTTTTCAATTCAGTTGGAATATGACAACCCCCAAAAAGCAAAGCTCCTAGAAGTCTTACAAGAGCTAAATTACTGAACTTACCTTCTTCTTCTCTAATCCACTTTCTGGAAAGAAAACAGAAAGTGAATACTGATAGCCGCATCTCTGTAGATGATCTGCCACCAAACTGTTGGAAGCTGTGATCAAAAGTGAACTGTCATCACTTGGAACAGCCTGCGGCTGAAGTTCTCCACTTAAAATCGGGTGGATTAGTTCATGGATTAGCTGGTTTCGGAGCTGTGTCTGACACAGAAAAGACATTATATTCTCAGTTTACATGTTATTCAATGAGTGTTTTCATTTTTCAAAATTCACGGAGAGTCTCATTTTACTTGTACATGTTATATTACAACCCATGTAACAGAAATGGGCAGACTAACTTTGGCAAAATTGAGAAGAGCGCTTGGGACACCGTGCCTTTCTTCAAAATGCTCTAGCGGTGGCTACAATGATCTTTGACCTTCCCTCAAGATGTATCAAATGTAGGACTGAAAAAAAGCATTGTTCTCAGTCAAGACCTCACATAAACTCCACTTTAGTTCCCCCAGCTTCATTTTTAGATCATTGCTTTCCTGTTCTCCTTCTCTCTGGCTTAAATAAAGCCTGCCTGATGTGGCCTCAATTTCAGGTGTACTTGGAAAACTCACTAGTCCTCTTCTGAGTCTCATATCAAGAAGCTGCTGATGCCATCACAAAAGCAGATGGGAAAATAACCAGGAAATTCAGTGTCTTTAATAGCAATTATTTTGTAGGGAAGCAAAAGAGTACTAATCAAAACAGCCTACAAGCACTAGCATTTTTTATTATTTATTTGCATTCTACGAGTTACAGTAGAGAAAAAAAGTAACCAAGAATCAGAAAGTCTCCCTCCTGTGCAAGGAAGAAATAATAATTTTCATTATATAATTATACAAATTGTTTGTAGCATACTAAAAGATCATGACACAAATAGCATTTTAAGCTTTCAACAGCAGGTATGCAACAGTGACAAAGTTGATTAAAGTAGCACGTTACCAAAAATGGGACAAAATACTCACCAAAACTTAGAGCTAGATTATCAGACTAGCCTGGTATTTTAGCACAGCTTTCTACAGAAATTAGGCTGATAATAGAGAGAAACAAACACAACCAAAAAAATGGTTTTCCTTATTAATTTCTGAACTTGTCTAGTTTCAACCAACTTTGACAGAGATGACATTGTCTCAAAAATAACCAAGACCAGCAACCTCATACATCTTGTGACAAACTGCAGGTGGAAAACAGAGGGCTAAATCCCCATCCCTACTATGGGAAAGGCAGAAATCAGTTGTTACATGTTGGCCACTCAGCACACCTGTAAGCTCCAGATCCGCTCTGCCTGTTACCAGCATAGGCAGTCAGATAAGACCACGAGAAAGTTGAGAGTATTCTCATTAGAAGATGTAATCCATAAGAATCCATAAGAAACTCAACTGTATTAGTTCTTCAGCTCAGAAAAGCTACAAAATCTTTAGTACGATATATAATCTTCTAGACAAGGAAAACAAAGCAGGAAAATGGACTTAAATAACTGATAGTCTGTCAGGTGGCATGCTAAGTCAAACAAGACAAAAAAGGGTTCAAGCATTGCAAGCTTGGTATGGAAATCACTGAGGGAGACACAAGCTGTCCTGAACAGAGAATTACTGGCCACAAGATTATCAATGGTATTCTTAAAATATAGATCATGATTTTTTTTTTTTTATACTTTTAATGAATTTGACATAAAAAGCAGGAGCTAAAAAAATTTGCTGGTGACATAGAAAGATCAAGACGTCATAAAAAAATGCAACCAGATGATGTTTAAAGACTAGCAAAACTGAAAGCATGAACTACGTCATTTCAGCATTTAAGGCCTAATACAAATTTCCGCTATAACACCAGGTATTTGTTGTTTTGAAAAAGCAAGATGTGGATGTGTCAATCAAACACTGACGAGCACTACAAATGTAACATGCCTCAAAAAGAGACATGTGCAGCCTTCCACAGACTTTCCCACAAAAACAGGGAAGGATTAATACCATTCTAAAGTTTGCCTGGAAAGCTCACAACAATCATGATCTACTTCATTTAAAAAAAAGGGGGAAAGACTTCAAAGTGATGCAGAGGACTACTGGGGTAACCAGCAATGAGACTACTGCACCTTGACTGGCTTAGCGTTGTAGAACAGAACACTGAAGAAAAGGTATGACTGCTGCCTATACATCATCAAGAGGAGTAAGAGCTGCTTGAACTGAAGGACACTTTCAGCACAAGAAAAAAAGGCCGGAGCAACCATGAACAAACCCAGGCTACAAATCATAACAAAGTTTCACTCTTGAACACAACCATATTCCAAGACATTCTCCTGAATAAGCAGACAAGGAGAAAAGAGCTCAAATAGTTTTAAAACAGAACTGGGATATTTTAGGTGGATAATTCTTATAGCGTGCTTACTTATAGTAGGTAATAAGAAGGCTCTGTGACCTAAAAGATCCTTTCCAATCCTGTACTCTCATTTATTCCTCTCTTCCCTGCTTGACTTTTTTTCTCAAGCCTGGAAATTTTCAAAGACCTGATATAGGCCTTTAACCTTCCTGAAAAAGGCTCTGAGACTAATCCAAAATGAAAAGCACTTCTGTTTAGGAAGTATCGGGGGGGGGGGGGGAATGCTGGTACAGATTAGGCTGTGGCAAAAATAATACATTTGGGGAGAGTGGAAAACACATTTATTCAGCACGACTGTCACTGCTTTCAATGTTAAGTAGTAGAGCAAACCATGGCTAGCACCTGCTGAAAATGAAGCACACCTTAAGTGTGTCCAGTACACCTCGGTTCTTAAAAGTCTGATAGAGCCTTTTCCGGAGTTCATCTTGGGACAGCGTCTCCCTTTCAACCGAAGCCATCCTGCCCTACAGTACCGGGGGGAGGGAAAAACAAAGACATTATTGACTCCCAGCTCGACCCAGGGCCGGCGAGGGGAGACGGCGAGCGCCCAAGCTGCCCCCTCAACTCACGCAGGCCCAAGCCTTGGCCCGGGGCAGCCTTCCTCCGCCACCCCCAGGGCAGGGCGGCAGGCCGCGGCCCGGGCACCGCACCCTCGACCCTCCGGTTCCTGCCTGAGCAGCGGCGGGCGCTCCCCGGGGCCGGCGGCCCGCCCCGCCGGGCTCCGGGAGCGGGGCCGGGGAAGGCCGCTGCCGCTGCAAGCACC